>OZ038005.1:1037041-1542041 GCA_964035705.1 Porites rus | reverse complement strand
TTCGCATTTATTCGGTCATCATAGGAGATCTCGAGTCTTTTCGAAATTACAAGGGCTTCAGTTTTATTTTACCAATAAATTTTAGATGTAATTTTACGTATTAAGAAAGTGAGAATGTTACTAATTCCTCTCTTCATCACATTTTTGAAATTCAAAATTTTAGGTTTTCTTTTTTTCTACCAAAAATGTCCTAACCTGACATTTGAAAAATAAAATCTTAGAAAATCGCACGGGAATGAACTAATGAAACAGTCATTTAGAAATTTTTAGCCGTCCTAAGGTAATAGAAAATTCGAGGCAATATTTGCTTCTCTGAACAGATATTTTACAGAAAAAAGCCGTCGGGTGACCCTGAAAACACTGAGTATCTGTCATTTTTCCCAACAGTTGTTTTTCCCTAACTCGAATCACATCACTGATGGATATGCACTTGTTGGTATAACTATATTCCCATGCTCGCTTGCAGAATTTATCGATCTTAGAGAAGTATTTATTTCATAAGTGCATGCCCATACTGCCATTATGTATGCAAATACGGACATAATTAAGCTATGAATCAAGATCGTATATTTCTAGGCCCACAGTCAACTCTCTCAAAGACGGACACCTTTGGGACCGGCACTAACTGTCCGTCTTAGAGAGGTGTCTGTCTTATAGAGAGTCAAATAAAAGGAGTAAAGAAAGGCAGGGACCAACTCTAGGTGTCCGTTTTACAGAGGTGTCCGTCTTATAGAGAGTCAAATAAAGGGAGTAAAGAAAGTCAGGGACCAACTCTAAGTGTCCGTTTTACAGAGGTGTCCGTTAAGAGAGAGTCTACTGTATAATGTGTGAAAATGAAGAGAGAAAATTTCCAATTTTTTGACCAAAATAAATGATTGGTTAACGAACCCCTTTACAAACAATCTAAAAAAACAGCTTTTTTAAACGTTGTTTTATAGCCTGGAACGGCTTACTTTATATCAAGGATACCATCAAACATCATTTTAAATCCTATTTTGAGGAAAAATTGAGAGAAAGGAATTTTCCAGGTTTTCAGTGACCGAAAAAAAGTCCAAATGGTGACTATTTCAAAAATATATGTTTATAGCTTTGAAAGGCTTATTTGTTATCAAGAATATAACCAAACAACATTTTTAGGCCTATTTTGAGCAAGAATGAAGAGAAAGGAATTTTCCAATTTTTTGACCAAAATCATGACAGTACTGGCCACTTTGGAACTTTAAAACTTTTCAAGTCCCTCTCACTCTTATATCCCGATCTCCAAACAATGGTAATGTTTCTCGCTGCTAAAAGAATCTTACAGCCAATGCACATTAACGTTTAGTTTTTAATACTCTACCAATGTGATGAGTATACAATATGAGAAAAACTTACAGTAAGATAATCATAGCAAAAAAAATGGCATTATCAAGTATAGCGGTCTACATTTTAGCCTGAGAAAATAGCCGACATTCACTTCGCCATCACCACTGTTTTCCCTGCGTATTGGACGTCTGAGAAACGAGCACAGAATTTCCATACTGATCAGGGAAACACCAATACCCAGATCTGGGAAGTGCTTTAAGGTGAATTTGCTTCAGCCATTTCGCAGGGAAACCAGTAGTCTCCCGCGCAGTCCTTTTTTGGATGTCACGCAACGTTGCTTGACATAAAAAAAAAACCAAAGACGAGAAGTCCAAAGACTACTGCAAAGCTGATTCATAACAACGTGTATTGTTTTTTTATAACAATATTTCGGCTGGTCATACCAGCCCTCTTCAGGTTTACCGATGTTACTGGATTTATGTAGCAATCACAATATTATGTCGCAATAAAAGGGAGAGGCGGAAATGACGTACAACACAACAACTGGAAGGAAAAATACCAAGGATATGGATTACAATAAAAAAAGGGCTGCGAGAGGGACTAGGAAACCAGTGGGGGCGTCGTGAAATGTCCTTTGTTTTCTCAGGTTATCTACATTAGAGAAAATATACTGAATGAGATGAGGTTGTGTCACAACATCGGATCAGTTAAGGTTATTAAGAAACTGCCCACCCACCCCCTTCCCTAACCCAACATTTTGCCCAAAGTGAGAAGTTAGTATCAACGTTGGGTTAGGGGAGGGGTAGACATATTAAATTTTGCAATCATAATACTGCAAAGCTGATCGTACTACAGCATACCATGTTCTTCCTCTCTGAAATCTGAATGTTGTGCTTTGTCAGTTCTGCATTTCATACTAAATAATCTCAGCATTTATTAGCGGAAAACAATAATGACATTAAATTATTTGTTTATCTTCTGTCAACTCTCTCGTAAGCGACCACCCTTGCCCGGGGGAGGGGGAGACTCCGCATATGAAAAGGGTGGGGGGATGCTCGTCAGAAATTTTGAATTAAACCCCTAAAGGAGACCAATCTGGGCGTGGCCTAACCTTTTTTGGACCCCTAAAAGCGATCATTTTAAACTTTGATTACATGAATCGAGTAAATGAAGCGAATTGAAAAATATAATTTTTTAATATTTCTTCGAGTTCAACCCTCAAAGAGACCTTTACGGCTAAATATAATAGGATTTTACCTAGAACACCCTAAGCGAGACCAAAATCCGAAATTTACAATCCTAGGCGAGACGACGAGCATCTCCACCCCTTTCATATACGGAGTCCCCCCCCCCGGGCACTCTTGCTGCACAAAAAGAGAGGTCGCTTACGGGAGGACGTCGCTTATAGGAAAATTTAAAGGATTAAATTAACTGCAAAAACCGTGGACGAAGATCCTACTAGTTGTAAACGTTGGATCTATAAAAGAGAGATCTAATCAGCCAAAATATAACTGAAGAACCAAGAAGGAGAATTCCAAAGACTACTATTCTGAACGACGGTTATTGTTTTTTCATAACAATATTTCGGCTGGCCATACCAGCCTTCTTCAGGTTTACAGTTGTTACTGAACTTATCTAGAAATCACAATATTGTATAGATGGATGCAATAAAAGGTGTTAAATGGGAGAGGCGGAAATGACGTACAACACAAAAACTAGGAAAGAGAAAATATTAAGAATATGGTACAGTATAATATAATTTCACCTATATGTTGTAAATTACAACGGTAATATTGCGGTAATATTGATATTGAACCATAAACATCAGTTCACAATATACAGGTGAAACTAAGCGACGTCTCAAGGACAGATTTAACGAACACAGACGTGCAGTCGACAAAACTAACATTAAATCTAAACCCCGTTACAACCCCGATAAATCTGATCTACGCACTCATCTTTTCCTGGAAGTACACTTTGTACTCTTATTGGACGAGTGTATTTGCACAGTACCTTGGCTGCTTTGGGTCAGTGATATTAAAAGCTGGACATTAGTGACATTCGAGAAACAGAAATATAAGACAATGCCAAATTTTGCCCTTAAAAGTGGTCTCGATCGCTTACGAAACACTATTTGTATGAGAAACAAAACAATTATTTACAATTATTTCTCGCTTACGAGAAGTGGTTGCTATAAGAGAGTTGAATGTAAATGTTTCGTTTGAAGCGATTGACCATCACCTGAATATTGAGACTCCATTGAGCCCCTTTTGATCTCATTGTCATAAAAGTAACATTGACAAATTATATTTTGTTACAACTGTCACCAGTGATGTGCATTATAGTTATTATGATTATGATTATTATGATCTTCATCTTTATCATCAGTTATTATTATAATATTCATTCCCTCTTTATAGGAAATTAAAGCTCCATGAAATTAACGCGAATCATTAAAATTCGCGTTAATTTAAGTCGCGTTAATTTTGTTGAGCGTTAATTTCCGCGACGTTAATTAAGTGCAGCGTTAATTTCCGCGCTCTTCATTTCCAGTATTTTCACCCCAATTTTGGAACCTGTCCAGACATTCTTGACACCTAAAAATCAATAACTACAAGCTGTCTTTCTTTCCATTTACCCTTTATTTTTCATCTTTCACAAAAGCCAAGGCGAAGCTTTACAATATTTCGAGTTCATCTTCATCGTTGTCGCTGTCAGAAGTGGTGTGAATATCTTCTCCTTTGATTTCGGGCAAGATAGATTTCCAGTTGTCACCACCAACTGTGTCTTAATCGCGTTAATTTCCTTTATTATGAAATTCTACCTCCTCTTTCGCGTTAATTTTCTTTATTCGAAAGTCGTTTGCCATATAATTCGCGTTAATTTAAGTCGCGTTAATTTCCAATACCTTAATTTCATGGAGCGTTAATTTCCTATAATAAGGTATTATTATTATTCATATTATCATTCATTAACGGGCCCGCAAGATTGCCATTAAGGAGAAGAGAAACGAGAAGGTAGGTAAACAGGGCCAAAGGCGTTTCCTCAAGCCCCTTGCTTCTCCCGTCTGTAAAACACGTCGTCAGGGCACATAGTTCTTTTTCCTTCATCACGAAATACCACGACCGGGCCAATTCATAGTGCGAGAACACATCGTACATTCATTGACAATGACTCAACGAATTGGCTTCCATGCGAAACCCATCTGCCAAAGGAAAACTACGCGACGTCAGTCCTCCTCCTCATCGCGATCGGGTCTAACGGACACCCTTACCTCTTGATATTGAGACAGGCACACGCACCCACTGGGGACTCGTTCCTCGGCATGGGCAAACCCCTCCGCTTGGGTCTCCGAAACTCTCGCGCGGTCACAAATGGCGTCGCGATGAAGTGACGGCGAAGAAGGCCTACCCACAGAAAGAGGGTATACACGAACCACACGCAATGGCAAAGGGCACGAGGCCACACGTATGCGTGTCTCCCAGGCGTCAGGTTAATCACTCTTTGCAACGCACCTCCGGAAATGTGTTGTCCTTGGAAAATGGAACAGTAACATCGCGCTGAGTCTCCTTCCACTTTGAGGCACGGTAACGTGTTGTGAGCGATAAGAAAAAGGCTACCACAAAAGAAAAAGAAGATAACATTTCACATTGACATCATCCAAGCTAATAGAAGGTAAATGGGCCGCGCTAAAGCCGTTTAGAGCATCATTCTTTTGTCAGACCCAGTATTTCCGAGTGAAGCAAGTTGTGCCTTATTACTGCCTGTTTAGCTTTTTTTAATTTTTATTTTTCAATGACAACATGATTGCAATTAGGTGAACATCAAGGAAAACGTCCATTTTGTCAGCATCATTCTAGGCGATAACTTTGTTGGGTTTTTGTGAGTGTAATGAAGTGGCGAGAAGTCTAGATCTACAACAGTGACTGCTCTAACCACTACTTAGCTACAGGACCAATCAAAGCAGGTTATAAGAATGAAAAATAATGCTAAAACGAACAACAACAAAAAAAACCAATGTGAGTCGTGTGCTCCGCTTGTGATTGCCAGGATAAAGGAGTTATTTCTCATCCCTAGATAAGGGAAAAAGGTATAAAACCTATAAAATTAACCAGAACGTCACCAAACAAAACTGGTATCCATGTTTCTGATAAATCAGAAACACGATATTATTTTTTGGGCGATCAGAATAAATGCCACGTGACAATGACGTCATAATGGTTTTAGCTATAACTCGAATTTCAGCCCTGTTTGGCATTTTCTTTTGAAATGGCTTTCGCTACGTATTCAATGGATGATTGTCTTCTGCTCTGCGAAGTTTTACAAGAATATATACAAGGCCGAAATTTTTACAGAAAGGGTATAACTTGCATGCGGTGAAGACTGGACTGAACGCAGAAAAATTTGCTGCTTTTTGGATGTTTCCATAAAGGTTTTATGGCTCATTCGTTTTGCAAATCACCATTAAACATTCTCTTACTTATACACTCTAGAAAACGATGCCGAAAGTGGTTTCGATGGTGATGATGATGATAACAATGATGATGGCGGAGGAGGTGAATACCACCAGCCACCTTTATAAAAATAAAAACATTTAAGGTGGCTCGACCTAGTATTTTAAAATTTACACCTTCCATCTCTGAATCTCTTATACTTTCGTTTGTAATTTTCGGCATTTTCATTTGTAATGCTTAGTGTTACGTATTCTTTAGATGATTCTCTCCAGCTGTACGAAGTTTTACACAAATCTACAAGAGGAATTTTGAGATATCTTGAAATTTTTACGGAAAGGGTATAAATTATGCATTTATTAAGACTGGACTTAACACAGACAAATTTGCTACTTTTTGGATGTTTTCATAGAGGTTTCATCGCTCATTCGTTTTGCAAATCACCCTTATACACTCTCTGACTTGTGCACTCTAGAGACAAACAAGAATGGCGATGATGATGATAAAGATGATGATGAAGATGCAACAGGTACAATTCCTCGACATCGAGAATAGCCGCGAAAAACGACGCTAAATTGGTCGTGAAAAAATCGCGAAAAATGAAAAGAAAATGTTTGAATATGGATGGCACCTATCGGGTTCCGTAAGAAACGCCTTATAGTAGAATCAATGTTACCACTAAAGCTTTGCTAAGCTGACTCGCTTTGTCGAGATCTCAGCGCTAAAACGCAATTATGATAAATTTCACCCAACAAACGATGCTGTTTGCCTTTATTTACAGAATGAAGACCAACAACTGAAGAGGAGCCGTAGAAAGAGAAAACGAAAGCTGCTTTAAAGCCAGGTATGCTGTTACAATTCAATACCTTCTTTATAAAGAGGTTAGTTTCTAAAGAAATTATGCTGCTGCATCGAGGGCAGCTCAATAATCCGGAATCCGCAATCCGTACATAGAATCACGGAAAAAGTGGGATGTAAAGTTTTTTCACCAGAATCAACTCCTCTAGTCATGCAGGATTCTCCTCTGTCCAGGAAATTTATTAACGTATGTCTTGTTATCTGTTAAGATTGCCAGGCAGATGCATAATACAGAGCTCCAAAGAGCAACATGTTGAACCCCGGAACATTTCTAGTTGGACTTAAGTATTCTTTGACTTAGGACCAGTCGTTCCCATGCTTTATTTTAACATGTGTTTGAACACAGGGGTTCCACTGAGAATCCTCAGCACAGCTGGTAGCTGACAATTTGCATCGTATTCGCTAAGAAATATGTAATGTTGTAATTAGCTATTATTTTCGCTGTAGCAACCTTAAATGGACAAAACCTGTGTCAGTGTAAATATCAAGCTGTTGGGCTCCTCATATTATTAACCTATTATTTTAGGGAGTGTAATCTTTTGCTATTAACCATACCATAACAGAGATTGCAAGGATTTTAGTATCCTTTGGCTTAAGACCAGTCGTTCCCATTCTTCATTTTAACATGTGTTTGGACACAGGGATTCCACTGAGAATCCTCACCACAGCTGGTAACTAAGATTTATCAGTTTTTTTTTGTCTTGTTTGGCTTTTTGCATTAGTTTATCAAAACGGCGACAGATTAGATTACTCTAAATCACTGCACAACTACAGTATCCTCCAACTCAATTATTTGGCCTCTCAGTATAATGCCATGAAACAACAAATTGACCTTGATGGTGAAGATGCCAGTGCCAGACAGATGCCAGAAAAAGAAAGAGAAAGCTACAGGTGTGGTGGAAGACGTCCGTGAACATTCAAGGGAAGGCTCCTGGCCCAGGTATGGTCTTACAATTCAATACTTTTCCATAAAGAGGTTAGTTTCTAGAGAAATTGCGCTGCTGCATCGAGGGCAGCAATCCGGCGCAATCCGGACATGGAATGTATATATATTTTTTATTTTGTTGAATCCCTGACTTAGTGTCGGCTTATGAAGGCATGTCCACGTACAGGAGGTTTTTACATTATGTAGTGCATAAGCCTACACTACCTCTCGTGTAAAGTAAATTATTGTTCAAGCTTTAACGGTGTCCGCGCGACGATGCCGAAAGTGGTTTCGATGGTGATGATGAAAATGATGATGGCAGAGGACGTGAATATTCGTGGATATTTACCGAACCTTATCACCACCAGCCACCTTTATAAAGGTAAAAACAGTTAAGGTGGCTCCACGCAGTATTTTGAAAATAATTTAGTTTTTTATTTTGCTGTATGCAACTTTAGAAAGATAGCTTATGTACAAGGCTCTTTTAACGTCTTTAATTCCAGTGTGAATGATGGAGCCAATGACTGCAGGCAAAGAGGCCTTAGTCAGACTGTTTGGAAGAAAGGCTTGAAAGGAAAATAGACAAAAAAAATAAGGAAGAGATCAAGAGGGGAAAACAGAGAGAAAGAAAGAAAGAGAAACATTTATAGTTGGACCTCTGTAAGCAGGAGAGGTCTTTAGCATTACGAAAATGTTTGCTTTCAGAGACAGATGACTCTCCAAGAGACTCCTTAAAATATAGTTTTTTATTTTGCTGATGTCCATCTACAGAAGATGTCTTGTTTGGCTGTTTGCACTATGTAGTGCGCAGGCACAAGCCCACTACCTCTCCTGAGTGAACAACTTTTCAAGACTCAACGGTGTCCGCATACAAAAGGTTCAACTTAACTCATTCCTTTAAAATGATAATGACAATTTGCAAGGTTATGGGCGCCTGATGTTATTAACCTATTATTTTAGGGAATCTATAAATCTTTGCTATTAAACATACCATGACAGACATTGCAAGGATTTTACTATCCTTTGATTTTGACTTAAGACTAGTCATTACCATTCTTCATTTTAACATGTGTTTGGACACAGGGGTTCCACTGAGAATCCTCGCCACACTGGTAACTAAGATTTATTAGTTTTTTTGTCTTGTTTGGCTTTTTGCATTAGTTTATCAAAATGCCGACAGATGAGATTATTCTAAATCACTGCACACTTACAGTATCCTCCAACTCAATTATTTGGCCTCTCAGTATAATGCCATGAAACAACAAATTGACCTTGATGGTGAAGATGCCAGTGCCAGACAGATGCCAGAAAAAGAAAGAGAAAGCTACAGGTGCGGTGGAAGACGTCCGTGAACATTCAAGGGAAGGCTCCTGGCCCAGGTATGGTCTTACAATTCAATACTTTTCCATAAAGAGGTTAGTTTCTAGAGAAATTGCGCTGCTGCATCAAGGGTAGCAATCCTGCGCAATCCGGACATGGAATCGGGATTTAAACTAATTGTCTCATCACCAGAATCAACTCCTCTAGTCGCGCAGCATTCTCCTCTCTCCAGAAATTTTATTGACTTAGGTCTTGTTATCTGTTAAGATTGCTAGGCAGATGCATGATGTAGAGCTCCAAAGAGCAACATGTACAACCCCAGAACATTTATAGTTGGACACTTGTAAGCAGACATTTTTACCGCATTAAAATATTTTTTGTTTTCAGAGAGCGGCGAGTCTCTCCGGGACTCGTTGAAAATGATGTAGTTTTTTATTTTGCTGAATCCTTGACTTAGTTTTGGCCTGTGGAGGCATGTTTACCTAACAAATTTTTTTACAGGTTAGTTTGCAACTTTAGACATATAGCCAATTTTCAGCCCTCTTTGGCATTTTCTTTTAAAATGGTTTTCGCTACGTATATAATGGATGATTGTCTTCTGTGCTGCGAAGTTTTACAAGAATCTATACAATGCCGAAATTTTTACAGAAAGGGTATAACTTGCATGCGGTGAAGACTGGACTGAACGCAGACAAACTTGCTGCTTTTTGGATTCAGTTTCCAAACAGGTTTTATCGCTCATTGGTTTTGCAAATCACCCTTAAACATTCTCTTACTTATACACTCTAGAAAACGATGCCGAAAGTGGTTTCGATGGTGATGATGATGATAACAATGATGATGGCGGAGGAAGTCAATACCACCAGCCACCTTTATAAAAGTAAAAACATTTAAGGTGGCTCGACCCAGTATTTTAAAAGGCACACCTTCCATCTCTGAATCTCTTATACTTTCGTTTGTAATTTTCGGCATTTTCGTTTGTAATGCTTTATGTTACGTATTGTTTGGATGACTGTATCCTGCTGTGCGAAGTTTTACACAAATCTACAAGAGGAATTTTGAGATGTCTTGAAATTTTTACAGAAAGGGTATAAATTATGCATATATTAAGACTGGACTTAACACAGACAAATTTGCTACTTTTTGGATGTTTTCATAAACGTTTCATCGGTCATTCGTTTTGCAAATCACCCTTATGCACTCTCTGACTTGACTCTAGCGACAAACAAAAATCAGACTGATGATGAAGATGATGATGAACATGATATTGTGCCTTTAGCACTTCTAGTGCCTACAGGTACAATTCCTCGATATTTATAGTTTAATTGGATCCCTGTAAGCAGACATCCTTAGCATTCGGAAAATGTTTGCTTTCAGAGAAAGGTGACTCTCTAAGGGGCTCGCTAAAATGTATATATATTTTTTATTTTGTTGAATCCCTGACTTAGTGTCGGCTTATGAAGGCATGTCCACGTACAGGAGGTTTTTACATTATGTAGTGCATAAGCCTACACTACCTCTCGTGTAAAGTAAATTATTGTTCAAGCTTTAACGGTGTCCGCGCGACGATGCCGAAAGTGGTTTCGATGGTGATGATGAAAATGATGATGGCAGAGGAGGTGAATATTCGTGGATATTTACCGAACCTTATCACCACCAGCCACCTTTATAAAGGTAAAAACAGTTAAGGTGGCTCCACGCAGTATTTTGAAAATAATTTAGTTTTTTATTTTGCTGTATGCAACTTTAGAAAGATAGCTTATGTACAAGGCTCTTTTAACGTCTTTAATTCCAGTGTGAATGATGGAGCCAATGACTGCAGGCAAAGAAGCCTTAGTCAGACTGTTTGGAAGAAAGGCTTGAAAGGAAAATAGACAAAAAAAATAAGGAAGAGATCAAGAGGGGAAAACAGAGAGAAAGAAAGAAAGAGAAACATTTATAGTTGGACCTCTGTAAGCAGGAGAGGTCTTTAGCATTACGAAAATGTTTGCTTTCAGAGACAGATGACTCTCCAAGAGACTCCTTAAAATATAGTTTTTTATTTTGCTGATGTCCATCTACAGAAGATGTCTTGTTTGGCTGTTTGCACTATGTAGTGCGCAGGCACAAGCCCACTACCTCTCCTGAGTGAACAACTTTTCAAGACTCAACGGTGTCCGCATACAAAAGGTTCAACTTAACTCATTCCTTTAAAATGATAATGACAATTTGCAAGGTTATGGGCGCCTGATGTTATTAACCTATTATTTTAGGGAATGTATAAATCTTTTGCTATTAAACATACCATGACAGACATTGCAAGGATTTTACTATCCTTTGATTTTGACTTAAGACTAGTCATTACCATTCTTCATTTTAACATGTGTTTGGACACAGGGGTTCCACTGAGAATCCTCGCCACACTGGTAACTAAGATTTATTAGTTTTTTTGTCTTGTTTGGCTTTTTGCATTAGTTTATCAAAATGCCGACAGATGAGATTATTCTAAATCACTGCACACTTACAGTATCCTCCAACTCAATTATTTGGCCTCTCAGTATAATGCCATGAAACAACAAATTGACCTTGATGGTGAAGATGCCAGTGCCAGACAGATGCCAGAAAAAGAAAGAGAAAGCTACAGGTGCGGTGGAAGACGTCCGTGAACATTCAAGGGAAGGCTCCTGGCCCAGGTATGGTCTTACAATTCAATACTTTTCCATAAAGAGGTTAGTTTCTAGAGAAATTGCGCTGCTGCATCAAGGGTAGCAATCCTGCGCAATCCGGACATGGAATCGGGATTTAAACTAATTGTCTCATTACCAGAATCAACTCCTCTAGTCGCGCAGCATTCTCCTCTCTCCAGAAATTTTATTGACTTAGGTCTTGTTATCTGTTAAGATTGCTAGGCAGATGCATGATGTAGAGCTCCAAAGAGCAACATGTACAACCCCAGAACATTTATAGTTGGACACTTGTAAGCAGACATTTTTACCGCATTAAAATATTTTTTGTTTTCAGAGAGCGGCGAGTCTCTCCGGGACTCGTTGAAAATGATGTAGTTTTTTATTTTGCTGAATCCTTGACTTAGTTTTGGCCTGTGGAGGCATGTTTACCTAACAATTTTTTTACAGGTTAGTTTGCAACTTTAGACATATAGCCAATTTTCAGCCCTCTTTGGCATTTTCTTTTAAAATGGTTTTCGCTACGTATATAATGGATGATTGTCTTCTGTGCTGCGAAGTTTTACAAGAATCTATACAATGCCGAAATTTTTACAGAAAGGGTATAACTTGCATGCGGTGAAGACTGGACTGAACGCAGACAAACTTGCTGCTTTTTGGATTCAGTTTCCAAACAGGTTTTATCGCTCATTGGTTTTGCAAATCACCCTTAAACATTCTCTTACTTATACACTCTAGAAAACGATGCCGAAAGTGGTTTCGATGGTGATGATGATGACAACAATGATGATGGCGGAGGAAGTCAATACCACCAGCCACCTTTATAAAAGTAAAAACATTTAAGGTGGCTCGACCCAGTATTTTAAAAGGCACACCTTCCATCTCTGAATCTCTTATACTTTCGTTTGTAATTTTCGGCATTTTCGTTTGTAATGCTTTATGTTACGTATTGTTTGGATGACTGTATCCTGCTGTGCGAAGTTTTACACAAATCTACAAGAGGAATTTTGAGATATCTTGAAATTTTTACAGAAAGGGTATAAATTATGCATTTATTAAGACTGGACTTAACACAGACAAATTTGCTAGTTTTTGGATGTTTTCATAAAGGTTTCATCGGTCATTCGTTTTGCAAATCACCCTTATGCACTCTCTGACTTGACTCTAGCGACAAACAAAAATCAGACTGATGATGAAGATGATGATGAACATGATATGATGCCTTTAGCACTTCTAGTGCCTACAGGTACAATTCCTCGATATATATAGTTTAATTGGATCCCTGTAAGCAGACATCCTTAGCATTCGGAAAATGTTTGCTTTCAGAGAAAGGTGACTCTCTAAGGGGCTCGTTAAAATGTATATACATTTTTTATTTTGTTGAATCCCTGACTTAGTGTCGGCTTATGAAGGCATGTCCACGTACAGGAGGTTTTTACATTATGTAGTGCATAAGCCTACACTACCTCTCGTGTAAAGTAAATTATTGTTCAAGCTTTAACGGTGTCCGCGCGACGATGCCGAAAGTGGTTTCGATGGTGATGATGAAAATGATGATGGCAGAGGACGTGAATATTCGTGGATATTTACCGAACCTTATCACCACCAGCCACCTTTATAAAGGTAAAAACATTTAAGGTGGCTCCACGCAGTATTTTGAAAATAATTTAGTTTTTTATTTTGCTGTATGCAACTTTAGAAAGATAGCTTATGTACAAGGCTCTTTTAACGTCTTTAATTCCAGTGTGAATGATGGAGCCAATGACTGCAGGCAAAGAAGCCTTAGTCAGACTGTTTGGAAGAAAGGCTTGAAAGGAAAATAGACAAAAAAATAAGGAAGAGATCAAGAGGGGAAAACAGAGAGAAAGAAAGAAAGAGAAACATTTATAGTTGGACCACTGTAAGCAGGAGAGGTCTTTAGCATTACGAAAATGTTTGCTTTCAGAGACAGGTGACTCTCCAAGAGACTCCTTAAAATATAGTTTTTTATTTTGCTGATGTCCATCTACAGAAGATGTCTTGTTTGGCTGTTTGCATTATGTAGTGCGCAGGCACAAGCTCACTACCTCTCCTGAGTGAACAACTTTTCAAGACTCAACGGTGTCCGCATACAAAAGGTTCGACTTAACTCATTCCTTTAAAATGATAATGACAATTTGCAAGGTTATGGGCGCCTGATGTTATTAACCTATTATTTTAGGGAATGTATAAATCTTTTGCTATTAAACATACCATGACAGACATTGCAAGGATTTTAGTATCCTTTGATTTTGACTTAAGACTAGTCATTACCATTCTTCATTTTAACATGTGTTTGGACACAGGGGTTCTACTGAGAATCCTCGCCACAGCTGTTAACTAAGATTTATTAGTTTTTTTTTTGTCTTGTTTGGCTTTTTGCATTAGTTTATCAAAATGGCGACAGATGAGATTACTCTAAATCAATGCACACCTACAGTATCCTACAACTCAATTATTTGGCCTCTCAATTTAATGCCATGAAACAACAAATTGACCTTGATGGTGAAGATGCCAGTGCCAGACAGATGCCAGAAAAAGAAAGAGAAAGCTACAGGTGTGGTGGAAGACGTCCGTGAACATTCAAGGGAAGGCTCCTGGCCCAGGTATGGTCTTACAATTCAATACTTTTCCATAAAGAGGTTAGTTTCTAGAGAAATTGCGCTGCTGCATCGAGGGTAGCAATCCGGCGCAATCCGGACATGGAATCGGGATTTAAACTAATTGTCTCATCACCAGAATCAACTCCTCTAGTCGCGCAGCATTCTCCTCTCTCCAGAAATTTTATTGACTTAGGTCTTGTTATCTGTTAAGATTGCTAGGCAGATGCATGATGTAGAGCTCCAAAGAGCAACATGTACAACCCCAGAACATTTATAGTTGGACACTTGTAAGCAGACATTTTTACCGCATTAAAATATTTTTTGTTTTCAGAGAGCGGCGAGTCTCTCTGGGACTCGTTGAAAATGATGTAGTTTTTTATTTTGCTGAATCGTTGACTTAGTTTTGGCCTGTGGAGGCATGTTTACCTAACAATTTTTTTTACAGGTTAGTTTGCAACTTTAGACATATAGCCAATTTTCAGCCCTCTTTGGCATTTTCTTTTAAAATGGTTTTCGCTACGTATATAATGGATGATTGTCTTCTGTGCTGCGAAGTTTTACAAGAATCTATACAATGCCGAAATTTTTACAGAAAGGGTATAACTTGCATGCGGTGAAGACTGGACTGAACGCAGACAAACTTGCTGCTTTTTGGATTCAGTTTCCAAACAGGTTTTATCGCTCATTGGTTTTGCAAATCACCCTTAAACATTCTCTTACTTATACACTCTAGAAAACGATGCCGAAAGTGGTTTCGATGGTGATGATGATGACAACAATGATGATGGCGGAGGAAGTCAATACCACCAGCCACCTTTATAAAAGTAAAAACATTTAAGGTGGCTCGACCCAGTATTTTAAAAGGCACACCTTCCATCTCTGAATCTCTTATACTTTCGTTTGTAATTTTCGGCATTTTCGTTTGTAATGCTTTATGTTACGTATTGTTTGGATGACTGTATCCTGCTGTGCGAAGTTTTACACAAATCTACAAGAGGAATTTTGAGATATCTTGAAATTTTTACAGAAAGGGTATAAATTATGCATTTATTAAGACTGGACTTAACACAGACAAATTTGCTAGTTTTTGGATGTTTTCATAAAGGTTTCATCGGTCATTCGTTTTGCAAATCACCCTTATGCACTCTCTGACTTGACTCTAGCGACAAACAAAAATCAGACTGATGATGAAGATGATGATGAACATGATATGATGCCTTTAGCACTTCTAGTGCCTACAGGTACAATTCCTCGATATTTATAGTTTAATTGGATCCCTGTAAGCAGACATCCTTAGCATTCGGAAAATGTTTGCTTTCAGAGAAAGGTGACTCTCTAAGG
Organism: Porites rus; assembly: GCA_964035705.1. Lineage (NCBI taxonomy): Eukaryota > Metazoa > Cnidaria > Anthozoa > Scleractinia > Poritidae > Porites > Porites rus. Next base: position 1,526,557 of record OZ038005.1, on the reverse strand, counting down.
GGCTCGTTAAAATGTATATATATTTTTTATTTTGTTGAATCCCTGACTTAGTGTCGGTTTATGAAGGCATGTCCACGTACAGGAGGTTTTTACATTATGTAGTGCATAAGCCTACACTACCTCTCGTGTAAAGTAAATTATTGTTCAAGCTTTAACGGTGTCCGCGCGACGATGCCGAAAGTGGTTTCGATGGTAATGATGAAAATGATGATGGCAGAGGACGTGAATATTCGTGGATATTTACCGAACCTTATCACCACCAGCCACCTTTATAAAGGTAAAAACATTTAAGGTGGCTCCACGCAGTATTTTGAAAATAATTTAGTTTTTTATTTTGCTGTATGCAACTTTAGAAAGATAGCTTATGTACAAGGCTCTTTTAACGTCTTTAATTCCAGTGTGAATGATGGAGCCAATGACTGCAGGCAAAGAAGCCTTAGTCAGACTGTTTGGAAGAAAGGCTTGAAAGGAAAATAGACAAAAAAATAAGGAAGAGATCAAGAGGGGAAAACAGAGAGAAAGAAAGAAAGAGAAACATTTATAGTTGGACCTCTGTAAGCAGGAGAGGTCTTTAGCATTACGAAAATGTTTGCTTTCAGAGACAGGTGACTCTCCAAGAGACTCCTTAAAATATAGTTTTTTATTTTGCTGATGTCCATCTACAGAAGATGTCTTGTTTGGCTGTTTGCATTATGTAGTGCGCAGGCACAAGCTCACTACCTCTCCTGAGTGAACAACTTTTCAAGACTCAACGGTGTCCGCATACAAAAGGTTCGACTTAACTCATTCCTTTAAAATGATAATGACAATTTGCAAGGTTATGGGCGCCTGATGTTATTAACCTATTATTTTAGGGAATGTATAAATCTTTTGCTATTAAACATACCATGACAGACATTGCAAGGATTTTACTATCCTTTGATTTTGACTTAAGACTAGTCATTACCATTCTTCATTTTAACATGTGTTTGGACACAGGGGTTCCACTGAGAATCCTCGCCACAGCTGTTAACTAAGATTTATTAGTTTTTTTTGTCTTGTTTGGCTTTTGGCATTAGTTTATCAAAATGGCGACAGATGAGATTACTCTAAATCAATGCACACCTACAGTATCCTCCAACTCAATTATTTGGCCTCTCAATTTAATGCCATGAAACAACAAATTGACCTTGATGGTGAAGATGCCAGTGCCAGACAGATGCCAGAAAAAGAAAGAGAAAGCTACAGGTGTGGTTGAAGACGTCCGTGAACATTCAAGGGAAGGCTCCTGTCCCAGGTATGGTCTTACAATTCAATACTTTTCCATAAAGAGGTTAGTTTCTAGAGAAATTGCGCTGCTGCATCGAGGGCAGCAATCCGGCGCAATCCGGACATGGAATCGGGATTTAAACTAATTGTCTCATCACCAGAATCAACTCCTCTAGTCGCGCAGCATTCTCCTCTCTCCAGAAATTTTATTGACTTAGGTCTTGTTATCTGTTAAGATTGCTAGGCAGATGCATGATGTAGAGCTCCAAAGAGCAACATGTACAACCCCAGAACATTTATAGTTGGACACTTGTAAGCAGACATTTTTACCGCATTAAAATATTTTTTGTTTTCAGAGAGCGGCGAGTCTCTCCGGGACTCGTTGAAAATGATGTAGTTTTTTATTTTGCTGAATCCTTGACTTAGTTTTGGCCTGTGGAGGCATGTTTACCTTACAATTTTTTTACAGGTTAGTTTGCAACTTTAGACATATAGCCAATTTTCAGCCCTCTTTGGCATTTTCTTTTAAAATGGTTTTCGCTACGTATATAATGGATGATTGTCTTCTGTGCTGCGAAGTTTTACAAGAATCTATACAATGCCGAAATTTTTACAGAAAGGGTATAACTTGCATGCGGTGAAGACTGGACTGAACGCAGACAAACTTGCTGCTTTTTGGATTCAGTTTCCAAACAGGTTTTATCGCTCATTGGTTTTGCAAATCACCCTTAAACATTCTCTTACTTATACACTCTAGAAAACGATGCCGAAAGTGGTTTCGATGGTGATGATGATGACAACAATGATGATGGCGGAGGAAGTCAATACCACCAGCCACCTTTATAAAAGTAAAAACATTTAAGGTGGCTCGACCCAGTATTTTAAAAGGCACACCTTCCATCTCTGAATCTCTTATACTTTCGTTTGTAATTTTCGGCATTTTCGTTTGTAATGCTTTATGTTACGTATTGTTTGGATGACTGTATCCTGCTGTGCGAAGTTTTACACAAATCTACAAGAGGAATTTTGAGATATCTTGAAATTTTTACAGAAAGGGTATAAATTATGCATTTATTAAGACTGGACTTAACACAGACAAATTTGCTAGTTTTTGGATGTTTTCATAAAGGTTTCATCGGTCATTCGTTTTGCAAATCACCCTTATGCACTCTCTGACTTGACTCTAGCGACAAACAAAAATCAGACTGATGATGAAGATGATGATGAACATGATATGATGCCTTTAGCACTTCTAGTGCCTACAGGTACAATTCCTCGATATATATAGTTTAATTGGATCCCTGTAAGCAGACATCCTTAGCATTCGGAAAATGTTTGCTTTCAGAGAAAGGTGACTCTCTAAGGGGCTCGTTAAAATGTATATACATTTTTTATTTTGTTGAATCCCTGACTTAGTGTCGGCTTATGAAGGCATGTCCACGTACAGGAGGTTTTTACATTATGTAGTGCATAAGCCTACACTACCTCTCGTGTAAAGTAAATTATTGTTCAAGCTTTAACGGTGTCCGCGCGACGATGCCGAAAGTGGTTTCGATGGTGATGATGAAAATGATGATGGCAGAGGACGTGAATATTCGTGGATATTTACCGAACCTTATCACCACCAGCCACCTTTATAAAGGTAAAAACATTTAAGGTGGCTCCACGCAGTATTTTGAAAATAATTTAGTTTTTTATTTTGCTGTATGCAACTTTAGAAAGATAGCTTATGTACAAGGCTCTTTTAACGTCTTTAATTCCAGTGTGAATGATGGAGCCAATGACTGCAGGCAAAGAAGCCTTAGTCAGACTGTTTGGAAGAAAGGCTTGAAAGGAAAATAGACAAAAAAATAAGGAAGAGATCAAGAGGGGAAAACAGAGAGAAAGAAAGAAAGAGAAACATTTATAGTTGGACCTCTGTAAGCAGGAGAGGTCTTTAGCATTACGAAAATGTTTGCTTTCAGAGACAGGTGACTCTCCAAGAGACTCCTTAAAATATAGTTTTTTATTTTGCTGATGTCCATCTACAGAAGATGTCTTGTTTGGCTGTTTGCATTATGTAATGCGCAGGCACAAGCTCACTACCTCTACTGAGTGAACAACTTTTCAAGACTCAACGGTGTCCGCATACAAAAGGTTCGACTTAACTCATTCCTTTAAAATGATAATGACAATTTGCAAGGTTATGGGCGCCTGATGTTATTAACCTATTATTTTAGGGAATGTATAAATCTTTTGCTATTAAACATACCATGACAGACATTGCAAGGATTTTAGTATCCTTTGATTTTGACTTAAGACTAGTCATTACCATTCTTCATTTTAACATGTGTTTGGACACAGGGGTTCTACTGAGAATCCTCGCCACAGCTGGTAACTAAGATTTATTAGTTTTTTTTTGTCTTGTTTGGCTTTTTGCATTAGTTTATCAAAATGGCGACAGATTAGATTACTCTAAATCACTGCACACCTACAGTATCCTCCAACTCAATTATTTGGCCTCTCAGTATATATAATGCCATGAAACAACAAATTGACTTTGATGGTGAAGATGCCAGTGCCAGACAGATGCCAGTAGAGGTTTAAAGAAACAAACTATGCTGTTTGTATTTATTTGCAGAACAACGACCGGAGATTGTCCACGAACCAAAGACGCCGGTCGGCATTCAAGAGAAGGCTTTGGTCCAAGGTATGGCCTTACAATACAATACTTTAAACTATATGATGGTTGTACAATAAAGAATGATTTATTTAAGTAGAAGAGATTCAAAGATGGAGTGTGTGCCTACTAAAATACTGCGTCGAGCCACCTTAGCTTAAGCGGAAAAATATTCTAACTTTTGTATATTGATTACCACCACTGACAAGGGAAGAAAGCAAGAAAAAAAAGAAGGAGGTGGAGATTGAGGATTAGACGAGAGCAGGAGAGCGGCGTAACGGTATGAACACTATACAAAATATTGTATATTGATTACCACCACTGACAAGGGAAGAAAACAAGAAAAAAGAGAAGGAGGTGGAGATTGAGGATTAGACGAGAGCATGGCGCGGCATAAGTCGCATAACGGTATGGACACCTATATAAAATGCGTTTTAAATTCCTTATTTCTATCGGTGTCATATTGACACTATCGCGGTACAAGGACTAGGCCGGCAACTCTAAATCATCACCACAGTCTCACCAATAACGTATTTTGGATCAGTGTTAAACAAGATAAACTGCCGGGCGCAATTAGTGTCATTTTTCCCCCGACAAACGATTCTGTTTGCATTTATTTACAGGAGAATGATAGAATCGATGAAAAATAAAGACTCAGAAAGCTGCAGGTGTGGTCTTACTATTCAATACTTTTTTATAAAGATTTTATAAAGAGGTTACTTTCTAAAGAAATTGTGCTGCTGCATCGGGGGCAGCTGTATAATCCGGAATCCGCAATCCGTACATGGAATCACGGAAAAAGTGGGATTTATAGTCTTATCACCAGAATCAACTCCTCTAGTCATGCAGGATTCTCCTCTGTCCAGGAAATTTATTGACTTGTGTCTTGTTATCTGTTAAGATTGCCAGGCAGATGCATAATGCAGAGCTCCAAAGAGCAACATGTTGAACCCCGGAACATTTATAGTTGGACTTAAGTATTCTTTGACTTAGGACCAGTCGTTCCCAGTCTTTATGTTAACATGTGTTTGAACACAGGGGTTCCACTGAGAATCCTCAGCACAGCTGGTAACTCGATTTCATAATTTGTTTTACAAGTAAGCATTTTTTTACCCTTTGCAAGATAAAGGTGCCTCGAATGATGATGAAGAGGCGGGAAGAGAGAAAAAGAGAGAGCCACTGATGATAATAGTGATCATGGGACAGTAAGGATGCCTCCAGAGCTCCAAAAAGCTACAGAGAAGAAAGCAAGAAAAAAAAGACGAAAATGGCGGTTAAGGATGCAGTGAGGCATAAGTCGCGAAACGGTATGTACACCTATATAATGTGTTTTAAATTCCTTATTTCCATCGGTGTGATATTGACACCATCGCGGTATAAGGATTAGACCGGCAACTCTAAATCAAGGTGCATTATGGTCTATGTGAAAATGGTGAATGCCTGAGTCCTTTCTAGAAATCAACCGATACTTCGCTTTGACGTCATACTACAACACGATTGGCCAATCGAACAATTTCTTCTTTATATCAGGGTTTTCTTTGGCGGGAAAACAAAGAGTCCGTGTTTTGATCTTTTCATCCATTAGCTAATAAAACAACAGTAACGAACTCTATGGGTAACTCTGTAACAAGGTTTTTTTTGTCCTTTTTTCCTACAGAGCACCCATTTCCAATCTCGAGGAAGAAGGATCTGCGTCGTGCTGTGAAGGTACGTTTGCAATAGCCCCTCAGGTCAGAACATAGTAAACGTATCGTGTCTACAGTGAACTGTCACAACTGGTACGCAAAACGGCCCCAAGAGAAACTGAAAACAATGATTATGCAAAATTTGGTGGTGACAAACAAAAAGCATTATGGTATGGTATGGTATTTTCTGGAGTGGTCAAGTGCATTCTTTGCTCAAAATATATAAATCTCCAAACAGGCCAAGCAATATGTACTTCGTTTCTGAAAGCTGCCCCCGGGTTATACATAGTGGCGAAACAAAGGAAGGGGTCCGATTCCTCTTATTTTTAGACCAAACTGAGGCCCGTAAAAGTGACCGAGTCCAACATCTTCACGTGTAAACTGCGTGCGTGACAGTTATTTTTAAAACCCTAAATTAGATTAAGTCCTCCCCCAAACACGAACCACGAAAGCGGCAAATTCTTTTAAAAGTTTTCACGTGTAAACTGCGTGACAATACAACTCACAGTAAGGGCCTGATCACATGAGCCGAGCTGGCTAACCCTGCCGAGGTGACTTTTATCCCGGTATTACATGAAAAGCGAGAGCTTGCCCGGAGCCGCCATTTTAATATACAGATTGGAAGCAATGCGCATGAGCAGTGTGTTACCTGCTGTCCTGTTTGTCGCTCGGTTCATGGTTCGGTTGTCATATAATCGCAAAGTTGATTTTTGTTGAGTGTACCTTTAGATGCCGAGAACGCTGAAAAGCGAGCCAGACCGGCTCATGTAACAGGGCCTCACCAATATTTTTCAAAGCCCCCGGAACATACACACAAAATTTCAGCCCCCTGCCCCTCCTCTCAAAACCTTCAGACCCACTTTTCTATATTAAATGAACTTTCCCTTCATCCACGTTCTCTCCATACAAATATAAAAAAAATCATCGAAAAACAATCTTCCACAGAAAGCCAAATAACGTTAAAAATAAGTACAATTATGTTTTCGAATATTGATAAGATCTTCTTCAACCTCTTCATGTCAGCAGACCGTAACTACACTACCCCTTCATAACCAAATTTGAACTCCCACTGGTTACTCCTACGAGAAACTAGTTTCGGTGATTAACAAGCTACAGCCATTATTTTACCAAATTCACGTCCATTTCAAGCAACCCATAAAATGAACAACGCTACTGCACTACTCACAGATCCCTAATACACATAAAAAAACTCCACGCACGCCTAGTACATCGACGCCCATATATACCTTCCGACAGCGTCTTGTTGCCTTTATTTACAGAACGACGACCGCAGATTTCCCACGAGGCATAGACGCCCGTGGCCATTCAAGAAAAGCCTCCTGGCCCAGGTATGGTCTTACAATTCAATACTTTTTCATACAGAGGTTAGTTTTCTAAAGAAATTGCGCTGCTGCATTGATGGCAACTCTTTAATCTGGAACCCAGAGTCCGGACATGAAATCACGGAAAAAGTAGGATGTAAAGTCTTATCACCAGAATCAACTCCTCTAGTCATTCAGCCTTCTCCTCTGTCCAAAAATTTTATTGCCTTGTGTCTTTTTATATCTGTTAAGATTGCCCGGCAAATGCCTGTAGTGCTCCAAAGATCAACACGTACAATCCCTACACATTTATAGTTGGAGCCCTGAAAGCAGACATCCTTAGCATTAAAATATTTTTTCTTTCAGGGAGGCGACTCTCTAAAAAATTCAATGGGTAACTCTGTAACAAGGTTTTTTTGTCCTTTTTTCCTACAGAGCACCCATTTCCAATCTCCAGGAAGAAGGATCTATGCCGCGATGTGAAGGTACGTTTGCAATAGCCCCTCAGGTCAGAACATAGTAAACGTATCGTGTCTACAGTGAACTGTCACAACTGGTACGCAAAACGGCCCCAAGAGAAACTGAAAACAATGATTATGCAAAACTTAGGGGTGACAAACAAAAAGCATTATGGTATGTTATGGTATCAGTTTATTTCGGAAAGGAGGACGATGAGCCTCAAAAAATGATCATGGCAACAAAGTCAGCCGTCGACAATGGAGAGCTATCCAAATGTCTTCAGTGTGATTGGTTGTATACTGTAAGAAGAAAAGAGGTACGTCCGGACATGGAATAACGGAAAAAGTAGGATGTAAAGTCTTATCACCAGAATCAACTCCTCTAGTCATTCAGCCTTCTCCTCTGTCCAAAAATTTTATTGCCTTGTGTCTTTTTATATCTGTTAAGATTGCCCGGCAAATGCCTGTAGTGCTTCAAAGATCAACAGGTAAAATCCCTACACATTTATAGTTGGAGCCCTGAAAGCAGACATCCTTAGCATTAAAATATTTTTTCTTTCAGAGAGGCGACTCTCTAAGAAACTCTATGGGTAACTCTGTAACAATTTTTTTTTGTCCTTTTTTCCTACAGAGCACCCATTTCCAATCTCCAGGAAGAAGGATCTATGCCGCGCTGTGAAGGTACGTTTGCAATAGCCCCTCAGGTCAGAACATAGTAAACGTATCGTGTCTACAGTGAACTGTCACAACTGGTACGCAAAACGGCCCCAAGAGAAACTGAAAACAATGATTATGCAAAATTTAGGGGTGACAAACAAAAAGCATTATGGTATGTTATGGTATCAGTTTTTTTCGGAAAGGAGGACGATGAGCCTCAAAAAATGATCATGGCAACAAAGTCAGCCGTCGACAATGGACAGCTATACAAATGTCTTCAGTGTGATTGGTTGTATACCGTAAGAAGAAAAGAGATACGTCCGGACATGGAATCACGGAAAAAGTAGGATGTAAAGTCTTATCACCAGAATCAACTCCTCTAGTCATTCAGCCTTCTCCTCTGTCCAAAAATTTTATTGCCTGTTGTCTTTTTATATCTGTTAAGATTGCCCGGCAAATGCCTGTAGTGCTCCAAAGATCAACACGTACAATCCCTACACATTTATAGTTGGAGCCCTGAAAGCAGAGATCCTTAGCATGAAATTTTTTTTTCTTTCAGAGAGGCGACTCTCTAAGAAATTCTATGGGTAACTCTGTAACAAGGTTTTTTTGTCCTTTTTTCCTACAGAGCACCCATTTCCAATCTCCAGGAAGAAGGATCTGTGCCGCGCTGTGAAGGCACGTTTGCAATAGCCCCTCAGGTCAGAACATAGTAAACGTATCGTGTCTACAGTGAACTGTCACAACTGGTACGCAAAACGGCCCCAAGAGAAACTGAAAACAATGATTATGCAAAATTTAGGGGTGACAAACAAAAAGCATTATGGTATGTTATGGTATCAGTTTTTTTCGGAAAGGAGGACGATGAGCCTCAAAAAATGATCATGACAACAAAGTCAGCCGTCGACAATGGAGAGCTGTACAAATGTCTTCCCTGTGATTGGTTGTATACTGTAAGAAGAAAAGAGGGTCGTCCGGACATGGAATCACGGAAAAAGTAGGATGTAAAGTCTTATCACCAGAATCAACTCCTCTAGTCATTCAGCCTTCTCCTCTGTCCAAAAATTTTATTGCCTTGTGTCTTTTTATATCTGTTAAGATTGCCCGGCAAATGCCTGTAGTGCTTCAAAGATCAACACGTACAATCCCTACACATTTATAGTTGGAGCCCTGAAAGCAGACATCCTTAGCATTAAAATATTTTTTCTTTCAGAGAGGCGACTCTCTAAGAAAGTCCATGGGTAACTCTGTAACAAGGTTTTTTTGTCCTTTTTTCCTACAGAGCACCCATTTCCAATCTCCAGGAAGAAGGATCTATGCCGCGATGTGAAGGTACGTTTGCAATAGCCCCTCAGGTCAGAACATAGTAAACGTATCGTGTCTACAGTGAACTGTCACAACTGGTACGCAAAACGGCCCCAAGAGAAACTGAAAACAATGATTATGCAAAATTTAGGGGTGACAAACAAAAAGCATTATGGTATGTTATGGTATCAGTTTTTTTCGGAAAGGAGGACGATGAGCCTCAAAAAATGATCATGGCAACAAAGTCAGCCGTCGACAATGGACAGCTATACAAATGTCTTCAGTGTGATTGGTTGTATACCGTAAGAAGAAAAGAGGTACGTCCGGACATGGAATCACGGAAAAAGTAGGATGTAAAGTCTTATCACCAGAATCAACTCCTCTAGTCATTCAGCCTTCTCCTCTGTCCAAAAATTTTATTGCCTGTTGTCTTTTTATATCTGTTAAGATTGCCCGGCAAATGCCTGTAGTGCTCCAAAGATCAACACGTACAATCCCTACACATTTATAGTTGGAGCCCTGAAAGCAGACATCCTTAGCATTAAATTTTTTTGTTCTTTCAGAGAGGCGACTCTCTAAGAAATTCTATGGGTAACTCTGTAACAAGGTTTTTTTGTCCTTTTTTCCTACAGAGCACCCATTTCCAATCTCCAGGAAGAAGGATCTATGCCGCGCTGTGAAGGCACGTTTGCAATAGCCCCTCAGGTCAGAACATAGTAAACGTATCGTGTCTACAGTGAACTGTCACAACTGGTACGCAAAACGGCCCCAAGAGAAACTGAAAACAATGATTATGCAAAATTTAGGGGTGACAAACAAAAAGCATTATGGTATGTTATGGTATCAGTTTTTTTCGGAAAGGAGGACGATGAGCCTCAAAAAATGATCATGGCAACAAAGTCAGCCGTCGACAATGGAGAGCTGTACAAATGTCTTCCCTGTGATTGGTTGTATACTGTAAGAAGAAAAGAGGGTCGTCCGGACATGGAATCACGGAAAAAGTAGGATGTAAAGTCTTATCACCAGAATCAACTCCTCTAGTCATTCAGCCTTCTCCTCTGTCCAAAAATTTTATTGCCTTGTGTCTTTTTATATCTGTTAAGATTGCCCGGCAAATGCCTGTAGTGCTTCAAAGATCAACACGTACAATCCCTACACATTTATAGTTGGAGCCCTGAAAGCAGACATCCTTAGCATTAAAATATTGTTTCTTTTAGAGAGGCGACTCTCTAAGAAAGTCCATGGGTAACTCTGTAACAAGGTTTTTTTGTCCTTTTTTCCTACAGAGCACCCATTTCCAATCTCCAGGAAGAAGGATCTATGCCGCGCTGTGAAGGCACGTTTGCAATAGCCCCTCAGGTCAGAACATACTAAACGTATCGTGTCTACAGTGAACTGTCACAACTGGTACGCAAAACGGCCCCAAGAGAAACTGAAAACAATGATTATGCAAAATTTAGGGGTGACAAACAAAAAGCATTATGGTATGTTATGGTATCAGTTTTTTTCGGAAAGGAGGACGATCAGCGTGAAAAAATGATCATGGCAAGAAAGTCAGCCGTCGACAATGGAGAGCTATACAAACGTCTTCCCTGTGATTGGTTGTATGCTGTAAGAAGAAAAGAGGTACGTGTATAATTTTACTGGAAAAAGTTTTGTAGGAGCTGCGCGTAAGGTCTCTCCTGATTGGTTGCAGAAAACAATGACATGTCACTCTTTCAATTGTTTCAGTATTCTTTGGGGTCAGGGTTAGGCACACCATCAGAAGTACTTAAACCGCAGTTTGAAAGCCTTATGACATACGACATACGGTCGACTCCCGATAACTCGAACCTTCAAGGGTAATCAAAAAAGGTTCGAGTTGTCGGGAGCTCAAAAAAAAATAGCCGGGAGTAAGGAAAAAAACGGTTTTTACTACATAGTGAATCGAACATTTTAATCACATTTAAACCTCAAACAGCCGACGAGCATGCATGTGTGTACATATTTGATTGATCTGGCCCCATGTTTTTTCGCAGGTTACAGCGGGAATTTTGATCACATGCTTTACTCCAACCTGGAAAGAGACAACAGCTCGTTTCTGCTTGGCCAAAACTACGCAAACGATCTGTCAAAGGCTGCAAAATCTGGAAGGAGTAGTGAGACTGTGAGATCATTGTTTCAGGAAAATAGACGAGAAAAAAAGGAGGAGATCAAGAGGGGAAAACAGAGAGAAAGAAAAAAAAAGAGGATCCATTTTCAGAGCGTTTTCACATAACGTCATGTAGTCCGCTATACACCAACCAATTACTCAAGTGGCAACTGCATACTCTGGTGCTCAAGACTACAGCTATTTTGCAAGAGTAGTACTTTGAATACTTACTCTTTCAACCTTTCCAAATGCAGTACTATTTCTTACACTGCCCGCCTTTTTTTACGGTGTAGTACTGTTACTTAAACTGCCCGCCTTTTTTACGGTGCAGCACTGTTACTTACACTGCCCGCCTTTTTTACGGCGCAGTACTATTACTTACACTGCCCGCCTTTTTTACGGTGCAGTACTATTACTTACACTGCCCGCCTTTTTTACGGGGCAGTACTATTACTTACACTGCCCGCCTTTTTTACGGGGCAGTACTATTACTTACACTGCCCGCCGTTTTTACGGTGCAGTACTATTACTTACACTGCCCGCCTTTTTTTACGGTGCAGTACTATTACTTACACTGCCCGCCGTTTTTACGGTGCAGTACTATTACTTACACTGCCCGCCTTTTTTTACGGTGCAGTACTATTACTTACACTGCCCGCCGTTTTTACGGTGCAGTACTATTACTTACACTGCCCGCCTTTTTTACGGTGCAGTACTAGTACTTACACTGCCCGCCTTTTTTACGGTGCAGTTCCATTACTTACACTGCCCGCCGTTTTTACGGTGCAGTACTATTACTTACACTGCCCGCCGTTTTACGGTGCAGTACTATTACTTACACTGCCCGCCGTTTTTACGGTGCAGTACTATTACTTACACTGCCCGCCGTTTTACGGTGCAGTACTATTACTTACACTGCCCGCCTTTTTTACGGTGCAGTACTATTACTTACACTGCCCGCGTTTTTTACGGTGCAGTACTGTTACTTACACTGCCCGCCTTTTTTACGGTGCAGTTCCACTACTTACACTGCCCGCCTTTTTTACGGTGCAGTTCCATTACTTACACTGCCCGCCGTTTTTACGGTGCAGTACTATTACTTACACTGCCCGCCTTTTTTACGGTGCAGTACTAGTACTTACACTGCCCGCCTTTTTTACGGTGCAGTACTACTACTTACACTGCCCGCCTTTTTTACGGTGCAGTACTACTACTTACACTACCCGCTTTTTTTACGGTGCAGTACTACTACTTACACTGCCCGCCTTTTTTACGGTGTAGTAGTATTACTTACACTGCCCGCCTTTTTTACGGTGGAGTACTACTACTTACACTGCCCGCCTTTTTTACGGTGCAGTACTATTACTTACATTGCCCGCCTTTTTTACGGTGCAGTACTATTACTTACACTGCCCGCCTTTTTTTACGGTGCAGTACTATTACTTATACTGCCCACCTATTTTTACGGTGCAGTTCTATTACTTACACTGCCCGCTTTTTTTTACGGTGCAGTACTATTACTTACACTGCCCGCCTTTTTTACGCTGCAGTGCTATTACTTACACTGCCCGCCTTTTTTTACGGTGCAGTACTATTACTTACACTGCCCGCCTTTTTTACGGTGCAGTACTATTGCTTACACTGCCCGCCTTTTTTACGGTTGAGTACTATTACTTACACTGCCCGCCTTTTTTACGGTGCAGTACTAGTACTTACACTGCCCGCCTTCTTTACGGTGCAGTACTATTACTTATATTGCCTGTCTTTTTTACGTTGCAGTACTACTAACTACACGGAGTGTTTCAACCTGTTTTATGGCTTATTACTCGGCTTATTATTCGACGGACGGTCGGTGTACGGTCACGTGATCACCCGAATTTTTTTTAGGGCCAGTTTTAAACGTCGTGCTACGCTAGGAGGGTTGTCCAATACTGTCGACCAGAATCCAGTCTTATCCCTTTGCTTTCCATCGGAAAACCGGAAGTCTAGTGGTGTAAAGTCCTAGTAAGTGTAGGTTATCCATTGGACACGAGTAGGTTCGAATGGAAAAGTACATTTTCTATTCGTGAGAGACATATAAAAATTTCAGTTTATCGGTGCCTCTAACGATAAAGGAAACCCTCTATTTGTGACCGGGCTGATGGAGAGAACAGCGACAACTCGCCCAAACAGAAAGACGCGTGATTTCTCTGGATGTAGCCCGAGCAATTAACTACCTTCATTAGAAGAAACCAAAACCAATCATTCACCGGGATGTGAGCAGTGCTAATGTGTTGCTATGACAACAGGGTGACCAATGGAGAGGCAAAGTATCAGATTATGGCACTGCTAATTTCATGCAGCAGATCATGACAGTAGCTCCTGGAGCTATGATTTACAGCGCTACTGAAGCACTTGCATAAAACCAAACAGTCAAGGTAAGTTTTAGTAAATTTAGAATTTTTTTATTCAGGCACTTTTTCATCAACATCTTCAGACCTCAAAGAGACGCGTTGGTGCAGTCATCTTGAGGACGTAGCGATTTTAAAGCCAGGTTTTTCTTTTACGACACGAGCGAAACACTTCTCCACTTTACCCTTCTTCACCTGGGCATACAATTAAAAGGAGCAAAATAATGTTGAATCGGATAGCCCTATGCAGTGTGAAGGAGTTCGAGCAATTTACTTGCGTACACGCACTTTGGCTCAAACGTAACAAATCAAATATTTGAGTTCAAAGATAGCACAACAAGTATGAAATTTAATTGGATTGAAGGATAAATCTTTTGTTTTTGAATGCATTATGGTCTGCTTATCAAGTCCAATCGGAGCGCCATTTCGCAGAAATGGAGCACCAATCGCGAATGGCTCCCCCAGCAAAAAGGCCCAAAATTTGGAAGGATTTTCATGAAATATGGGGCAAAGAAGAGCTCGATTTAGTGTATGGGCCAAATTTGAACCCGGAATGTATCACCTGGAAGGAATTGTCGCTAAGTCCAAGTGTACAAGTAAAGGAGGAGGAAGTGAAGAAGGAGAAATATTAACATAACACTTAGCACTTTTTATAGCACTTGGCATTAAGAGATATATAATTTGTACTTAGTAATGTTATTTTATTATTTGTAAATCTTTCTTTTTTTCTTACTTTTTCTTTTCTCGAAGGTATTAGCTTTTTGCTACCTTGTAAATTCGAGATAAAATATAGTCATGTATGTATGTATGTATGCACACTAAAAAACAATGAAGGAGTTCGAGCAATTTACTTGCTTACACGCACTTTGGCTCAAACGTACACAAATCAAATATTCGAGTCTAAAGATAGCACAAAAAGTATGAATTTCAATTGGATTGAAGGACAAATCTTTTGGTTTTGAATGCATTATGGTCTGCTTATCAAGTCTAGTCAGACTGCATTTATAATTTACTTACTTACAATTAAGGAGAAATGAACTTTTGGGACCCTGAATGTTTGTTTGTTGAATATTTGAGGAAACTGACTGTTTTTTAAAACGCTTTAATAGACAGTTTCAATATTGTCACGCTCCGCTGTGATTGACCCAACATTGTTAGAAACGTCAAAATTATCTATGCGACACATTTCTCTGTTAAGTGACTGTGTACTCATGTAATAATAATGATCCACAGTAGGATCTAGTTTGCAAGTATTGCGGACCTACTTTATTTTCCCATAATTTTTTTGAGAGTGTTTTTTTTTTGCTTCCACTTGCACAGACGACAAATTTTACAAACGGATCAGGTGTATTTTTGTGATTTCTGATGTTACAGTGCGACTACTACTAACTTTAGTTTTTGCTTACCTGAAATAATGTTCTCGCAGTTTCACCTCTCCATCCAGCTTTTGGCCAATCAGAAACGCGCTGTTGTCACTTTGGAGTATTCTCCCACATTTCCACCATGTTAACCTGCGAAAAACATGAGGGTTCAGATCAGTCAAATATGTACACACATGGTTGAATTTATCATCGCAAGCATCTGTCTTCTAAAGTCTTCTTTATACTGATTGAACATGAAAACTAGAAAACTAAATATTTAAGTCCTGTCTTTAAGGGATTAATCGTTAGTCAGATGCCTTATCCATTGGGCCATAGGCCAGTTCGACATCTCAACGGTCGTTACGCCTTCGGGTCACCCCTATACAAACCGCAAAGGGATTCGCCGCTGCGCCTTAAAGAATAGGGTTTTAAGCCGTCTTAGTCAGAAAGCGGGTATAGATTTTGCCCATTTTGGTCTGGAATCAGACATGTTTTACGAAGGAAATATGGTCAGATATAGGATACATTTGTTTTTTCTTTATGAATTATGAATTACCGTAAAATTCCAAAAATAAGCCCCTCCATGTATAAGCGCCTCCAAATATAAGCCCCCCAAACTTGTAACGCGAAATACCCTCCGTTAAATCACCCCTTCAAATATAAGCCCCCTCGGGGGCTTGTACTTGGAAATTTCCCTCAAATACAAAGTAAATCAAAGCAAAAACGGTAAATTTCCTTCCAACTACAAGGCTAGCCCAAGCGATTTTGAAACGCAAATTTCCCTCCGTCGTGCAGTGACGGTAAAAAAAAAAAGTACAAAAAAGCGTGATCAGGTGCAAAATTGTCGTTTTCGTTATTAAAACTATTGCTTTTGTGACGTTCTCATTGCTGTCGCCGTCGTCGGGTCTTAAGGTCCCTACTGTATCGGAATATACTAGAGTATCCCCTGAGAGGTGCTCTTACCTTTCCTTCTCTTCTTTCTCTCTCTTGTTTTCTCTCTTTCCTTTTTTCTCTCCTAAAAAATAAAAATATGGCCAGGTAAGAAACTTATCATTGTGAAATCACGGATGACAAGTTGCTCTTACAGTCTTCGCTTGTGCGAAATTAAAGCGTTAATTAATTATTCACCTTTATCTGTAAAATGACATTCACGTAAAAGATGTTACAGGTCACGGAATTTACTTTGAAACCGAGACGCAGCAGAAAAGCGAAGGAACACGGTCGAATCTATGACGTTACTTCGGTGCTACAGAAGTGCCAGGCTCTCGGTTCTCCCCAGTTCCCACGCGGTTTTTGCGCTTTTTTGATCCTTTTCCTCAACTCTCTTGGAGCCTGGGACAGGCTAAATGAAAGTTTTTAAAAAATTAACGACAATACATACCCACGCTGTTCTCCTCTTCTTTAAATTTTTCTCTCCTTTCCTCGCCCTCTCTTCCTCGTTGAGAGTCCCCAGCTGTGGATGCAAGTTTCCAGCCATAAAATTACGGAGTTCAAGGTTACTGGCGCTAGTCAGTAGAAAGCTTAAGTTAAAACGACAGCGACGGCTACTAAAACGTCACTAAAAAGGGAAGTTGCTCTGCGTCAAACTTTATCGCACTTGTTAATAATAATAATAATAATAATAATAATAATAACTTTATTTCTATAGCGCTCTTATCCTATGTTCAAGGTGTCTTACAGTCATGTAAACAACAATAATTGATAAATATTTACAAATTTACAACCATATCCTATTATATTTACAATGAGTAAAATAGGCAAAAATTAAAACTAACGCAATATATACAAATCTATAAAAACAATGATCCCTTATTACTGAATTTAGTTAAGTGATCTTTTAAAACTCGAGATGGTGTTGGACTTCCGAATTTCATAGGGTATTAAGTTCCATTCTCTCAGTGCATGAACAGCGAATGCTCTATCTCCGTAGGTCTTGGTATACGATCTAGGTTGCATTAAAAGTTCATTACTAACAGACCTCAATGATCTAGTATGAGAACGATAATGTAGTTACTGAGCTAAATAGCTAGGCGATGTTCCATCTCATTCAATTCGTCAAATGTTGGCAGTCGTTTCTGGAGTTGAATTCTCAAAGATTGTATCGAAGTTCAGCAAAGGAGAAAAGAAAGTCGTTCTGTTGTGTTCACTTCCTCTACAAAACGTGAAATTAGGCGGTTTCACGTCGTAGTCGTGCTACGACGGCAAAGAAATGTAAAAAAAAGGGTGATGCACGTGCAAAGTTATTGTTTTGCCAATCTAAACCTATTTGCTTTTTTGCCGTTCTCGTTGAAGTCGCCGTTGTCGTCGCTTAAGCTCCCTAATAAGTATACAACACTTTAATAGGAGTTCATTACTTTTAATCGAAAAACTAACAGCAGACGTACCTATTTTACAGTGCGACTACTAGAATCGAGGCACTTGGAAGAACTTATCCAATCACATCGTTTTTTGCAAGTTTTTTTTTGCAAATGGACCGATAACATTTAAGGTTTAACTATGCAACCGGACCTCTCAGGAAACAATCCTCAAATTCATGAATGATTTACGTCCTTTCGCTTGCAGTCCACTGCTCGCACATCATTTTGCAGGTCAATCCCAAGAAATTCCGAAATTTGTTGCAAAATGTGTAACGGCATGTACACTTCAAGCCTAAATCAGATGCAGTGATTGTTGCTATTCAATTAACGCTGTGTTTAAACCCATTTTAAACCCATTTTTGCGCATGAATAATCTCCTCCTACATAGCGTTTTCATTTACGTGTCCAGGATCTATGCAAATTTATTGGAACAAAAGAAAGCGTTTGCATAAGAAAAGAGTTCAACTCCCACGGGATTGGTTTGGGTCACCAACATGGCCGCTGTTTCACTGTTTGGGACACCAATATGGTCGCCGTGACGTCATGTGAAAATACGGTATTGATGTACTAAATTGACAATCCACCAAAGTCTGAAAAAACGGCACATGCAAACCAATCTGATACAATTATAAAAGTTGATGATTGAAAAAGTGCACACCTCCACCAATCGAACCTTCTTAGTTGCACCGAAAGCTTGTACCCATTCCCCTGAAAGTTTCTGGTGTGGGGAATGACAGTGGTGAAAAACACAAACATTTATATTTTGGAATTGAGGTCGCATGTAATTGCAAAGCGCAGCAATGTTACCGACGAATGTTTTGTTAGACGACAAAAAAAATAACTTGTCTCAAACAAATACGTCTCCTGGGAGTTAGATGTGACGTTTCTGATAGAACAGCATTGTCTAATGAAAAAACGTAGCCTGAATTTCATCCGATTACTTCGAGTCGTTATTACTCCCTCAGCTGAGAGGAGAAAACGACTCGAAGCAATCGGATGAATTTCAGGCTAGAAAAAACGTTTTCTATCAATATCTAAAATGCCATGCTTGTAGAAACTTATTATTTTCTTACGGACTGCTGATTGGATCACAGTCAGCTTTCTTTGAATGTATGGTCATTTTTGTGAAATCCAGTTGGTCAACTTTGTCTAGGTGGCCCCGGTTACAGGAGTCACACTGTAAAAACTGGTGTTTTCATGGTGATCCCTTACTATACGAGGGATTTACCTTTGTTTCTTTCACATTTCTTTTGATTGGTATTTTCTTTTCAGGGTCATTTAATCGCTGCTATTTTGTTTTGTTCTAGAACAGCAATCTATCCATTTCGGTAATCAATTTTTTGGTAATTACGTAACCGTAGGCCCGCACCACATGGCAACCAATGTGAAATGTTAAATTTCCTAGCTGGTGTAAGAGCTTAACCTGATAGACATCCATATTATGGTAAATTGACAGATGTCAAAACAAGGTAAACGCTGACCAGTGTCGCATGACCGTATCGCGGGCTCAGATGCCAACTCAATCAAGGTTAGGTGGTTTTTTTTGGAAGTTTCGCTGGCCTGCTGACCAGCTGTTAGCTGTTATTGATTGCGGGCCCAAGTTTATGTTTTTCAGTCACATGGTTTTCCGGTAAAGTTAAGTATAGATTTGTGGTCTTTTCAGTAGTTTAAAGACCATTATCATTTAAAATGCATAAACGGGAGCTTCGTTTTCAGCTCTGGCTAAATCTATAGGGTTTTTTCACTCACGTGGCCAGCATCTATGCAAATTTATTGGAACAAAAAAAAGCGTTTACATAAGAAAAGAGCTCAGCTCCCACAGGATTGGTTTGGGACACAAACATCGCCGCCGTTTCATTGTTTTGGGACACCAATATGGCCGCCGTGACGTCATGTGAAAACACTTCATATATTAAGTTTGTTTTGGTACTGTGTAACTCATCAGTTACACCATCACCCTTTCGACCCGAAACAAAAATGTACTCCCGTTTTTTAAAAAATGGAATGAATGCATTGTACAGATATAGTTGAGACGTTAAACTTCAGAGTAAAAAGAAGAGAAAGTTTAAACCGCGTGCTAAATTTACTTTCTGCTTACCTGAAATAATGATCACATAGTCTCACTACTCCCTCCAGATTTTTGCAGCCTTTGACATATTGTTTGCGTAGTTTTGGCCAAGCTGTTGTCACTTTCCAGGTTGGAGTAAAGTATGTGACCAAAATTCCCGGTGTAACCTGCTAATAAACATGGGGCCAGATCAATCAAATATATATGTACACACATGCATGCTCGTCGGCTCTTTGAAATTTATTCTGAAGCCTTCTTTTTATATTGAATACGAATACTAGCAAACCAAGTTCTGTCTTTATGGATGTTGACAAAGGGACCACATTTCGATGAGTTTGAGAAAAGATTTTCAGCCAAACTTGCTATTTAGTACATCACCACGTGCAACTCGACCAACCCGGCTCGTCGGAAATTTCAAATAAGTTAAGAGTTATAAGATATGCCGGCGAAATATTAAAGCTGAAATTTTCTTAGTGTTAAAATAAGAACACATTTCTGAACATTTTAAAGTTCTCCTATCTTGGAAAAGCGAAAAGGAAAGACCTGTTACTTAAGAGTTAAATTATCCCGAATTGCTCTCTTGCATAAATACAAGTTTCAAAATATTCATAACATAACATGGCACTCGAGATGTTCAAAGCATGAATTACTTGCGAAGAGTCGCATAAAAAAGGCCTGCGGGTTGGGTTCATTCCCGTAGTTTTAAGAAATAATTGATTATAAGCCTACCTGACTTGACTCAGCTGTTTCCCTCTGAAAAGTTAAAACTCGACTTCCTGGGCTTTCTGGATTTTATGGCAGCGAAAGTTGTTTGTCTCGCTGTTTGACCAATCAGGATAAGGCATTGCACGTGCATGGAAATAAGCGTGCAACTGGCACAACACGCCTGTGGCAAAAAGCAGTAATTACGCAATGCTTCGCACTAGAATGACGAAAATAACGAAATTAGCTCGGCTAGGCTTTTTTAATTTTTTTAAAAATACACTAGATATTTTTCCAGACTTCCAGATTTAAATCTGATTAATACAACCATTAGTAAGACTGATCCCCAATATTTCGGCGAAAAGAAAACTGATCAAGCGGCTGGGTACTTTAGAAAGCGTTCTGTTTCTTTTCTTATCTTTTTCTTTTAATTTTAAAATGTTATCTGTGGCGGTGTCATTACTTTAGTGACGTTTTCAGAAATAATGTATAGTCCCAAGTATTTAAATGGCAAGTATTTATGATTACCCCCACTGCTCCGAAAAGGTTTAACGAGCAAAACAATAACTCTGAACGTGCAAAGCGGTATTTGGCGCATTTAATTTCTGTCTTGTAATATTAAAGTGGCTTTGTGCAATATATCGTCAGCCTTGTGACCAAACGACTCAGTAGAAGCTTGAAAAGCAACGCGGATACCGGGAAGATTTTAAAGAATATAAAATGGAAGGATTCCCTTTAATTTTCTTTTTTTTCCCTCCCCCTCCCCTTTTTTCGCCTGTCACAGACTAATTTTTAGCGCGTGATTGGTCTTTTTAATACTTGTTTTCACCCCGGCATCTTGAAGAAGGGTTATCCCCCGCCTGGATTACCCGTCTAAGCAACCTCGCCCTTCTCAGTTTCTTTCTCGAGGTAACAGAGGGATAACCCTAGGGACGAGGTATTCTCGTCTGAGATCAAACGACCTTTACCTAGCAATCATGTAGATCAACGGAGCTCAACATTTACAAATGCTGTGAATAGACCAGTTTCATTTGAGGGAATATCTTAGAAGCAGCCTCATGAAATTGTTGTCAGAAAAATAACGGGCCGGGCTGAAACTAATGTGATATAAAAACTTCGAGGGATCCTTGGGGCCGATTGAAAAAAAAATTATTCTTTATAATTGTAAAAAGTGAGGTCTTGAAAACTTGATTTGGGCGTGAGAGCGATGAGACGAAATAAAGGCGATAGAATAATTTCCAAACGTCGAGAGTTTAATGATAAAAGTTTATTCACTTAGTATAACATCTGACTCTTTTTCTTCATCGACAGATGGCATGTTAAACTTCCCGTTTTCTGTAACATGAGACGGTTCACAAGTCCTCGAGCCAGGCGTAGGTTCAAATGGAGTGCATGATGATGTGTGAGGATCATGCAAAGAAGCCTTAGGTTTGCCCTCTGATGTTTGATTCACATTTGATGACGAGCTGCCTTCGGTTTTCTCTCCTGATGACACCAAGGAATGTTCTGATTTGATTTGTTCTTGAGCTGTCCACTAACAGTTTACAGAGCAAAAGAGTGAAACCAAGTTAGAAAAGATCATTTGACGTTTTTGGGAAACTGCCCACCTACCCCTCCCCTAATCAGACATTTTGCCCTAAGTGAGAACTAAAAGTTACCTTAGTGAAGGGGTAGGTGGCAGTTTGCCAGACGTATCGGATCATTATACGTTTCTAGAAAACTGCCCACCTACCCCTCCCCTAAGCCATTATGTGCAAGTACTAGTGCCAGCGCTCCCGCACGAATTGCTTGTTCGAACCTTGGGTACCCAAGATGTCGCTAATTTAAAATGTGACCCTGTGTACAGACCCACACAGACTATTGAAATGTGAGCGTACCAGTAAGGTTTTATCTTTTTACAGTTGCACACTAACCTCTTCAAAATTGAAGTAACATGGTTTTGCCATGTAATAATGCTCCACGCAATCTGCTACAGTCTGAAAGAGGAAAGTAGCTTGTGGTCATACACACAGTTACTACTCATCGTATACAGCCGTTAAGGCCCGTTAGCAAGTCCAAAAGCACAGCAGACCTCCGTAATTGTGAACAGAAATTGTGAAGCAAATCGAACCAAGTAAACTTGATAAAAAAAAAAAAACGTCGTGGACGTGTATTTTTGACCTTTTAGGTCATTTTCCCCTTTCATATACTTAAGGCCCGAAAAAGGTACCCCTTTCGAGGTGAGCCTACCCCTATGTACCATTTTAAAGGAGTAACCCCCCTCAACCCCCGTACGTACCATCTCTGGAAGGGGCTCAGCGAGCTTTCGGAATCTTTTGCCATATGTAGCCAACCTTTAAAGAAAAATATAAATATTGATCAAAGGAAACTCGGATTAAAAGAAATGACTTGATTCTGGAGCCCATCAGGGTAAAGCCATCGATCGGCTCCTGCTTAATTTTTATACCCGCTTGCAAATTTATCATTGCTTTCTTTCGTCCATTTCTCAACAGCCTTTCGTCTTCTTTCCTTCTCTTCCTTAACTGGATCTTCAATTAACTCTGAAAATGATTAAAAAATCAATGTTTAATTTTCCTTCGCTTTTCAGTGCATGGTAATTTATGATAACGAGTTTGAAACAATTGAAAGCAAAATTTAAACCAAGGATAAATTATAATAATTGTACCACAGCATCCTTTCCTCCCCAGGGACCCCCGCTGGGTATCCCAATGAAAATAGCAATAACCGAAAAAGGGTTCAAGGTCGTTTCGCCAACCTCCAGTTCGCTAACGTCTGAAGTCGTTTCGCGTACGTTTTGGGTCAGTTCTCTAACCGCTTTCGCCTGATCAGTGGCTGAAACACACGCGTAACGCACTTTTTTGTATCATGGCTGAGAAAACGAGGCATATATATGGGCAGCGCTAATTCCGCTTCTTAGCGGAACGAGATAAGACGTCAGCGAAACGACTCGTAGGTGAAACGGCCGTTTTTTCCCCTCCCCATGATCCCCCCCGGGCTGCGTCATTTCTCTCTCCCCAGGCTCCCTACGACACAAAAAGACCTTTGCGGTGAAAAGAGACCACATCATATAAAATAGGCTGATTTAGTAACAGAACGGGAACGTCATTTGACGACCGAAAAGCGCGCGGAAAGGACTAAACTCGACTTCTGGTGCCCAATTTACCGCTCTGCCATTGGTCAAGCCAGTTGTTTGATTTGCGCGCGCAGTCGTCAACTGACGTTCTCGTTCTGTTGCTAAATCAGCCTTATATACACGTGGCTCGTGGCTACGGGGAGCTTGCCGAGAACTAATTTAACAGTCCCCTGCTGCGGACATCTCGATGCGCCCAGGGTAATCGCCACCCGTCGTGTAGGCGCTAGAGGTACCGCAAGTGCATCGAGACAAGAAAAAGCTTACCTTCGATATTTTTGTAATCAGCTGGTGCGCATGCTCTTCCTAAATCTTGGGAAGTGAGCTGGTTTATCTAAAATTACAGAACAGAACACATCACGGTCAGTAACGTTTTACAAGATAAGTTCCTGAGGTTATTTTAAACAATTATTGAAATATCAAAAAGAGGTTTACAAGCTGCGCTACATAGTCGCCTCTGGTGGGCTTACGCTTCATATAGAGAAAAACAAATGTTTAAATAATTCCAGAAGTTTGAAGGTGGTTTAAAGACACAGTTAAGATATGTTTAACAAATTTTAAACTTTATGATTAGCTAACCTTTAAAGTAAACATTGCTTGGGTGCGAACAGGGGCAAGAAGGCAGAGAGCTAGTTTAAGAGCTACACTGTAAATCTGAGGATAAATAAAGGTGATGTATGTATGCATATATGTATGTATGTTATCTACATGAAATAAACCACAGGTAGCCCAAGCGTAATATAAGAGTTTGTATGGGAAAAATAGAGTTTGAAACTTAGATGAAATAAATGAAATAAAAGCGATAAAACTTATCAATAAAGTGTAAATATTGTTGCCTGGAGTCGTTGTCTTTGCTCTTACGAACTTTCAGCGCGATTTGAGTACTTTTACATCATCTTATTATTACACTGTCAGGTCAGATGATGTAAAAGTACTCAAATCGCGCTGAATCGTGGTAGAAACAAAGACAACGACTCCAGGCAACAATATTTACACTTTATTGATAACTTTTATCGCTTTTACTTCATTTATTTCATCTAAGTTTCAAACTCTATTTTTCCCATACAAACTCTCATATTACGCTTGGGCCACCTGTGAATAAACATCTTGAAGGCGCCCACTAACAGGCAGTCTAAGTGAGACTTTGTTGAAATTTTGCATTCTCGTAACACACTGTTTTATTATTGCGTACCGAAAAGGCCTCCCGTTCTTCTTTTTCTTCTAATTCCAGGATGTCTTCATCAAACTGCATAGCGTTTCTTCTTTTCCTTTTGCTACAATATTAAGTCAATAGGCAATTGTACCCAGTTCGCTCTAACTTTAAAAACAGGTGATCTCAAATACAAGTCAAGAGAGGTCTTACCTTTTCCCCGTTCTTTTTCTTTCCATTGTTTAAAGGAAGTTCACTTGAGCTTGTCTTAAGTGCTGATAAAAATCTTTTGGACTTTTACTACAAAAGTAAGTCAACTGCTCGCACGCGTCAGATCAACTGACAACTTAACATCGATGTCACAAACCAAAATTAACGACTTTGCAGTGCGCGCGCGCACGCAAGCACGCGCTGTCCGAAACGATGACAAACTCTGCGAAAGAATGTAGCGGAGGAAGAGATATGTTTGTCAGTTTGAAAACTGCGGGGAGTACGACTGACGCAGCCCTTTTTCTACTGACCAAAATGACAGATTTCTCTAACCTTTTATATACTTCTACTTGAGAAATCCCTACCCTTTCATATACACTGGGACCTGAGGTAAAGGTACATCTCTCTCCGGCCATTAAATATTAGGCTGATTTAGAAACAGAACGGGAACGTCAGTTGACGACAGCGCGAGCAAATCAAACAACTAGCTTGACCAATCGCAGAGCGACACATTGGGCACCGGAAGTCGAGTTTAGTCGTTTTCGCGCACTTTCCCGTCGTCAAATGACGTTCGCGTTCTGTTACTAAATCAGCCTCTTGAGTAGGGGTTTCGAGCCGAGTTTGTGCGGTTCACACAATCACTCACTAAACCAAGAGCTCCAGTTACACAGCTGTCTGGACAAAATTTCAGTCTCACTCCACTTCTCAAAAGATATTGAGGTCAGATTTCAGGGTTCTTTCTTCTTTTCGATGGCCACCACCGTTTCGTCAACATTTACGCGCTTACCATCTTGGCAAAATAGGTGAAGGTGTTTTTCCACTTACAGTAGCTACTCAAAGACAAGATATCTACTTAACAATATTTATTGATTTAGCTAACTGAAAGCAATGTTGGTATGTACAATTATCTATGAAATATATTGTCCAACACGGATTTATCTTATATCAAAGGTAACAAAGTTAAACCATTTTTTGACACTAGTATTGTCAATTACAGCGATTTTAAAACATTAGGTTTTACAGAGAACGTATGTATACGTCAGTATTAAAAAACTACTCTCTCATTTAACGAATATTCGCATTAAAAATATCAATTGAGCACATACAGACCTTAAAAACTTTACAGAAGACTAGAGTTAAAACCTGCGTAACAATCACTAAGCATGTCCCGCACAACAGTCCCGCAGTGCACCTAGGCACACAAAAAAGAGAAGGAAACTGGACCTAGTTAAATTCCACAAAGGCGTCTGGGAATATTACTGGCAACAGTTGGCTGATACCTGACCGGCGCGATCCCAGAAACAACAGCAGGACACACTTTGGCTTCTAATAAGTAACGATGATGCCAAAACGTCCACATTGTTAGTTGCATGAAATTAGAAAAAGGACTTACCCAAAATTACCAATTTGAGCAAATTATCGGAAAACTTTCAGCTTGGCTCTTGTACGCAAATTTTCACTTTCTTCCTCTTCATAACGAAAATAGAAACAATTCTTATGCTCACTTCCAACCCTTTCACCCTGAAATATATCTTACAGCATCTTTAAAATCTTTTCCCGTCTTTAAAAGATTAATTAGATTATTTCTTAACTAACTTAGTCTTAAAGCATTAAGAAAAGATGACGCACATTATGAACACATCACTTCTTCAGCAGTCAACACTTTGACGTAATCATGTAAATGAGTCTAATAATAAGTAACATTGTTCCACTCGAAACGGCACGCGAGAGGAAAACTAATCCGAGTTAACTTTCGCAAACACTTCTCGGAAGACCTTTTAAAGGAGCAAAAACTTTCAATGTGGAGTACCAACACAATTCTGTTTTAAATACGTTTCCAACCGTTTACTTTTAACTAAAATGATCAAAACCATTTATGATAATTAAAAATCCTTCTTAATCATTAAGAAGTCGCACTGATTCAACACCCGAAGGGTCGTTTACACGGGTGATTTTTATCGCGTGAAAAGAAAAGCGACTGTATGAAGAGAGATATTTTTGGTACATTTATGAACAATGAACATACGCAAACTAATGTGTACGTAAATAGGGCGGACAGAATGCGATAAATTTCGGTCATCGTTGCAGGGACCTGGCGAGAAAGTAATTGCCGACAAGCAGATTACAGCTCTGATTGCGCGATAAAAGGGACCTTAAGATTGGACTACGAGCACGAGTTTCTTTTAAAAAAAATCCCGCGCTGCAGATGATCAGTTGTTCGACTTATCTTAACTCTTCCGTGCCTTTACGTGCTAGTCGGCAGGAAAGAATTATAGTTCCAATTTCCAAAGTTGTACTCGTAATCAAATCTAAAGATCGCCATTCCAACTCCAGAAACTTTAGGGAGAATAGTACAAGCTTCGAGTGCAGTGATTTCTGGATCGTTTAGGTGGACAAGGGTTAGCTGTGATTGGTCGATGGTTCTCAAGGCAACAATTAACCAATCATAAGTGACGCTTGCCCACCTAAAAGATTCCAGAGATCGTAACGCCGAAAGCTCGTGTCCATTCTCCTAATAGTTTCTAATGTGGAAATAATCATCCGTGCAAACGGCCCTCAAGATCGGCTCAGCTAGGCTGAGCATGCGCATGAAAGGGTGAGACACGCCCCATATTCTTACGCGTCCCGCACACTCGCGGGATGAAAACGACTGCAAACATTGATTAGCTGTCCTTTTAACAGCAATTTACCCACTGCCTGCGTATCAGTCAAGACTACTTCTGAGGATTTCTAGAATTGCTTGCCAGAATATAGAGATTACACGGTGCGTTGGGGTGATCGGCAGGCTTGCTTTCCACCACCGCAATACTGTTGGAAGAAAAAAGAGGGAACAATTCTCACTCAGCCTGTCCCCGAAAAATTAGCAAATGCAAATAAGTAGGACAAGCGCAGGAGAACTTCAAAAAACAGTGGCACAGTTTGCGCCCCAATCTTTTCGTAAAGCGGATTTCGCCACCGCCCCGTGGAACATTTTGAATGGAAGGAAAACGGCAGTCTTAACTGTTACTCACCTTTCACAACCTAGGAGTCTGAAATTCCGTTTAGGGTCGTTCATTTCCACGTTTACCTGGCAGAAATATACCATCATTAACAAAAAGCAATAACTAAGCAAAGCCAGGCAAGTTACTGACGATTTTAAATCAGTTTAGGTCTCTGGGAAACTGCCTACCTACCCCTTCCCTAAGCCATCATTTTGCCCTAAGTGAGATGTCAGTGTTAATGTTAGCTTAGGGGAGGGGTAGGTGGGCAGTTTCCCAGAAGCCTAAAGAATGAGTGACGATAATGGTGGTGGTGATGATGATGACGATGATGATGAAGAGGCTGGTTCGGGTTTTTAGTAATTGATGTTATGATTTGTTTGCCGAGTAACTAAAACAGTAAAATTTTTAGTCTATTTGGAATCAATTTTACAAAAGCGATCAGAAGGCCCACCTTGCCACTATGCAGACTCCTTCCTTGTAATCCGTGCTCATGAAACGCCAGCACACTTCCTTGTAAACAAACTGAAAAAAAAATCAAATAAACAGGCGTCAATTTGATAAAGGAGGCACTTGGTCTGAAATAGGTGCATTCCTGTTGTATTTCATTCCTCATCCCTACATAACTAAAGAAATGTTATCTTCACTGACATCGAAATGACCAAGCTTCTTTTCGTGCATCGTTCATCTCTTACTTAAAAGCATATTGCGATCTCTGGATACAATTGTGTTGATTAAATGTTCAAGGACATCAAACCAAAGATAAATACGATAAACATTCTTCGCCTAAATCCCTTGGTTTTCGTCAGTCCAATACTTTGTTAAATTTCCAGTTACTGCCAGCACATTTGTCTGCAGTATTTTTCTAGATAGGCGACTTGTCTTGAGGCCAGTCCACCTATGAGATCGATAAACACAACAGAAATGAGTATACTTACCAACAGATTCTGGTTTTATGTCAAAGTGAATTTCTGACAGTTGCCTTCTAAACTGTTTGAGTTTTCCTTCAAGACTGACAAACCTAACAACCTCTGCACACACAAGTTAAGGTGAAAGAACGTCATTTAAATCCTCATGGACACGACGAAGAAGCAACTAACCCTGGCCAATTGACGAACCAAAACATATCACAATCTTTTCTAACTTAATTATGTAAAAGATAAAAAACAAATATTTCATAAGAAGGCAGGAATAAAACATCCCTACTATACTACTAGTATAGTGAGATGACCCCTATGGTAAAGTGACTTCCAATAAATGTACATGTTCACATGATTTTTGTTGGTCTGAATTGCCCCACCTTTAAAATCAACTCCACGTCAAAATTTCCATTTTTTCTTTCTTCTTCTTCTTCTTCTTTTTTTTTGGGGGGGGGGAGGCGGAAAGAAATCAACTGAAAATCCACCAAGAGACTAGACTAGACTGTTCTAGGCTCTCAGATGGTGAGGACTGTCCAAATAAGAAATGCTATGGTAGTGCTACCTCCCAAGCTAACAGGAGACCTCCAGGGCAGTTGGAGGAAGGGGGGAGGGGGTGTGGTGGGGGGGCTAAAGGTAACTTCCTTAGGTTAGCCACTGGTGGAACAACAAAACAGTTTGATGTTGACATTATTAACTTACAACGAATGATAAAAACATAAAAATTAGGAATTTTAGAGTAGTCAACAAAAAGGGAATGGTACTATCAAATGCTACAAGAACTGTGTCTTTCTCAAGGTGATCAACCGTGTCTGCATTGATTTTTTCTCCTGCAAGAACAAACAATAATACTATTGTTAGTCACATTAATTAAATGATACAGCTATCAGAACCAGCCTACAAAGCACAAATATTATTCACGCGAGAGTGCACTAATAGTCATTTCTTATTGACTTGCAATTCTTTAACCCTTTTAGTCCCAATAGCGACCAACATCAATATTCATACATTGTCAAGAGATAAGGTTATGAGAATTAATAAAATGATCACCTAAGAGAAAATGCTTTGATCTTTCATCAAATTCTCTCAACTCATTCTTTAAGGAAATATAATCATTTTGGAGTATTTGTACGTAGGGTTAAACATAAATGCAAAGGCCCCAAACCAACCCTTTTTACTGCTTCCTGTGACTTGTGAACAACATAACACAAGCAAATTCTAGTGCTTGCCTATTCACCCAAGATTAATGTACTGCTCTCTTTAGACAAACATGTACTTAAGAATTACTTTTTGATTATCATTACCTGTGGGTTCGTCTACGAACCAGTTAGATAAGGAATTTAAATTTACACAATCAAAGTGAAGGTCTCCATCAGATCTACAGTGAAAACAGAACAAACAAAATCAAACAAAACAAAACAAACAAGTGCATCAGCATTATCAGAGAAAACAAAATGAATGTTGTTCAGATACAACATTATTTAACAAACTATAGAATACAACTCAGTTTATGATCAGCATGAAGTTGCAATGTTGGTTCTGGGGTTACCATAAAGGGCCTTGATAAGGTCTCCAGTCAACAAGCTAATTATTATTTTAAAACTACATGTAGCTGGTTCAAATGAGTGACACAAACACAAATGCAAACTTGTTTACAAGAAAACATATGTGAACTCCCGCGATGCAAATGCAAGCATTGATGCAAGAAATAAAAAAATTCACACTTCTTGCATTACCACTTGTGCTTACCTTTAACCAGCATGAATTGGGACAAAGCAAACATGAGCTCAGATGCAAGATAAAACATGGTCATCAGCCATGTTGTATGTACATGTACACTACTCAAATATGCATGCCAATCTAAATGATTGCATTTGCATTGGACTTCTGAATATCTGAGACCAGTTTGCTGATGCACTGCTTACATAAACCAGCCCTCAAGAGAATATAAAATCAGTGCACCATTCTGTACTTACTTTTTTTTCACTCCGACACATATCAGTGGATACTCTAGGTCTGATATTACCAGTGGCTCAAATAGTGGTGGAGGAGATGGAATATCCACATCATAATACTGTGAAAATAATTAAATACATGGACAATAACATCAGAAGCTTTTTCATACATAAAGTGTGACCCTTTTGAATGATGGTCAGGGTGGCCAACATTGTAATTTCAATATCGAGGTCATGAGAAACTAATAAGATCAACATCATCAGAACCATAACAAATGAATTCTCCTTCCAAGCATACAAAGGAAATATATGAAGAACAACTTATAGAACATGCTTGCTGATATTAGGGGTTAAAACCTTAACCCTTTAAGCCCTAAGAGTGATTAGCATCAAATTTCTACTTGTAAGATCAATGCTTTGTAAAACAGAGTGGTCATGAGAATTGAGTACATGATCAGAGAAGATGAGTCAAATTGATATTTCAACAAATTCTCCCTACTACTTCTATTGAAAAAGTAAGGGATAGTAAATGAGAATCTCAATTTTGATATTAAGGTTTAAAAGCTTAAAAGATTTTCTTCTCTGTTTGCTTTTAACGCTGTATCTGCAATCACTAGAACCCTTCATAAGTAGTCTTTCACCTGAAGCCATTGACCCTAATATGATGCATATTCTTGGAACTGTTCCTTACTTTACTTGAGAATTTGTATAAAATTATGACACTTTATTCTTTATTCTCAAGAAGCAGTGGCATGAACAGAAAAAACCTTTCATGTTTGGCTAAAATTTCTCAGCAGATGAAACAAGATTATTCCTATAGAATGTATTACCTGAACTTTCATGAATCTGTGCCAAGGTTCATACCACTGGTATAACAAAACACTCTTCTGCATCGCCACACAAAGGTAGGTTTGACTGTTGTAAGGGTTATTTACTGAAAAACAAACAAACAAAAATGTTTAAAAACCAGTTGAACATGAAATTAAAACAAATCTTTGATACTGATATTGTTAAGAGAACATTGATGTTGGTCATTTGAAATGCATCAATAATCCTTGTTTAATTTTTATTCCAGTGGGTCATCTGTGACTTACCCAAGCCTCTATTTCAAAGTGACGCTTAGTGTGAGTTAGTTATTCTCATGCAAATATAACTCATTCTGATTTTCACAACAAAGGTTTTTACGCTTAGCCTCGTTTTGAAAGCGAGTGTTTTTGGAACTCAGAAGTGGCATATTGGATCTGGAGCATGACAGATGAAAAGCTAGTCTGATGACTATGCTAATACTAAAATCAAACTAATTTTATTTATTTTTTATCAGAAATACAACAGTTCCCTCATAAAAAAAATAATGAATGACAGAGTAAAAATCAATAGAACAAAGGACACAATTTGAAAATAATATTTTCATGTCTTACCAATACAGCATTTTGTACAGCCTCTAGTTTCAGACATTCTGTTGTTCCTGTTGAAAAAAGGAAACACTCATTTTGAAACACTCCCCACATTTTCAAAAAAAGTACCTAAGTAACTAAAACTGGGATTTAAATGTCTCTTACCTTGCTACTGTTTGAAAAAAGGCCTGTCTGTCATGAAGAGTATCTAAATTTTGCATATAAACACAGTTGGGGGAACCTAGAAATACAAATATTGATATCTTCAACAATATTGTCACAATGTAGGCCCTTCCCTGAACTGAACTAGCTCAGCTTACATCAAAAGCATGTAATACAAACACTACTGTGTAATAGATCAGAATGTCCAATCTTCCATCTGGAATTTTTCAAATTGCAACCAGTGAAATAAGATGGCTTATACAGTCATTCCAGTGTGGTAAAATCCTTAAACACCATTGTGAGAGAAAGACAAACCAAGAACTCAACAAAAGCATGTCTTAACACATTGATTTCAGCTATCAAGAATGTAATATAATGGACATGGATTTACTTTCATTAAAATCATACCTTGAAGGGATACCATATGACTTTGAAAAACTGACAGCCATGTACATCTCCTTGCCGAAATCTACAATAAAATATAATGGAATAATCTATTTTAGACTACATCATGCTACTGGGGGGTTCTGCAGTACAAGGATTATTCTATAAAGGTGGCAGAGGGAGGGAAGGGAGAGACAGCATGCATGGATACACAGACAGAGGAAGAAAGGTACTTTCTGGAGGCCACACCCATACTGTCAGATTTTGTGTCTTAGAAGATCAAATTTCGACTGCCCAGCTGACTTTGTGATACCTCCTTCCAACCACCCAACTATTGTCAACTGACCAATTTCTGCTTCAAAATTGCTTACTGCATACTAATTCATCTCCCACCCCACTCTCTCTTCCCTCAACTTCCATTTCGGCTACACTGAAAGTGACCCTCTATCCTTCCCTTCCTCCCACCCACTAACAGTCAACCCTCATTGCTGCAAAGACCCTCAGCATGGCCAGTTGGTGACCACAGGACATAATATCCCAGGAACCAGTTGTTCAAAGGCCAATTAGCGCAAACTCAGTGTTACATTTTAATCTGGGTTTCTTTTTCTTTCGTTTAAAAGCATTTTCTCTGATCTTTTTAGAGCAACCATCAACCAAATTCAAACAGAACAACAGAATTAAACTGAAGTTGCTTTATAAGTTATTACATCTGAATTCAAATTTTGCACTAACCCTTGGTTAATATCTTAACCTCTCTTTGAACAACCTGGCCCAGGAGTTTATTTCAGCCAAATACCAGTCTGTAAATTTCTCTTAAACTGGAAAATACAACCCTGAACAAAATAGCTGAGACACTCAGATGATTCGCCTTGTCTCCTCATTACAAGGTTTAAAATCAACAAAGCTTTACAAAACTGGTCCTTTGAACAACACTTTGAGAGGATGAGGGGTCTACACTGTCTATGCAGAGAAAATACGAAGAGTTCCAACTTTTTTTAGCCAGGGGTTGTAGTTGCCACCCATATTATTAGGGTTTCCATTATTAGAAAGGAGTTGGTACGCCAAGAGTGAAATGAGCCCCTTACCTTCCCCCTAAAAAACTTGTTACCTGCTCTAAAACTAATTGGCTTTGAAAATAAGCCCCTTACCCTCTCCCTGACAAACTTGTTACCTGCTCCATTTCTAATTGGCGTTGAAAATGAGCCCCCCTACCCTCCCCCTGACAAAGTTATTACCTGCTCCATTTCTGCTTCATGTAATTGTTCACTAAAGTTGAGTGAATAAATACCCTCCTCCGCCCCAACTATGATGTGCTTCACTACACAGGGGAAAAAAATTAAAAAATAATAATATTAACATAAAATCAAAAGGTAATATCACACAGAAAAAATTGCACTTCTCATACTCCACTAAGTGGGTGGGTGGGTGGGAAAAAGTCTGTAATGATGGATGCAACAAAAAGTGCCTGCCAAATTAACATGACATATTCCTACATCCAGTGGGGGTGTGAAAAAATATACAATTTATTTGCACTTATCTTGTTCCACTCATCCAGCAAAAAGTTACACTTATTGCTATTAAAATAATTATAGTAAATTACTACATGGCAGAGGAAAATGAAGCATGTCCTCTTTTTCTGTTTTTAACACAAAAACAGATTCAAACACCTCAAAATTGAACTTAAAAAGGATGGATGTGCCTCATTTTTTCAGACCACTTAATGGTGTATGGGTGTTAGGTGAAAATCTTTGTAAAGTTGTGTTTGATACAATAATAATAAAAAGCAATTATCTCTAGAATCTCCACACATTTGTGGCTAGTATAATTATTATCTATAAAAATATCTACATATCTGTCATTAATACCTCTAGTATTAGGATTAACCCAGAGACCAGTACAATAGATGTGCAGTGGACACTCATTGAAGATTTTTGAAAAACAAGTTGTAACTTGCTGTGAATATGAAAAACAAACCATGTATTAATTAGGGTCGTTAATGAAAGGTGACAGTAGCTTTTAGGACTAGCTCTCTCTCACTCAGAAGGATAACCACACCTCAAAAATGTGGCAAACTCATTGAGCTAATATAACATCACAAATATTAATTAATGACATCAAATAAACTAAATCAGTAATCAGTCGTGGAGCAAAGTTGGCGGAGTAGTGAGAGTACCAGGGTTTTCATTAAGAATTCTAGTAGCAGGAGAAAGGTGTAATGTTAGTAGAGAATTTTTTGAAAGAGGATCCACGTCTGTACCATTGGAGTACTCATCTCCCACCAGTGTGGCCCGAGTTTGAATAGCAGTGTCAACACCATACATGTACATGTTTGTGGGTTGAGTTGTACGCAAGGCTGTCACTAAGATTTCAGGTTGTCAGGTAACCTGATTAGTAGGCAGGGAATTGAACAGCTATGAAAACATCATCACTTTAATAGCATTAAGCTCTTGTATCTCAGAATTTAGCTTGGCTATAATTTTAACCTACAACCTGTATTACACTAATTATACGAAAAAGCAACTGAAAAGATGTAATTCTTAGAGATGATAACAGCTGTCATCAAAAGGCTAACAAGTCCTGTGTTTTAACTCACAGAAGCTCTTCTGGCAGCAGATGGTCTCCCTGGATCAGATGAACGAGCTCCCACAGGTGGCTTCTATTATAAGATAAAATACCGATATTGATTTTGTTGAAGTGTCTCAAGAAAATTTTGCTGAAATAAAAAGTTATTCAAAAATAAAGAGGAGGATATCCCTATTTCCAAGTAAAAAAATTACACATTTTTATTATGTTGTACGAGGTGGTTCTATCTTTTGAGCCTGTAGATGAAATCCTATGGCGTGACCATTCAAATGAAAGCTACTGAGCAGTGCTTTCCTGTGGTACTGTTTATTATGCTGTGCAAGGTGGTTCTAACTTTTGAGTCTGTGGATGAAATCCTATGGTGTGACCATTCAAATCAAAGCTACCAAGTAGTACTTTCTTGTCGTACCTTATGGTGTGACCAGTCAAATGAAAGCTACTTTCCTGCTGTACATGATGTGACTATGAAAGTGTAGGTATCCACTACAGTAATATTACTTGCTGCAAAACTTTATAATACGTACCGGTGGTGGAACATTCGGAGGTGGTACTCTGTGGATAGCATCAGCATCAGAGAATTTCCTCTGTCTTTCAGGCACTGCTTTTGTTTCTTGATTGCTAAGTGCCCGAACTACCTTGAGGTGACCAGGTTTTGGAGGGGGAACAGGTTTGCTTTTCAAACTTGATTGAGGTACTTGATAGTGTGAGTTCCGTTGCTGTAGGTTATTTAAAGAAGACAGCAACAAAAATGCTTCAAACTATCTCCAAATCATCTCGAACTTTTCTTTTAAATATGCTACAAAACTAAGCATTATGTGGAATAACTTACTGTCACTAACTTCAACCAAAAACCAAAACCTCTTTTTCTTGAATAAGCATTATAGATGCAAGGGCATAATTTTTTTTTCTTCCTTACAAAACTCAATACTAATATTACTATAACACATTTATTCATCTAGAGACATAATTGTACACTTAACAAGTGAAAATGAAATGAAACACAAAACACAGTGTAGATGCCACAACTATTTTCATAAAAACGTGGCAAAACAAGCCAAATCTTACATGCTGTTTAGGGGGCAAAGGAGGGGGTTGCTCATCTTCTCCAGCCTCTTGATGAACTTTCATCGTACCACTGTCTTCATCACTAAAACAAAACAAAACAAAAAAATAACATCTGCATCTTTGGCACGACAATGCATAGTTGTGAATTTCAAGATCACATTTTTTGCTCCAATAATACAGACTACAATCTCTTGGTGGATGTCTCTATAAGAGAGACACCTTCCTGGAACAGATACCATACAATGCACATTGATCCCTTTTGTTCTTAGGTCATAAGAGTCTGTCCAAGAGAAATGTTTGTCAGCTAGAAGGGTTCAGTTACAAGCTTGATGTGTCTAAGATTCAGGAGTGTACTCACTTATTCATGGCAACTTCTCCATTCACTGCCTTTTCTGATCCATTGTGAGTCTGTTGTTAACACAAATTAGATAAATGAGTTAAAATATCATGAAATACATCTTCATGCTTCGCCTAAGTATGTATTTATGTGACCTTAAAGTTGTGCTAGCTTTCTTACAGAGGTGGAAATTTGGCTGCTTAAAACATACATGATTAGGGACACCCACTTCAGTGCATGTACCTAAGTCAATAAACCAGTCATAACTAAAACAAAATTCTCCAATCTGATTGGCCCAAAGCAGCCTTGATTTCAGTATTGACAAAAAAGCCTATTGGACAGTACAGGTCACTCCATCACCCTGCAATAGCACAGTTCCACTTGAAGGTTTTTTTCAAGCACCAAAGGGGATCTTGCTTCTTAATTAAACAAATCATTGAAATTATCACTGTTCTTTGGTTAGTCATTGTGAATAGGTTGCAGATAAATACATCACCCAATTAGATCGTTTTCAGTCACGTGGTCAGCAGGTTTGCAAATTGCTTGGAATAAAAGAAAGTTTTGACATGTGAAAAGAGTTCAATTCCTACAGGATTTTTTTTGGTACACAAACATGGCCGCTGATTCATTGTTTTGTACACAAATATGGCCTCCATGACATCATGTGAAAATGATATATTGTCCGTTATAACTTATGATACAATGTACTGTAATTAAACAAAACACAATCCTGGTGCAGAGTCTGCTACTGGAGTGCTGATCAACATCAATTTTCCCCTAACAATATCAGTACATAACCAAGAGATAAGCTTATGAGAATTAACAAAATGATCACTTAAGTAAAAATGCTTTGATCATTTCTCAAATTCTCTTACCTTATTCATCAAGGAAATGTATGGAGAACAGTCATGAGAATTTGTATGTTAAAGTTGTTTCTTACTACAAATGAATACCTGATCGTGGGTGCTTGTTTCATGTTCAACTTGCACGCCATCCACTGCAAAAAAGAAAGAAAGAAAATAAACAACAGCTTAAACTTAGATTCGTAACAATGCTATGTCTCATTGTTTTCAATTTGCTACTTACATTTTCCATCAGTTGGCATGCTACTTTTGTCGTTGTTCTTTTCCACGGCTTTTGTTGATCGTATTCTTGTTAAAACCTGAACATTCTGCAAATCCCAGATAGAAAATTCACTATCTTAGTCCAGCCTCGAAACATTGCATTAAATACCAATCAATAGAGTTCTAAAGCGGTAACGTCATAAAAATTAAATTTGTGAAATTATGGGATTTGGCAAGATATTGTGACAGAACAACGTCCAAGATGCCATCTTGCCAAAAATTAGCATTTCTGGGCAAATTGTCTAGAAGGATATTAGCCCAGTTATGCTCTGGTGACTCCATACAAATCCTTCTACTTTATCACTTTATAACAGCCACACCATTATCTTTGATGTGTGGATCTCTACTATGAAGCATAAAATAATAACAACCACAGTGTGCTGCATTCAGGAGTAAAATCTACAAAAAAAAAAACTTCTTGAATCTTTAACAAGTAATGTTACCTCATCAACTACATCTTCTTCATCCTCTTCTTCTTCTTCTTGTTGTCTCAGACGATTTCCTTTCTTTTGTGATTTAGCTTTAAAGGTGTCCATCAAATCCTGTGTCACTGCTTTTGTATATCCATGGCAACAGAAAGGCATCTGACGTTAAGTAAGAAAGGTTTAACTTAGTATATTAAAATAACTACGATGAATCTTCTGTCTGAGCAATATCTGGCATTTTGACAACAAGATTATAATAATAATAATTAATAAGTATTTAGCAATAATAAATGGTAGTAATAAATAGTAATTTAGTAAACTAAAAAAAATGTACCTGAAATATAATGTGTGAATGGTGTAAATAAATAAAGTGTTATGTTGTTAATGATGATGATGAAAACAAACAAAAAAAGAAAAAAAAAGACAAACAAACTATCAAAGATCAAACAAATCTTACCATCAACATTTTATCAGCTGTTGGTCTTTTCTTGGGATTTTTGGTGAGTGCTGCTTTTATAAAATTGTGCAGTTCTACTGACCTGAAAATTGGGATAACTCTCATTCTATTACCTGCCTTTGTATGCAAATATAAAGTTCACAGAGTCAGAGAAAATTTAACAACAACTTAACCATTTGTCTTTTTCCTTTAATGTTGGAGGTACAAAACTTCTTTTTCCAATCATGTATAGTGCTCTGTTAGAATGGAAACAATACAGAACAAGAGAATAATGTTTGTATCAGTTGGCAACATATGAAATTCGCCAAGAAAACTAAACAATTTTTTAACCCCTTCTCTCAGCACAGGCACCTTGGCTTTGTGACAAAAATATGACTCATGCATGTAATAAGGCAGCATAATCATTTTCAATGATACAAATGAAAGAATGAAAATACTGTACGAGCTCAACAAAATAAAATAATTATGTGATCTACTGTAGACGTGACCGATAGATCTACTCTTTACACAATTGCATAAATTGCATTCACTGCGACAACCATTTCTTCATTTCCATTTCATTTCCGCAGTTCATATATGATTTATTTCATATATCATTAACACTCATTTCTTTCACGGGAGCATATGAACCCACAATTGACCTGCTCGCAATGTCAGTGACTTCATAGCTCAGTTGGTAGAGCATCGCACCGGTAATCGCGAGGTCACAGGTTCAAACCCTGTTGAAGTCCTGAATTTTTTTCAGGCTTCTTTACGCAATTGCATAAATTGCGTTTACTGCGATGATCATTTCTTCATTTCCAGTTCTACTCTTTCCCAACTGCCCATGGAAATAGAGATGATGCACTTTGGTTAAACATGTTACAGGTTTGATTAAAATAGACAGTCTGGTCTTCTACACAATGACAACAGAATTGATATTATTGCATAGTTTGGTACTGTTAGGTTAATATTGGTATACCTGAATTTTGAACATGTCAACAAAGGAGAAATTATAATCATACAAGTGCAGAGCGGAGATTTTAATAAGTTCTGTTTAGAAGAGCTAACCTCATAGGGTGCAAGTCAAACATAGGAGGTTGAAGTTCAGCTAATTCAATAGCTGTTATTCCTACAGCCCAGATATCACACTAGAAAAGTAACAGAACAGAATGTGAGTTGTTAATCACAAACATGGCATGGGACAATCTAAGCATATTTTCAGATCATTATGTTTCTGGAAAACTGCCCATCTACCCCTCCCCTAAGCCAGCATTTTGCCCTAAGTGAGAAGTAAGTGTTAATGTTGGCTTAGGGGAGGGGTAGGTGGGCAGTTTCCCAGAAACGTTAAATGATTCCAAATTTCTTACTTTTAAGTCATATCCTCCTGTTCTTTCCACTGCTGCCATTTCTGGTGCCATCCTTTGGGAAGAAAATAATGCAGCAATTTAGAGGCAAGTATTACCAGATCAAAAACTGGGGCTACCTGATGATACGTTATAAATTACTAATGAGTTTACTGATGACTTACAAGAGAGAACGCATGTACTTGATTTTTTTTTTAAACTCATAATCACATCCTCATTAGGAGAGGAAGGTTAAAGCCACTTTTTCAACTAAGAAGAGTTTTCTTTTTCACTTTCTCTTTATAGCAGGAATGGTATGGTTGA
This sequence comes from Porites rus, assembly GCA_964035705.1. Lineage (NCBI taxonomy): Eukaryota > Metazoa > Cnidaria > Anthozoa > Scleractinia > Poritidae > Porites > Porites rus. The sequence continues at coordinate 1,486,294 of OZ038005.1, read as the reverse complement.
ACATCAATCAAGAATTAATACAATTTAGTTTTCGTGTTCTTTATTGAAAGGTCTAGGGCTGATGTTGCCACGTTTGCAGAAGAGGGTTAACTCCAAGTTAATTACATGTATGACTTTCTCTATTCAGCAAACAGATTTGTTTTCTACTCACCAGTACGGTGTTCCTATAAATGACTTTCTTTTAGCCAAGGTATCAGATATCCGTGCTGCTATTCCAAAATCAGCTGTGGACAACACAAGATTTATATATTTTCAGTAAATTCATGTATTGGTGTTACAGATCAAGAACAAGTACAAATACATGTACACCAATGGGAAGAACTGCTTTTAGAGTCTTGTCAAGCTTCTGCTCTAGAGGATGTGTCCAGTGAACTCAGACGACTTATATTAATTTTTTTCTTGGGTGACTTGGAAACTTAACTTGTGGTTTCTGCATAAAACAATACTTTTTACATACATGCTGGGCATCCCGATTTTCATGGTTTGAAGGTTTGGACTCCCTTTCTTATACTAACAAGGCACTAAAAATGTGCCATGCTTTCTCATTCTGTTCAAAAGTAACTTCAATAAATCATGCCACTAAATTCACTAAATGTAAATTGAAATTTTGCTAGTAAGGTTTGAAGGGTTAAAGATCAGCTCACCAAGCTTGACACTGCCTTGCGTTGTCAAGAGGATGTTTGCACCCTAAAGAAAAAATGTTCGCATTAACACATCTTGCACAGGCAGCATGCAAAGAAAGTAGTGTCCGATAGCCCGGGCTAGTGGATTTCGCTATTGGGTTAGTGAACTCTGTTTTTAACTTGCCCGACGGACAAGTGACGTTTGTTGAGGAATTAGAATAACAGAAGAACTGTGAAATCAATTCTGCTTGTCAAAAGCTTGTGGGGCTAGTTGAAATGACGTCTGGGCTAGTAAATGCCAGCTTCAGCTGGCCTGAATGACAAGTGGTAAAAATGATTTTCTTTGCACCCTGACAGGTTATGGACCTCAACTTTGATCGGGGGGAGATGGCGAAGAAACCTAAGTTTAACATTTACATTTACCGTATACAGCCTACCCCTCACATTTGAGGATTATTGGCTGGGTTAATCAGCAAAACAAAACAAAACAAAACAATAAATGAAAAGAAAAAGGAAAAAAAGTTAACTTAATATGCTAATAAACAGGTAGATGATTTAGGCTTCTTACATGGGCTTTGAAAGTATCTAAAGAGCAGTGTTCGCTAAAGACAGAAGCAGGCAATTGTTCCACTGAATAATTATTGTTGTTGAGAAAAAAAGGATAGATACTCAGAGGACGGGCTAGTGTGAAGCGGGATTAAACTTTCCGAGTGTGAGCGACGTGTCCTGCGCATAGCAAGGCACAGAAGCCCGTAAAAGTTAGGGCTGTGTTTATGAGTTTGTAATGCCACTTAGCAGCAAATTCCATACCAAAAAACGGAAAAAAAAGTGACCCACAACCTTTCAGCCAGGACTGTGGGTACACGTTGTTTTCTTTAGTATAGTACCTTGATGTCCCTGTGCATCAAGCTTTTTTCGTGAAGATATGCCAGACCCTGAAAGAAAGTAACAAACAGTTGTATCGCTTGCAACAAAAAATTGTCTCAAATTACACCATGTAATATCAGTTGTTGTGCAGAGTCTACTGATGTCCAGGAGCCTGTTTCTTGTATATAAAAAACCCAGAGTAGAGCAGGTCCCCTGATAGTTTAAATGTATTAGTTTCAAAACTGATCATACTTAAACCTAGAATGTAGACTCCAGACCCCAAAGGAGCCACAGGAACCCCAAGCCACAGGAGACCTAAGAATTTTCCTGGGAACCTTGTGTGTGATTGTCTACCTAATTTTGGTTCTGTCGTTAGTGCCTGGCTTGTAGTCCTCATAGAATGATTACATTTTACTCCTTCAGTACTGTTAACTCACCTCTTTTGAAATGAAAAGAAAACGAGGCTGTGATAACTTTTGCAAAGACTTATACAACTGTTGTTAGAACAGAGAAAAAATTGGCCAATAGCTGGCCAGCATGTCTCCAGTAAGTAAATATGCATCAGGAGTGCATTTCAGCTCCAGTTTCTCTTCTCGAATGTTTTAACCCTTTAAGGATCCACTTGCAAATTCTCCAGACTGCCCTTCATACAATTCTCATAGAATAAGTGGAGAGAATTTGTTAAAAGATCAAAGCATTTTCCCTTTAGTGATCATTTTATTTAATTCTCATAACCTTTTCTGTTGAGTATGTATTTGATATTGTTACATGTAGGAGAAAATCATAATTGATGTTGGTGACTCTTGGGAATTGATGGGTTAAAGTGGTAAATGAGAAGTAAAACAACAAAATACCTTCAGTGTTTCTACACAAATAAAGGAAATTTGACTTTCGGAACATGGTCCTGTAACTGAAATAAAAAAATAAAAAAATAAATACACATAATAATAAAAGTATGGCACTCAACCATAAAAATGAAATTCACAGATTCATTCAAAATTTTCCACTTCTGATGTCTGGTGTTGAAATAGAGAGAATGACTGGTCTGAATGTCAAAATGTTAACTTTTACATCTGACAGTGAGATTTCTGCCCCTGTTGTCTTTGATTGCCACCTGGAGTGGAACAGATAATAATATCATTATTAATTTTGAGGACTTTATAATAGGGAGTTTTTGAATACTAACCACAATAAATATCTTGAACCGAGCCTCCGCCACAAAACTCCATTGCTATCCATAACTTGTCCCTTCTAAAAAAGGTAAACAAGACAAACAAACAAATGTTAGAAATAAAATAGAAAAAAATATACATTGAACTTTTCAAAATTCCTAAAACTAGCGCTTACTGCAAACAAAAGTTTAATTTTATTTTGTTGAAAGACAAAGTAAACTAAGAATTTATAATTAGACTTAGTTGAAACTGCTTTAGGCTACACGTACACTGTGAATGTAAATTTCATTTTTAACTTTAACATAAAATACAGTCAAACCTCTTTAATACAGACACCAAAGGGACAGAACCAAGTGTCCTCTTTACAGAGGTGTCTGTATTATAGAGGTAGGGAATGTATGATTTTTGGCATTTCTGGGACCAAAGGTACTGTCCGTAATAGAGAGGTGTCCGTAAGGAGAGGTTAGACTGTAATATGTTCTAATGGTGCTGGTTACGCATTGGACATTTTGCAACCATTAGAACTGCATTACTGTCTAAGCTGTAGGAATGGGCCAATGTTTATATTCAAGATCTGCATTACAAATTTCAACAACTTCATTAGCAGCTAATTACTTGATATCTTGATTGGTCTTCGTCATATTCCAAACTTAACACAGCAAGTAGCATACCTGAGGTAACTACCCATATACTGGATAATATTAGGGTGTTGACAGTGTTGCATCATGGCAATCTCTTGCTGAATTAGCTCAAAATCATCTCCTATGAAAACATTAAAGTTGAATAAAAAACAATAAGGTATCTTTTTGGGAATCTTTGGAAATCCCCTTATTTCGGGTACTCATACAATGTACACCTTGATCATTCTAACCTAGGTGTCTATTCTCTCTCGTCCCCTCTCTAAGAAAGGAGGAAATGTGTTTCAAAGGAACACATTTCGTCAATTCAAGATACAGGCATCTCTTTCCATGGATACTGCTCGGATTGGCATAAGTGTTCATCTTGCCTTATGGCAAGTCAAAGGAAATGACTGAAAGATTGCAGGGATGAACTCAAGTTGTCTTTTTCAAAGAGATGTCCTTTGCAGCGTTATCTTTAGAAGTATACAATCTCTGGGACCCATTTATGTGTATACTGCTAGGTGAAGAGAATTTAAGGGGAGCAAAGTTTCTTGTTTAAGGAAACAATGCAATGACAAGGCTTGGATCCACATCTATCTAAATCATTAAGAAAGTTGAGAAAGAAGTGGCCCCGGACAACCAAAATGTGAGAGCTGCTCGCCCAAAAGACAAGCTGGGATTCAAATTTTTTTTTTGAGCCCTGTAATTGCCAAGAGACAAAATGCTTTATGCATACATGTTGTGGTTCAATTTCATTCCTGTTTCAAATTTTGGTTTCCATCAGTTTGTTTTACAATAATAATATTGTATGTATCATATGGGGTTTGAAACAAAAGAAAATAAAATTTTAATCAAGGTGAAAATTAAGCCAAAATACATGCAGCATGTGACAACTTCTGGTTATGCAAAAATGAAAGTTTGAATCTTCTTTCAGTTTTGGGTAGTCTGGAGAGAAAAATAAATGGATCTATAGATAGTTTAATGACAACAAAAATATTGCTATCAGGAAATTCTTAGCTTTTATTATGACTTGTGCCATTTTCGTGACTGAAAAGCCTGCCAAAATTAATGTCATGGAATGACGTGTAAACATAATGTGAAAGCATTTCACATTCATTAAGTTACAGGTTATTGACAAAAGAATTTTACGGTCTGCTAAGAGCAGAAAATAACATTGACATGTGATTTAATGATTATTGTATGGTTTCTTCTACAATTTTGCAGAGCTTAACATGATAAAACTGCAAGTTCACCCTTGAAGATTTTATTAATGTTGTCGTGAATAGATAACCAGTTGTGATAACTAATTAATTAATGTTGAAATGCAAATTAGTACAACATCAAACTTAAATAGGTTGTATCATTATCTTGGCTTTTTAAACTCCCACAGTGCATTCTTAAAGCTTGAATCAGTCCAGGTTGTTTTTAATCACGTTTTCACTGATTATGGTAATTTTTGAGCCTCTATTTTAGCTCAACTGGCAAAAAATATACACACTACCGAGATATTAAAAAGAAACTTGGTTTCCACAATATTTTTAGCAAAGGAGGAAATATTGAACATCGGTCACCAGATAATTTGCATGGAATAAGTCGATGAGTTAAAAATGTATTCAGTTTTTAAGCTAAGGTTGGTGTACATTAGTTAAATATACCTTTAAATATCAAACTAAGATGAGCACAGTGAATTATGCAACAACAACTAAACAATACCATGTTTGGAAGCCTTTAGAGGGACGTTAATTGAGCAGCAAGCTGGAACAGGCTTACGACTTTCGTGGTGTAAATGACACTTGAAGATCACGTAAACGCAAGAACTATTGGGTTTTAGTGCTATAAATCCAATGGTCCTTCGTCACTTTAATAAAAATGGTCATGCAGCAGTTAAGAAAAGACTTAAATCCCTCTTAAAACTAGCTTAGAATTCATCAGTCATTCAACTTGCCTGGCTCAATCTTGACAACTTTCACCGCCGATAGTTCTCCGGTAGCAATCACTCTGGCCTAGAGTTGGAGGTAAATTTCAAATTCATTGAGTGGAATTAAAACATGCTACAAAACAGGATTCAATATATCGAAAACGCAGGAACCACTCGTTTCAAAATAAATAAACTAGAAGATACATACCTTGAAGACATCTCCGTAAGTTCCTCCCCCGACCTTCTCGATCAAGTCGAACACCTTGTCCGGGTTTCCGCGCGATATGTTTGCTCTCAATGGCGTGCTCATTTTGCTTTTGCCTGTTTAGCTCGTCATCAAGTTCAGTAAAAATTTCATGGTTACTTCAATATTGATTCACTGTGAATAGTCACCACAGTTCTTTCGCCAAAACTTGGCGGAAGGACATACGTTGAGTTTCTCAGTCACATCCGCTACCATGAGATCCGAAAACGTACCCCACGACATTCCAATAGTTACGAATCACTGACGAAAATGTTATCGCGGTCCCGAGAGAATCCGAGAATGTAACGACAATCTTAGGGACGGACCATTGGAAAAGTTATAGGTGGGGAGGGGAATATTCGAGCTTCAGGAATTTTTTTTCGTTATCAAATTCTTTGAATGAATTTTTTTTAGGCCATAGCATGAATACTTTTTAGGATAAAATTAGCCTGCAAGAATTTTTTTCCATTTAATTTTCCCTTGCGCGAATATTTTTCTTGTGCTTCGCCCGTCCCCCGCCCCAGCCATATAAGTTTTCTAATGGTCCGTCCCTTATGACAGCAAGAAACAGGCCTGGTCGCTAAATCGAAAAGAAAAGCCAAATTTGTTTCTTCTGTGGCCCGATGTGTTTTGCCAGTAAAAGCGATATTATTTATCGCAGGCTTATCTTGTCATCGTTCTTTTCGAAAGGATGGGGTGATGTAAAAGTATATGAACGACTATTAGAAGCACGGAAAGTCGTGTCCGATAGGACAAAAGTTAACGCGCTAATTCCTTCAGATTATCCTGTTGAACTAACCAAATCATGGACGAAAGACGCATGTTACATTGCAGAAGGACATTTTGTTTCTCCATTAGCTGAATTCTTTCCAGGATTGTTGCCCAAAGAAAGTAAAAATGCTCACTTTCAGATCATCGTCCCGAAAAAGTGGCCCAAAAAAGGACGAAAACCGTTATGCCTTCATCTAGCTGGAACAGGCGACCATTATTTCTGGCGAAGGAGAAATCTAATGGCTAAACCTCTCGTCAAGGAGCACGGCATTGCGTCGATCTTATTAGAAAACCCTTTTTACGGTTTGAGGAAACCGAACAACCAAGTTCGATCAAGTCTAAGACATGTTGCGGATTTGTTTGTTATGGGTGCTGCACTAATTCTAGAATCACATGTTCTACTTCATTGGGGCCACCGCCAGGGTTACGCCCCCCTGGGAATTACTGGGATATCCATGGGGGGACATATGGCTTCCCTTGCATGCACTGCTTGGCCGGAACCACTGGCTATAGTACCCTGTCTGTCCTGGAGTACAGCATCCTCAGTCTTTACACAGGTAGATAAAAGTTCAGAGCTGTCATTAAGGCCGGTTACTCTGAGCTCGCGTGATGTTTTTTTTTTATACAACAACACTCACTCACGTGATGTTACAGGTGATCAAAGTGAAAAGCTGAAGGTTGCACCATAAATTTTTTTGAGATTTTACAGGTGAATCTTCATTTGCTACAGCTGCTTCAAAACTTAATGACAGCCCTGAAAATTCATTGTTTATTATATGGCCAAAGCAATGGTGATCTTTTCACATGTGAAGATAGCATGTTATTTTCATGTGCGAAGGTATCATGTTCAGTTGTGTAAATGCAATTATTACACCCTTGGGAGTAGCCTGAGAAAACAGCCGACATTTGGCGATTCTACCACTGGTTTCCCCACGAAATGACGTCTGAGAAACAAGCACACAAATTCCATAATGATGACGCTTCTCTACCTAGATCTGGGTAGTGCTTCTGATTGGTTGAATCACGACCAATCAGAAGCACTACCCAGATCTGGGTAGTGACACCTCATCAGTGTGGAATTTCTGCACTCGTTTCTCAGACATCATTTGGCAGGGAAACCTGCCTGGTAGGGTTGCCAAATGTTGGCTGTTTTCTCAGGCTACCGTGGAAGCCATGGCAAAGGAACTAGTGGTTACAGGTGCAAAGTTTTTAGTGTAAGTCATGTTGTTGACTCTCTGCTGTGCCCATTTAAGCTAAATTTATGACTTAAGATTCTTTATTTTATTTTTTCATTGTGCATACTTGAGGGTGATCAGAATTTTTTCTCTTCCAGGGAGTGATGAGCAAAGCTTGTGCGTGGAGCACACTGGAAAGACAACTCTTAGATGAACACTACAGAAAAAATCTTCTGAATAATGTGGCAATCAATGGCGATGCATTTACTCAGTTTGATAAAGACTTGCTAAGGGATGGTTTAATTGAGACTGATTATCACTGGAACACTTCACCTCAATCTTACTTGGAAAATGATAGAAAGAACTTGGATGAAAATGGCGTCCAGACACTCTACCTTCAACATGAACATATTTACAATAATGTAAAGAGTAATTTCCTTGATTATCTACCCTCATTTCTTAGGAAAACTAAGAGTACAGGAACGGCATCAACAAGATCAAAAACAGTAGATTTCATGAATTTTGTCATGGACGAAGCCACCCATCTGAAGAACTTTCCACAACCAGTTGATTCCAGCCTGGTGCGATTTGTGGTAGCAAAGCATGATGCTTACATTCCACGGGATAGTGTTGCAAGTCCATGTGATATTTGGCCTGGATGTTCAGTAGAGTATATAAACTGTGGACATGTTGCAGCTTCGTTGAACCATCAGGGTGTGTTTAGAAGAGTGATAAAAGATGTCTTTGATCAACTTTAATGATGAGCTATTTAACCCTTTAAGCCCCAATATCCACAAGCAAATTCTCCAAACTGATCTCTATACATTTCTTTAAAGAATAAGTTGAGAGAATATGAGAAAAGATCAAAGCATTTCCTCTTTGGTGATCATTTAATTAATTCTCATAACCTAATCTCTTGACATTGTATGGATATCATTAGGAGAAAATTGATGTTGGTCACTATTGGGACTTAAAGGGTTTAAGAAAGAGGGAGATTACTTGTGCCTGTACAACGCAATCGAGTCTCTTGTGATTTCTTAGCCTGCAAGCAAGCTCTCCATTTGGACGAGCGAAGCGAGCCATGCGAGTGTGAATTTAAGAGGGAAGAAGCCATTGCAGAAAAAAAGAATCATTATACGTTGCTGGGAAACTGCCCACCTACCCCTCCCCTAAGCCAACATTAACACTTACTTCTCACTTAGGGGAGGGGTAGGTGGGCAGTAATTATCAGCACTTCATACAGAGCCTTAACCGCGCTATCTTATGAAAGATAAAACTTTAACCACTCTAAAGTTATTTTTTTTCAGAGATAGGTTTAAGTGTTTGATATGTCCAGGGGGAGGTTAAATGCTGTTCCCTTTGCCTCTGGAAATTGCCGAAAATTCAAACTAGGCATTTTGGTTGAATAGATACTAGGATAAAAGTAGAGCTTAAAATTAACAGCTGGTAAAATTAATTAAAAATCTCTTATGAAAAGAGTGAAATTATTCTGCATTTTAATGACAGTAATATTTTGAAATTTGACAGGAAATAAATTTATTTGGCATAACTTTGAAATGATGTAGCCCCCCTTTAAAATACTTTTTCAGTGAAGGTGTGATGTCAAATCCTGGATGAACGAGAAGAAATTTTTTTTTTTTTTTTTTTAGAGTTACATGTTCTAACATAATGTACCGACTGGAAGACCTTGAGTGAGAATGCTAGATCAAGTAAAGGGTGGTGGCTCTTGCATTGTAGTCAAGAGGCGTGCCTTAGATTGTGAACGATAAGGAAGGACCTGCCTTTGGGCAGAACATACACACACACTTTTCAAGACATCCAAAATGTTAACCATAGTAATATATATGTTGTAGTTAATTTTATATTTCAGTTAATTTTTGTTTTTTCTTTGTTTCAAATTAATTGGCATAATTAGCATGCATTATCATACCCAAAAACGATAGAAAAATAAAAGTTAACTGAGTTTAAAATTGACTGCAACATATACCTGACCGGTTCCTTGACGTATCACTGCCTTTTCTCTTCATCAAATTTTTTATCCATTCTTTATAAAAATTAATTAATATTGCATAGGATCCAATCTCAAGTACACCTCTACTGTAATATAATCATCAAAAAGTTTTCAAGAAAACAGACAGCCCCCTTCACTTTCTACTTTCTATTTACCTTGCCTCTGAATAAAGAGCATGTTTACAGGCCAGTGAATTGTGTGATGCGATTAATACTTAAAATACAGTAGCATTTGAATTTTATTATAAAACAACAAAAAAATTGCCTGTAGGTGATGACTTTACTATTAATTTTATTAGACATTTCATTCATTGTGATTCTTGATTACTGTAAAAGGGCATCTATAAAAGATCTGGCACTAAATGGTTTCCCCTAAAGCAGATGTTTACATGTTTGTCATACCAGAAGGTCTGTTCCATTTTCACATTGCTAAAACACATTAAGAAAGTGGACTGAAATTAAAGGATGAGAAAGTAAATGCACAGAATTTAAAGTTACTGGCCAATGATTATGTATTCTAGAATGCTTATAAGCAAATAATAATTCTTTTTTATAGTTTAGGTTACCTATCATGATTATTATAAACTGACCAAAAAAGGTTACTAGTAAATTGTTCTCTTATCACTTCAATCAGCACTCTTTTGTTTTGTTACACCTATTAATGTTTGTTTATGTTTTTTATGCATGAGTAAATGCATGGTTTTTGTCATGTGTTATCTGGCTCAGTGTCTGAAGTCTTGTGTAGTGCCATGTTTATATTGAGGTTAAGCCTATGATGTCATCAGGACTACCCTCCAAGCAGAGGTTTATCTCTTGTATGGCTTTTAGCCTATTTAGAAAGTCATTTGCGTCACTTGTCATGGTATATCTGATTCGAAGAGGATTTGTATCTAAGTTCACATTACGTCCTTACTATTCTCTTGTGGGAAATAAAGAAGTGAATAATAAATTTTGAGTTATCAGAGCGGGAGAGTTTGTTGAATAATGTTAATACACCCAACTGCTTGATCTAGACCTTTTTTAATAGTGATGAAGGTAGGCATACCATAAAGTGGGAAAAATCAAACGAATATTTAAAAAAATCATAAAAATTATTCATGTTGTTTATAGTATTTTTCTTTTTTTAAAAGGAAGTGTTTGTTTGATTCCAATAACACTGTTGTAAAAACAAGTTTAAAGAGGTGTCTGACCTTATTGGCTTTATCCTAAGTGGAAGGAACACCACAAGCTGTTGCTTTTTTGGGGGGGGGTTCGAGTACAAATTAATGTGATTTTTTTAAAACCATAACATTAAGCGCTTTTTCTGTGAAATTTAAAAGTTACAGACCGAGCAACAATAATTTTCAGTAAAGAACATAAATAATGGAAAAATCACCTGACACTCTTTTTAGATTTGGCTCATATATTCACAAAAAAATTATTCAGATTTTCTTGAATACTGTGTAAAGTAGACTTGAATTCGGATTATATTAAACTTCCTCATGTATCTATATGAAGTACAAATCTTGAAATAAACAGTGCGCAACGAGAGATTGTGTGCATATTGTCACGCCAAGCCATATAAGGCAGTGTGATCTATGTCAAAGGGGGCGGTGCACCACCAAACCCTTCAAAATCCAGAGGAAACAAACTCTGACTGCAGGCTGTGGTCAGTTGAGAGATTATTTTGTGAATTTACCACTGTGAGCAATGGAGCAAAAAGCTGATCTTAGCGAAGTTGCCTCGTTTGACGCTTCTAAGCTTAAGCATGTTAAGACGGTGGAGAAGAACACGCTTCCATCAAGCGAAAGTAAGACGAAGACTATCGTTGTACCATATTTTATCTGCACCACTCAAGAATTTGGCTTACTTCCTTTGAACGAAATCAAACGAATATTCGTCAATATTTCAGTTCTTCATTACTTAACGTAGCTAAGTAAAAAGGGCTTGTTTGAGCCAAAACGTTGGCGCAAAATTTGAGCTAATCGCAAGGCTTTTATTGCAGCATTGTGGAATGGAATCAGCTGTGGTATAGTTTGCTTCTTATGCAGCTCTATGAAACGCTTTTGTTTTCATGATGGGAGCTGATTACTAATGATGTTGTTTTTTCGTAGCTGTGAAGCAAGAATTACAACCAGATGAGTTCCCCGATAGATCTGAGGTGAAAAGTTTTGACACCTCCAAGCTCAAGAAAACGCACACCGAAGAAAAGAACCCCTTACCTTCAAAAGAAAGTACGATTAATCGTTTTCTAACCGCTAATGTAGTATTGTTTATTTCAGTTTCAATTAGAATCGACACGAAAATGTTTTGTTAAGCTTCTTTCCCTATCATTGCAAGCTTAATTTATTATTTACCCAATATTTTGTTATTTCGATCTTCAGCAATTGCTGAAGAACATCGCACTGCGCCATTTTCTGGAGTGGAAGTTTTCAACAAGAATTTGCTGAAGCACGTGGAAACTGAGGAAAAAACCCACCTTCCGACTCCTCAAGGTTAGTTTAAACTTTCCTTCTCCTAAACCCGAAAAGGTTCCTTATTAAATGCAGCTCCTACTGCCAGATAATATCACTTAAACCCCACTCGAGGTGTATAAAATATTAATTTTGAGGCTCGCACGTAGCACTCCATGATCGTGCTGTTGTGCTTATGACCTCGGAAGACATTCAAAACATAGTTTTTTTCTATGTCACGTTTAGAGGCAGTAGACAATAAGGGTTATTTTCAATGGCTGACAAAGGCTTTTCCGCTCGAAAAAATTACGTGCGATCAGTCCGCGTTTCACGTCACGATCATCACTTCCCAAACGCATTCGGTTTTCAGTTGAATCTTGGCTCATGTAATTTGAGACTACAGAAAAATGTGCACGTTTTTTGACATTTTAATTTGGCTTAGTCACCGGAAATGAACATAAAAGCGAGTTTACTAGTGGGGCATGAATTCTGTCGAATAACCATTGCTAAATGTCCTACGTAAAAAAAGATATAACAAATATCCTCTTGGCTACAGAATGGTCTGTAGTCAACCACATCCTTTCCTCGCTTCCTATCTTTAAAAGTTTCCTGTTCGTCAACAGCTGCATACTTTTAAGGCGTGTTTCTATTTTTTAAGCTACGAAATCTAGCTCGCTATGTCTGCAATTTGCACTGAAATGCGTCTAAGGTTTAATATGCATAAGATGCTAAGTATCAGCTGCATAGCGCGAATTTGATCACTTTATCATAACAAGGACTATAAGAGTTTTGGATTCTGGAAAATTATTGTTATATTGCCTTACCAACTAAGACAATAATTTCACATTTAAATAGATTTTTTTGTTTTTATCAGTCAGATTGTAGTCCATATAAGGTCATGACAGTTAAGAATTGTACTACATAAATAAATATTAAAATAGATAATTTGAATAGCCAAATTGTTGCTGTTTATAGGGTAACCAAGGATTATTGCTGATAGTTGTATGCTCTTCCAAACAATAGATTCCTTTTGACTGTCCTGCAAGGTCAATCAAAAGCAAATTTCTCCTTTTATATCAGAACTAAATTGATCATAAAGGTAATGAGAATTTGAAGTATAATCAGCCAAAATCTTCTTGTTATATCAATGACCTTCAAACTCTGTCCTGTGCTTGGGTCATACAAGTATTGCATTTTTTCTAGATCTTCGTGAGGCACTGCGACCAGACAAACTACCAGATGTATCTGAAGTCGCAAGCTTTGATGCATCTAAATTGAAGCATGTTGAAACAAAGGAGTCTAATGTGCTTCCCAGCAAGGAAGGTAATTTGTTTGTTTGATTGTTCTGAAGATGCACATTACCTCAGATGTGTTGTATACGTTGTAATGGCTTTTTCTGTTAATTCATTACTTGAAATTACTTGAACCAGTCATTTGCTACAACTCTTCGACCTCACTAAGTTTTGCAAGATGTTGCCCCATTGTGCTATATACAGCTATTTCGAGAAAGGTTGTCGGAAAAAGTGCACGCGACCGACAATCCCGAAAGGTATTGTGGGTGGTTTTGAGTTCACTGTTCTTCAAAGAAATTAGAGAGAATGGCAGGAGAGGCCATGGATATATGTTTGCGAATGCTAAAGGAAATTAACAAAAGTAGGCTCGACAGCTATGCACAGTGTCAGGATCAGTGAATTGATCGTATCCCATATTACCCTTCAGCATTGTCCTGTGCACATTTTTTCTGACAACCTTTCTCGAAATAGCTATATATGTTTCTTTAACTTCCTCAAGTTACTTGGGTGTTTGTTTTTTCTAGTCTAGCCTGGTAATGCTGCATGCCCACTTTTATAGCGTGTGGCTAATAATAATAATAACAATAATAATATTGTTCTTTGTTTGCCCTTGGCAGTATTTTATAACACTGAAACAAATAATTCAAATTAAACTTAACAGGGTTAAGAACCCCAACTGGCCAGAGGCAAACCATTTCCCTATTTACAAGCGTAGTCGAGGATTTGAACTCGGGACGACCGTGAACAAATCTAGCAAGCGGTCAGATCGGGACTTGAACTCGGAGCCTCCGAATTGCAAGTCCAGTGATAATATACTTATTGATCATGACGTTACTTTTCTCTGTTAAGTTATCAGAGAGGAAGCGATCGACTCCAGAGCAGAAGTGAAGTCTTTCGACAAAAGTCACCTCAAACATGTTGAAACTGAAGAAAAACATTTTATGCCCTCTGCACAAGGTAATGATTTCAGAAATTAGAATTATTACATTACAGCTTTAATAAAAATCCTATGGTGTGACCATACAAATAAAAGCTACTGAGCAGTACTTTCCTGTGGTACTGTTTATTATGCTGTACAAGGTGGTTCGAACTTTTGAGTCTGTGGGTGAAATCCTATGGTGTGACCATTCAAATGAAAGCTACTGAGCAGTACTTTCCTGTGGTACTGTTTATTATGCTGTACAAGGTGGTTCTAACTTTTGAGTCTGTGGATGAAATCCTTTGGTGTGATCATTCAAATGAAAGTTACTGAGCAGTACTTTCCTGTGGTACTGTTTATTATGCTGTACAAGGTGGTTCTAACTTTTGAGTCTGTGGATGAAATCCTTTGGTGTGATCATTCAAATGAAAGTTACTGAGCAGTACTTTCCTGTGGTACTGTTTATTATGCTGTACAAGGTGGTTCCAACTTTTGAGTCTGTGGATGAAATCCTATGGTGTGACCATTCAAATGAAAGCTACCGAGCAGTTCTTTTCTGTGGTACATCTGTTTATTATGCTGTAAGGGGTGGTTCTAACTTTTGAAGCTGTATAAAAAGCGCTTATAATAACCACTACTCTCAAATGGCCCTTTTTTCCAATATTTGCACAATGAAATTTGGAATTTGTCTTGAACGTTGCTTTTCCTCACTACTGCAAGCTGAATTGTGAACATTCTTTTCTTCCTGTAGATCTCACAGCTGATAGAATGCCACCTCCAAATAAACGTCCCGACCGTTCAGAAGTGACCAGTTTTGATCAGAGCAAACTAAATCATGTACCCACTACAGAAAAGGTTATCCTTCCTAGTAAAGAAGGTAAAACATCCTTACATCAAAATTTAAATTCTTATTTGTTGTCTTTTTACAATTTCTGTAGCTATGGTAGGGAGAAGTTAAGTTCATTTTATTTTGTGTGATCATGTCCTTAAATTGCGCTGACCACCTCTGTTTAATAAAGCATTGTTTTTGAAAGGAGCAAATTGATGCTGATCACAGCTCTTAAGGTGACCGTTACACTGGACAATTCACAACAACAATTTTTAGGGTAACACAATGTTGCAACATTGTTTCGGATAGCTGCAACATTGTTCCAACATTGCAACGTGGTGCTCCGCTAAAAATTGTCTTTGCAAATTGCCCCGTTTAACATCACCTTTGTGGCTTAAATTTACATTTCAAGGGCTTGGTTTCTGGGATTTTCTTGTCTTTGAGGGGAACTGAGTGTATGTGTTCAATATTGATGTTAATTTTCTTGTTATTTGCAGACATTGATGAGGAAGCAAAAGATTCCAGAGTGGAGGTCAAAACATTTGACAAAAGCAAGTTAAAACATGTGGACACCAAAGAAGAAAACACGCTCCCTAGGGCCGGAGGTGAAACATCAAATTTCTTGTTTCCTACTGAAATTAACACTAAACTAACATAGTTTGATGTAATGAAGGGGACACTTGACAGATCCTACCATGTCCCACAAACAAGTGTGTCTGTGAGCCAGCACCAAAATCCTAGCTCTGAGCCCGCACTTGTGTATCAGGATTTGCGTATTTGCCATGAATGGCCTGTTAAAAAAACCATTGTCAATTTGCCAATCAGGTTTAAGGGAAATACCCAAAGGATAATTAAATTTAAACCAAGAATGAAATTGAACAGTGACGCATTAATCAAAATATGTTATTTCCGAAGTGTGGACTCCTAATGAAGTGTGATAAGCAATGCCAAAGTTATTTCTTGTTTAATGGGTTGTGTTTGAGTAGGTGAACAGTAAAAAACTGAACTCACAGACTGTTGTTCTAATAATTCAATCATTTTTGTCAGATATTCGTGCAGAAATGATGCCAGATGTGCTTCCTGACCGCTCAGAAGTTAGCAAGTTTGATCACTCAAAGCTCAAGCATGTGAATGTTACTGAAAAAGTAATCCTTCCCTCAAAAGAAGGTAGACCTAGATCAGGGTTTTTCTATTTTTCATTTATGTGTTGAATGAGCTTTGTCACGGAGAGTTATATCTGCTTGAAATCCAACAAAAGTGCTTGTCAGTGGAAGTCTACTATGCAGTTATTCTTCAGTCCCATTAAAAACTATGGGGAGCAAGGACAGATGGCTGTATTCACAGGCTATCTTCATCCTCGTTGTGGTTAATATTGTCTGCTTTTATGTCTTCAGATATCAAAGAGGAAGCTGTTGATTCCAGAGCTGAGGTGAAGTCATTCGACCATTCAAAATTAAAACATGTTGAAACACAAGAGAAGGTCACATTACCCGGGGCTGGAGGTTTGTATTGTTAGGCCTACAATCACAGACAAAAGTAGTTGGAAAGGTTATACAACTTAACAGTAGTCCATTTTAATCCTCAAGAAAGAGAGTTTTCTCTTTTGCTAATTATTCCCTTCCCCCTATTCAATGTTGGGATACAACAGAACAATCACCTGCACAAACATTAACGTTTTGCTCAACATTGGGTCAGGGGCGGGGGAAGGAAGAAAAAAAGGAGGTAAAAAAAGCAACCTTCATAACACTTTTGATGATGATTGTAGTTCAGATGCTGTGCTGTGCAAGTAGTTAACAGTGGAGTGACCTTGGAGTTGCTACTTTACCCATGTTGGAGAGCAGAAGATGCGCTAGGAGAAGACTGTGATCAGAGCTCTTTCTTCTCTTGTCCCAGTGGGTCCCCTCTCTCCAGCATGGCAGTTTTGTACCACATGAAGGGCCCCTCACCGTACCTTGGAGCTTTAAAAACACTGTTGTGTTGTAGCTTATTTTTCTTTTGCTTATCCTTTTCTCTGTGTAGATATCAGAGCAGAAATGATGCCTGACAAACTGCCAGATCGCTCTGAGGTTTCATCGTTTGATCATTCCAAACTGAAACATGTTGAAACTCAAGAAAAGGAAGTCTTACCAACCAAATCAGGTTAGTGGTAAACAGATATTCAGGTAAACCTTCCTGACAGTTGGCTAACATACAATGACTAACGGTCAATAACAAAATATGACAATCTATAACCCTTTATATGAACCAATAGAAAGATACCTGGAGGAGATGAGAATGAAGTGACATAAAACACTGTATTCTGGCAACATCCTTCAAGCAACAAACCAACAGATTGCTGACAGTAAACACTTCTTTCTTAGACAGACTTACAGACAGCCAAAAGTGGTTATCTTGAAGTGTTGGTTGTTTGTTTGCAGATGTACAGTGGAAGTTTTCCTTCACTTCTGCCGACTATTAATATTTTGTGTACGTTTTTTATCAGTCATCGACGAGGAAAAAGCTGACTCCCGAGCAGAAGTAAAATCGTTTGACAAATCACAATTAAAGCATGTTGAAACAGAAGAGAAAAACCCAACCCCCACAGCACAAACATTAAGAGAGGAACTGGTGCCAGATGAACTACCAGACAGATCAGCAGAATTAAAGGAGATTCAAGGATTTGACCCTGCCAAAAAACTTAAACATGTAGAAACTGCTGACAAAACACATCTTCCCACTAAAGAAGGTATGATTGGATGCTCTACAAGATCTGAGTAAAAGAGTGATTCTTTTTAAATTGAATTAATCCTTGTTAATCCTTTATGCCCCGATGTCTACTTGCAAATTCTCCAGTCTGATCTGATCTCCATACATTTTTTTGAAGAATTAGCTGAGAGAATTAGATAAAAAATTAAATTTAGATTAGATTCAAATAAAGGGAGTAAAGAAAGACAGGGACCAACTGTTGGTGTTCATTTTACCGAGGTGTCCGTCTTATAGACAGTCAAACATAGGGAGTAAAGAAAGGCAGTAACCAACCCTAGGTGTCCATGTTACAGTGGTGTCCATGTTATAGAGATTTAAATAAAGGGAGTAAAGAAAGGCAGGGACCAACTGTAGGTGTCCATCTTATAGAGGTGTCCATTACAAGAGAGTTAACGGTATTTTTAAAAACTTCTTTTAGAAATCAAGGAGGAGGCTAAAGAGACAAGGGCAGAAGTAAAGAGTTTTGACCACTCAAAGCTGAAACACGTTGAGACAGAGGAGAAAAATCCACTTCCTAAACAATCAGGCAAGTGTGCTTTGTTCTGAGCGACAAGACACCTTTGATTGACTGGTGCCAGTTAGTACTGAGTGACATTTGAGACAATGATTTTAGTGGCTTAACAGACAAAGTTGTAGTTACATCCTTCAGTAGCGACAATTTTGCTAAAGTCAGAGGACAGCATCTTACGAGTTTTTAGAGAAAGACCTCTTGTGTCGTTTGAGAAGCAGCAGAAGGAAATTTAAAAAGCTGTTTTTGTGATAACCGATTTTGGTTTTTCTTGTACACAAGGCTATACTTTGTGGAAATGAGATGTTTCAGTTTTTCATGATCAAACACGTTAAACAAAAAAGTTTAAATTACTAACTTCTTTTTATACTCTTGCAAATGGAAAAGACTATAGAGTAACCTAACATGTAAGATTTAAGTGAACCTATTTAAAAATAAGAGAGTATTTTGAGAGTTGTTAACTTATTTCTAAGAGTTTGAACTATTTTCTACCAGATTTATCTTTGCCAAATGGTTTATATTATTCAGATGTTATATGTTAAAATGATTATATTTTTTGATAACAGTAAATTTCTATAAATGGCAGATATGTCCAACACTTTTGTTACAATTAGCACCAATGTATTAACCTCACTATAGTTGAATAAAATTTTCTTGCTTTGTGAGCTGAGAAATGTCTGTGCCTCTCTTGTGTCAGTCACCAAAAAAGCTATGTTTGAATGGAAATATCAAACACATGGGCCTTGAGATTTACGGTTTACATAATGCTGGAAATTTTTTCTTGTGTTCTTCTTCACCCTGTCAAGCAGTCAGCTTCTTGTTTAAAGATTGAAGCACTGCAATAGCTGCACAGTAAATTCCAACTTTAGTGGATAAATCAATGCATAATTGTGCACTTCATTATTAGTTAGAAAAGGGTCTTATTGTCGACTGCTGTAAAATCGTGCTTAATCAGGTTTTCAGCAATTAAAGAATTGCAAAGAACGAAGAATAGGGACAACTCCAAAAATGCTATTTTAGTTCAAGCCACAGTTGATTTTTTTTAACATTGGGTTTTGATGCATAGAATTATTTATTTGTCATTTAATCTTTTTACGTGGTTATCACTTCGTTTTATGTTTGATCAGGCAGTGAAAATAATTATTAGAGGAATTTGGTTGATGGGTTGCATTCTGTTCACAGCTTAAGGCCATACATGATTGCATAGGTGCCAGACAAGTTACAGTAAATATCGTTATCTATTTGAGATAAGTTAAAAACCGTAAGCTTGTTTAAAACTCTCTTAAGACATTCACCCTTCATTAATGCATGCACTTTTAACCTGTAATGCAGTCAATGTAATGTTAAATAATAACAGTCTTCTGTGGCTTTTAACCAGACATCCAAGAGGAGAAGGCTGCGTCATGAGACACCAGTGCACCAAGGTCGGACACGATTGAAGCATTATTGGACTATTATGGGACCTGCAATTGTACCAAGGAATTTTGTAGCTGATCTTTTCTAGTAAGAATTCTACAAGGTTTTTTCCATTTTTCACTGCTCACCCGCCAAGGCGAAGTATACTATGATAATCTTACAAATTTTGTAAAATGGAAAGGGGACAATTTCATAGTGAAAGAAAAATTATTTGTAACGTAGTATATTATTAATAAAGTTTTCACAATCAAAGCCATTTACGTGTATACTCTCATTTTGAGAACATTGACATTGTTTTGACCCAGTTAAAATGAATTGATTGTTGTAAGTCCTAAGGGTGACCAACATGAATTTTCTCCTAACAATATCCTCACATCATCAAGAGAGAAGGTTATGAGAAGTGATAAAATGATCATGAAGAGGGAGATACTTTGATCTTTTATCAGATTCTCTCAACTTGTTATTTCAGGAAATGTATATAGAGATCATTGTGGAGAATTTGTTTGTGGATATTGAGGCAGAATGGGTAAAGAGCCTCACTCTGCAGAGCTTTGCCTTAGACTGATGTGCAGGACGTGTGTTTTTTTTTAAACTTGTTTTTAAATTTTCATCAGGGGAAGAAAGTTAATAATCCCCCCTCCTCCAATCTCTTAAGCTTCCCCCCTCCCTTAGTTATTCCTCAGAAATAAATCAATCACGACTGGACTGATCTGGCAGTCGGTTTTGGCCAATTTTTTTTTTAGTTTCTCTGCGAGACATCAATTTGACACTTGGACTCTTGCCCCCAGAAGACACGTGGTATGGCATGATTCTGTGGGTGTTGAGAGTTCTAGGTCAAGGCTTAAATCAGAGTGCGCAGATATTTTTCACCAGAGTTTTCTCTGGTTGTTATGCCATACTGACAAGCGCCAAAGTGGGCAAAACAGCTGTCTATGGCTACAATCCTGCTCTGTTTTGAGTTCTGTCGGTGTCGTGTTGATGTCTTGAAGAGTTAATTTTCACGTAGTACGATCAGCATTGCCGTATTCCGCTTGCAGAATTTAATATGATCTCGTATAGTTAATTTACCAACTAGAAGTTTGGATTTGTTTTTTATCATCGGCTGCATGACCTCCAACCTTCTTGTACTTGAACTTATCCACTTCGATTTCTAGGTCTTTACGTAAAACTGATACCATCGTCTTTTCTAAATTAAGTATCAAGCCCCCCCCCCCTTTCCTTTCTATTAAGCCCTCCCCCACCCAAGTGGGCTTAATGGAGGATTTACGGTAAGGCATTGTTCAGACATGGTTCCCTGGCACAGTGCCCTAGTATGGTACTTGCTGGGCACAAATGTAAACCCCCCCTTTTTTCAAGTACATACGATCCTCACCAGCGTGATGTATTCACTGCTGTCAATCAAGAGAAATTTGCATAATTTGTTAGAAAAGAAGCTAATTATGTGTGGACTAAAATAGTTGTTGAAATTCCACTGAATTGAACATAAACGGTAAACCGCGGTAAAAGCGTAATATGGCATTAATGTATTAGTCTCTTTGTGTTGTCACGCAACGTTTCTCCCCCTTTGTGTTGTCACGCAACGTTCCCCTTTTGTGCTGTCACGCAGCGTTCCTCACCTCAAGGTTCCTCCTCTTTTGTTGTGAGGAACGTCGCGCGACAAAAACGGCTGTGAAGCAGACTATTAATGCATCGACTAAGCAAAAAACCCTCCAGATATTTTCAACGTGTTTCCTTTTTATTGATGGTAATAATTTACTGCATATAAGCATTAAATTTTGAAATAAAATTTCTTCCTACGTGTTAAACGTCTCTTCAGAGTTTTAACTTAACCCTTATATTGCCTAGGACCAGTCATGTAATTGTCATGTTACACAACTAACAATATGCTCTTCTTTCTGTCAATACTTTTAAATTACATGACGCAAAATGTTTAAAGCGTTACTGAGAATGCATCTTTGACCGGGGGGGTGGTACCCCAAATTTTAATGGGGAGGCTCCGCCCATAAATGACAGATTTTCCTACCCCTTAATTTACTTAAAGCCTGAAAAAGGTATCCGCCTTTGGCGGCCATCCGCGAGGAAGGTGAAACGCGTCTCTCCTCCTCGCGCGCTCGCTAATTTCGCTCGGTATGGTTAAAATAACACAAAGTATGAACAAAGTATCATTTGGCAGTTCACTAAATATTTGTTTTTTGAATGCGTTTTCTAGTTTTTTTTGCAAATAAATTTTCCATATGAGCAGTTTCGTGTAAATATTGCAACATAATTTCTATGTTGTCAACCTTCGTAAATACTAGTATTTGTAAATCTCGCTGAAGAAAAGAGATATCTCCCTTCTGGTTCATTTCTCCAAACGTAGTTAATCGATAAACCAATAATCGATATTAATCGATAGTAATCGATATCAATCATCGATGAGGGTCGATTTCCGAAATGTTGATCGATAGAATTCGATAAAGGAAAAAGTTGTGATTTCGATTAATATTGATGATTTTCCGATAGAAATCGATAATGATTCTTTATCGATTCCTATCGATTGTTATCGATTTTGTTAATCGATAATAATCAATAAATTATGTTTTCTGTGACTTCGATTTCTATCGATTTCCGATATCAAGCGATAATAATCAGAGGATTATATCAATTAATATCGATGATATCGATTGATATCCGATGTCAATTTTTATCGATTAACTACGTATGGATTTCTAAAGGGACACACGGGCCCTAACGGGAAGGCGTATCATGATAATGGCATTCCTTGACGATCTAAAGCGTTCAGAGGGAATAAATACACTCTACCAAAACTATTGCTGCTTTTTACAATATCTTCATAACTTAGACTGTTTTATACTGCGATGGTCCGTCAGTTTTTGTACACCACACCTTTACAGAAAGTTCTTCATGGACGGGAACATCGCCGGATAGCGCATCACTTGATCAGCCAACACAACTGTTTAAAAGCTTCGAATAAGGCGTGTCCCTTCCTTTTAAAATCTCTCTCTCTTGTTTAATCTTCTCCATTAATATGTCTCCTAATCCAGCGAGAATATATCGACACTCGAGTGTAAACACTATACTTTCCAATCCCTCCGCAGCCATCTCCCCATGAAATGATTCCCGCCAGCACCCAGCGCCCGCGGTTTTCGATGGTTAGTGGACCTCCAGAGTCTCCAGTACAGGAGTCACCAAGTGTCCCATTGAAATGTCCAGCGCAAAACATGTTCCTTGTGACTTTGTATCTGTGTGACTTTTTACACGTGGTCTGCTTCACAACTGGCGCGATTGCTTTGCGCATGCGTTTAACGAGTCGTCTCCCGTGTCCTTTTCCGCCCCAACCTATGTTAGGGATTATAGTACGTATTAGTTCAGGTAAATGTTGTTTTTTTGGAAAAATACTGAAGTCTAGAAGAGAAAATAAGAGTTAAACTATTGAAGGAGGATTTGGGGCTGTAATTGAGACCTTATTTAAGGTCCTAGTCGGAGCATAATGTGGGGCCTAATATGCACCTACCTGTGATCACCCCAATGTTCCCTGGCTTCAGTAGAATCCTATCAGAGTCCCGTATTTTCAATGGAAGGCAGATCGGTTTGACGTAATCAGTGTAAGCAACCTTCCTGCTAAGATGGATAAGTGCGATATCCGAATCATAGTCTGCGGCGATAAACTTGCTATGAATGATAATTCTGTCCGGGCGTATGATTTGTTCCCTACGACGTTCTCGCTTGTGGGTAAACACTTTCCCAAGTCGTACCTCGAAATCGTTGACTGTAATACCTGTTGAACGGCATTAGTTGATTAGATATCTGACTTGTCCCTCGTCGTCTCTCAGAGAGAGTCGGAAGCGAGGTTAAGGGAAGGGCGAGGGGAGAAAGAGGGGAGACTCTCACTCTTCCCATCATCCCTCGCGCTCTCTTAGGTCGCACGTGCGATCCAAACACACACACTGTCGGTTCATTAAATGCTTTCATGTGGGTGACATCGCTTCAAAGTCAACACGAAGATAAGAGAAGAAATGTGGGGGCAAGTGGCGCGGTAGAGAATAATAACAAAGTCTTCTTGGTGATTATTGGACATGAGCGTGATAATTGCGCAACACTCTCCAGTTTTTGACACTTGAAAAAGGGACAGAATAATTCTAGATTGGTCCACAGGCAACCCAATGACTTTAAGATCTACACTTTTAGCCCTGTGACAACCTGTCCAACGTTTGGCAATCATCGAAGTCTGCGTTTAAGCCATGTTAGTGGACCAAAACCTAATTTGTCCTTATTATCCAACTTCTATTTCAATATAACGAAGCAGTGATTACGATACGATATGTATGAAGAACAGCATAAATAATACGAATGTTGATATAAGGTCCTTGATTTACTTCCTTTCCAGATTAAGGCGTAAAAGACGTGATAAAGTACGTGGCGCGCGTCATGTGCTCAGGGGGAAAGCGATCGCTAAACAAGCTACTGTACATTTATGATATTTTCTTTTCCAAATTCTTACCTCTAGCCACACAATGAGCAGCGGTCACCACCCATCTATCTGACACAAGAGATCCACCGCAGAAATGTCGTTTCTCACGCATGCGCCATAGACTGACTTGCCATGGATTTGAACCTGCCAAAACCTTCTTTCCACCAACGATCTTGCCTCGACCGTGAGGTGGGATAATGGGTCGGCCACAAACTAACAGAAGAAAGGTAAAATTTGCGAATGAGTTTGTGATTGGTGGAGTTCAATTTAGGCGATGCTGTCAGTTTAAGGTGTAAAATTCCCCCCAGAATACTGAGCGGTTATGACGAGCTTAAGGTGATTGTTGACCTGCGTAGCAGGCTTTTCTTTTCAGAGCCAAAAGGAAACGAGAATATTGAGGAAACGCGCGCACATGAAAGACCCGGGAGAGGAGGCTTCCTCTCCAATTCGCGTGTTCCCGTCGCGTGGTGTTCTTTAAAAACTAATAAAAAAACTAAAAAAAAAAAACTAAACGGTACCTGAAGATGATAATTCTTACCACAGATAAATAAGCAGATCAATACATTCTACATTACAAGCTTCTTCAGGGTACGTTAGAAGCCGCGACATGTTTTCGCGCGATAGCAATTGCTCTTCCCGCACATGAAAACATTTGCTACATGTGACGCAGATCGCGGACAGAATGGAATGTTACTCGAGTGCTGATCCCGCTCAACAAATATTCGCCTCACGTTTTGTTCAACTGTAAACTTTAAGAGAATAGGGGGGGATCGATCCTTGGACGTTAAAAAAGTTATAATTTATTTGTTTACGAGACGGCGCCTCTGACGAGAAGAAAAGGTTTGGTGATACTAACCTTCGTCAAGCCCTCTTAATACCCGCAGGTAAGCCTGTGCCTCTTGGAATCCTGCGTCGTTGGTTGCCCTGCATGCATACAACCCTCTGTCACCAAGTTCTACCGATACAATCAATAAACGTCCTTTGAAGAAAGTAATTCTGTCTCCGGTGAGTTCTTCCCCATCCTTAAGCCACGTGATCTGTGTATCCGGGGACGAAGTTGAACAGGAAAGAACAACATCTTGTGATTCTTTAACTGTGGTATTGCTTGGTGTCTTGAGAAATTTTGGAAGAGCTGACAGTAATGAAACACATTAATTTTAGTTCTTTCTGAACTGAGATGGCCTTGGGCTCCTGACTGTTCTCAATAAAGAATCGAAAGCTCAGGTTGAAACTTCAGAGGCGAGGAAGCAACCCATACTGAACAGTGCAAGCGGGCTGCGGCCAAATAACGGGAAATTGAAGGTTTTGGTTTTGCCGCGAGTTAAAGTCACTCTTTTGTGGTTTCGTCTTCAAATTTGCCTATTTTCAAAGAAAGTAAGCTTAGCTGCTGCCTGATTGTTCCTTTCCGGGGATCCTTAGCGATAGCGTCCCCAAAATAGTCCCACTTAGCATTATCGTCTGCACGACATACAGTGACGGTTTACTCGATTTTTTTTTTCTGTTTTTTCTTTTTTTATACATATATATTAATTTTCGGTTTTTACTGGGCCTTAATGCGCCTCATCCCTTCAATAATGCGGATCGTGAGTTAAATATAGGTCTTGTATTAAAGTAAACTCGACCTACAACACCCTACAAGAAATCTTAAATGGTATGAGAGGGTCTACGCTCGCCGTATTTCTAGCAGTTTGAGAAGTCCGGTTTTTGAACACACCCCAACCAAACAGGGAAGAAACGCGGGCGTATCAAAACTGGTGATCGAGCCTAAGCGACGGAAAGGGAGTCAGCTTTGATGGCTAACATAGTTAGAATTTAGACTGTTTAACGCTTGATCCTTTCCTTGTAAGATCAAACAGTAGTTACCGAGACATTTCGGAGGCGCTTCACTCCACTGCCCGTTCTCTAAACACGTACGTCTCGTTTGTCCGTGCAGGACAAAGCCGCGGGTACACTTGTACTGTATCACGCTGCCTTGTGGATATTCATTACTTTTCTCTGGAGGCGGGCTTCGTCGTCCGTTTGCCGGGTTACCTGAATCTGAGCAGTGAATGCTAGATTGAACTGGAATATAAAAAAAGAAGAAATCAGATTTGTGTCTATTCGAGTCGATAACGCGCATGATCAATTCTTTTCTATGTTTCGCTTCTCTGCAGGACTTTCTACCTTCAATAAACGCAGTTCCCGGTCATAATTGATGCCGGGGACGCATACTGATTTTTTGCCTCCTTACCCTTCAACACTGAGAGAAAGAGAGGGGAGTCATACGTGTGCCTGAACAACACAGTCGAGTCTCTTGTGATTTCTTAGCCTGCGAGAAAGCTCTCCATTTGGGCGAGCGAACCGAGCCACTAGAGCGCAAATTTATGAGTGAGGCCATTGTAGAAAAAACGATCATTATACGTACGTTTCTGGGAAACTGCCCACCTACTCCTCCCCTAAGCCAACAATATCACTTACTTCTCACTTAGGGCAAAATGTTGGCTTAGGGGAGGGGTAGGAGCTTTAACCGCGCTATCTTAATTATGAAAGATAAAACTTTAACCACTCTCCGGTATCTTTTTTTAGAGGACCAGGTATAAGTGTTTGATATCTCAAGGAGTAGGTTAAGTTCCAAGAAGACAACGGTTAAGCCAATCATACCAACAACAAATCTCATAATCGCACGTACTTGAGATGTTTCGCGAGCAATTTATTCTCAAGATTAAACGTCTTAAAATAAAATTGCAGTATTTCCGGATAATTTCAAGATAAGGATTATACAGTAATGGTCTATTTTAAGTTGCAGCTAAAAGCAATTATTTCAAAGTCTTACCTAAATTCTGAGGCTTTCAACCAAAAAATTGAGGTTAAGTTAATATAAAAAGCGAGCGGAGCGCGGAGCAAATACGCGTTACACTCGATAAGACTGCTATTTTTCTTTTCGTGATTATCAACACTTAACACTAAAACAAAGAATACAAGGTATCTTTTCAACGACGCGTGTCTGTTTTCGCGTGCCATTACATGTCCGCTGAGGGAATATTCCCCAATTAAAAAAAAACGATATTACGCAAAGAAACAAATGATAGTTGATTGGAATTTGCTAATTCTGCAAAAAAAAAAAAAAAAAGATTAGGATTTAAAGACTTATTACGTAAAGGAAATGTTACGTTAGAGCACAAATAACACATGCACGACTCCTTGCCGAGTAAAGATTAACCTTGAGCTAAGTCGAAACTCGTTTGTTGATAAACAAAAATTGAAAGATGCTTACAGAGACAAATATTTTTAGAAATTTCCCCAGTTGGGTTTTGTTGATTCACGGTCAAAGTTCATTTAATCAACTGAAGACCTCCAACTGGTACCACGTATTGAAAATGCTTATTTCAAAATAGTCCATGCTGTGTCTCAGTTTGGATTTCAAAATTCTCGTATCATGACCTGTTATTGTGCTGTTAATTCCTGGACATGGAACTTCGAACCAAGAACATTCGACTTCGTTGCCGTTTGTCATGTCCATTTTTAAAAAGCTGCTCCATAACACTCTCCACTAACTAGATTTCACATATTTTTCATTTTTCTACAGGATCATTCGCGGGCATGTTCATACTCATCCTGCTTACGACCACATGATTTTCCATGCTCTCTTTTTGCCTCGAGAATAAAATCTTTCTGTTCCTTCAAATTTACAAAAGCGGCTTTTTCCGGGCTACTGTATTTTTGAAAGTAACAAGAACGGTAACTGAATGGTACTCTATACAAATTAGTTTTGGTAATAACTTCATTTTTTTACCATAACCGTGTCTCAAATTTTTTTAAGTATCTTCAAGTTATATAATTTAGTTGCGTCAAGGAAAAACGCAGTACGTTTAATTTTCTACGCACAGTTCTTATTTGAGTTCCATGGTAGTCTCTGCCAATTTCTTTGACTTTATTTTTCTGCTGCCCTCGTAAAAGTGTCGTGACGGCATGTACATCAAAAAGTCGTTTCAATGTTACGACAGTTTCTTATATTCTTGTTTATGTATTAGTTAAACACAACTATTGTTTCATCAAAAAATGAACCGTTCAGGGGAATGCAGTTGATGATAAAAGGAAAAAGAAACAATTATCACGAGAGGATTTCCTCAACTTCCCTCGATTAAACACTCGATCTTGACTATTCAGCAATTAGCTCGCTAATAATCTTAAAAATATCCGTCCACCATTTTTACAAGCAAAACAAAGCTATCTTACCTTTGGGAAAAACACTGTTGCAGTATAGAAACAGTACAAGCAAAATCTGACATCTGGCTGGCATGGCTAAGCTCTTGATGTGACTTGTGCGATCCGCAACTGTATTAAAAAATCTAGTTTCCCTTCTTTTCTTTCACACCGGTCAAGCCGGCCAATATCTGCAGCCTTCAGCTGCTTTCTAATTAGAAGTGATGACGTTGCAGAATACTCCGAGGTCACGCGACGACAACAAGTGGAAACGCCAAACAATAAATCCGTGTTCAAAAATACTTTCAATTCCGCCAATAATGAACGTGGCCTCTTGAAGTAAAGCGAACCCCGGAAAGAAATGGCTTTTAAAATATCATCTCGGCTCGCCGCTAGATTCTGTCAAGGAAAGGCGCAAGCGGCAAAAGTTTGTTTAATGATTAAACTTGTCCAAGCTAGAAGTCGGCTAACTTTGGAAATCTCGTTGCGTGGCAAGTTTATCTTATCAGCTCATATGATAAAACTAATTTCCGTCTTCTATTCCAGCGGTTCTAAAAAACCACCCACTATGATTTTCATTTTCTGATAAAATGGCTCGACTACAGGGTATGTACCGACAGCTGGTAATAGGCTCATGATCAGAAACCTGAATGTTCTAAATTTATCCACAGACTGAAAAATTACAGCCATTGCACTTTGTTCAACAACAACAACAAAAAAAAAAATTTAAAAAGTTCCATGATGCAATGTTCGTTTCCATAAGGTCGAGAGTTGAGACATGTGAATAAAAATCGACGGGGGAATAAATGATTTGCACGATTTTAATCGATTCGGATTAATTTAATATTGATCTAGATTCAGTGATTAGCAGCGCCCCGCTAAGAAAAGTAATTATTCATTGCTTGTTTTTTATCTCTTTTTTTGAGATATTTGGTAATGCAGTTTAAAAAGTGCAGCGAATTCCAAAGTTGAGTGCGAGAGCATCGGTTTTCTTCGGCTCCAGTTTCACCCGCCGAGAAAAACCCGAGAAGCAACGACCGGAAATACATCTGCGGTTCGCAGGCTACTTCGAAAGGCACGTCTAGCTTAGAACATTCAAGTACCATTATAAACCGTCATTAGGTGCAGTCACACTAAAACTCTCCCCCAAGGCTCCCCACGGGGAAATAGCATGGGTTGGGGTCGCTCTGGGTTTTGATCACTTTCATGTTTGCGGTCACATCAAGGGAAAAAAAAAAACTTGAACCCGGTTTGGCGGGAAACGTCGTTGTAAACATTAAAGGCTGACATAAATCGTTAACGGTTTCGACCATTTTTATCCTCTAATAAAACTGCCATATCAATTAAGTTTGGCAAGAGTGATTCAGCCTTTAATTTGGAGACTAAGGCTGCTTGCAAACGGACGCAACAACTCCCAACATTGCTGGCGCAACAATGTTGGGAGTTATTGCGTACGTGTTGGCAGTGGTGTGCAAACGGATGCAACAACTCGTAACAATGTTGGGACCTACTAGTGCATCATGGGAAGGATACGACCCATAAGTCTTTGTAAACCATGCGTAATGAGCGTGCGTGGCCCCAACAATGTTGGAAGATCTGTGCAAACGGATCTAACATTGTTGCGCTACGCTTCAGCGATCACGGAACAAAAGAAATGCTGGGAGTTGTTGGCTGAAAAGTTTGACCGGTTTCAAACTTTGCGCAACAACACGCAACAACATCCAACAACTTGTGCAACAGGGTCTGCAAACGGATGCAACATTTAACATCCAACAATGTTGGGAGTTTTTGGCCAACAATGTTGCGTCCGTTTGCACAGGGCTTAAAAAGGAAGACGTCGACTTTCTTAGCGCTAAAAAGAAAAGGAAATTCTAGCCCATTCTCGCTCCAGAAGTCAAAAGAACGTATTTACTAAAATGGTTTCAACGACTTCATAAGAAAAGAATTCTTTGCCACTGATTTAAAAAAACTTACGAGTGTTTTTAGGTGCTTAATTTTGACAAGAACCTGAAAAACACTCACAGCAGTGCGCAAAATCCTACTGAATTTTCGAACTTTGTGTTTAGTTTTCGCGTAGGATTTGGCGCCAAGACAAGCACAGCACGTAAACAACACGTGATTTCTACTGTTTTGTACATTTCACTTTCTCGTGATTGGCTGAGCCGCTTTGGGTTTTTAGTAACCCATAGTACTTACCTCGGGAACTGTCATGGGTACTTCTTTTGTTCTTTTTGACGTATCCATGGAAATTTCCTGAGGCAATTTTCACCTTCGGGAAATCGGTCACACACAAAAAGTTGCTTCCTCGTGGGCCGGCAGCCATTTGCCCATGGCTAAAACTCGCTAGTGTCACCGCACCTATTAACAATATTAGGAGGAAATGTACTAAACTATATTAACACAGTTTTCTGACATGATGCCAACGAACCAACATTAACTTATATTACTTATATATTTGTGGAGGGAAACAAAACTATTGTACACAGACTGAATCCACCATACCGCCACGGAAAGCGGACTGGTGGTGTCTGTTTCGTACCGCCCTCACTTTAAACAGATGGCACCAAGTTTGCATACTCCTTTTCTAACGACAACGACTAGCACGACGACGGCCGGTGGCGAAAATTTATGGCTCTAATTCCATGTCGTTCAATTCGTCAAATGTTGGTGAATTTTTCACGTCCTCAACAAAACATTGAAAGGAAATACAAAGAAATACCAAATTAAACCGTATGATGCACGTGCAGGGTTATTTGTTTTTGTTTTCATTGCAGCCATCTTTGTTGTCGTCGCGTTACTTAAACTTCCTTGTACTAGTCAGCATGTACCGGATGAAACGCATTTATCTCTGAAAAATGCGTGGTTACAGCCAGTTTCCTTTCTCGATTTCAATAATGTTACATGGTCATTATGTTGGAAAAAATGACTTCCCATTAATAGGCACCGTTAACCCGCTCTAGCCTGCGTGGCAGGCGTGCGTGGCAGGCGTTAAAAGGGGGAGGGGAAGGGGGAATTTGGGCGCGCGAGAGCGTGTGGGGCGCGTGGTGTCGCGCCCTAATTCTCTTCCTCTTCCCTTTCGAACGCCTGCCACGCAGGCTAAACCCGCTCTAAAAGCCACCTCCATACTTTGGCAAAGGCTGCTGCCAAAACTGGGTTATGGGCTCCTGGACTGGGTAAATTTCACTTTCTCTCGCTGTTTTGGATTGTTGGATTGACACAGTCCTTAATCTTAACTTGGGTCTCTATTAGAAACCACAAGATCCAAGGAAGGCGACCGAGGCGCAAAGGTCACTTAAGTTAAAAAAAAAAAAAAAGCTGAATGCAGGGCTGGCACAACGGCAAAGGGCTGATTTATTACAGGCCAATATTTCGGCTGACAAAATTAGCCTTCCTCAGGATCAGAGCTTTACTGAGAGAAAATATCTTTTAACGGCTCCCAAAATTTGAATTTAGAATTTACAGAAGTGGTTAATAATATACTACAATTATTAATACTAGATAGAATAATATACAGGTAAATTAATTTCTGTTCTTTCAATCTTCATCACGATTATTCCACATGTAGGCGAAAAAAGGCCACCTCTTTGGTCAACGGTCGCTGACCTTTTGCCGCAAAGTTGCCGTTGTAAAAGTTATGACTATTGGGACATCAGATGAGTGTGGTTCGTACAACATATAACGCCCTCCTCCCCCCCCCCCCCCCCGGTCGAGAGTGCCGTGAGCATTTCATCCTCTTAACCCTCTTCCCCACTCCCCTAAAAAGGTCAGGACAGAGTGCCGCCTATTTTAAGTAAAGCTCTAAAATTATGGAATGAAATCTTCAATATTTGGCAAACGAAAAATCAACAATTAATCAGTAAAGTCTTTATCTATATGAGCAAAGTTGTATTAACATAGACAAAAGCAAGCTATACGGCCGTTACTGCCTCTATATATATAATAAGGGGATATCGTAAAATTCCGAAAATAAGCAACGGGGCTCATATTTTTCAAAGGCTCTTTTCGAGGGGCTTATATTCGGAGGGGCTTATCTACGGAGGGAAATTTGTGTTTCAAAATAGATTGGGCTAGCCCTATAGTTGGAAGTAAATTAACCGTTTTTGCTTTGTTTTACTTTGTATTTGAGGGCAATTTTCCAAGTACAATCCCCCAGTGGTCTTATATTTGGAGGGGCGATTTAACGGAGGTTTTTTTGCGTTACCGGCTTGTGGGGCTTATACATGGGGGGGCTTATTTTCGGAATTTTACGGTATAGGGACTGCAGTACTTACCATTCGCGCGCTTTTTTATACCAGAGATATTTCATGCTGAGCAATCTCTCCTCCGCAGAGGCTCCCGCTGGTTAAGCCAATAAAAATAAGCAAGCTCGCCGGCTCCTTCCGTGCCCCGCGCGCGCTTTCGTTTTCTTTCTCTCAGCGTCCCTACGACACCAAGTGGCCTCCGCAGAGGAGACAGGAGGAGAAAGTGCTGGGCAACAGAATTGAAAGTATAGGAGTTTGTTTCAGTTTTGAGTGCAGTGGTACTGGGAAGCTCAATCCAATTTTGCCAAGAAACTAGTTTTTCTGCTCTAGCTTTCTTTAGTTTCCTTTTTCGGCTATGTTGGGATACACAGCTTAGTTAACAGCTGTGATGAAAACAGGTAGCATGGAGGGCGATAGGTTTGATCTACAGTTGAAAAATCCAAAAGGGCCTTATTTCACTATTTTTTATCCCATCGAAAAATGAAATTTTATCTTAACTTATTTTTTACCAAAACAGAGTAACCTCGTGATCTTTCCCCATCAAGCGAGCACTTCCGTTTCAGATCTGTTCATGCAGAGAGGAAGTTTAGATTAGAATGTTTACGGAGTAAACCATTTAACAAAAGATAAAAGATTGAACATTGGCATGAACATGAATCTTGTTGCAAGACGATGACTAATTCCATGTATTATTATTGTTGTTGTTATTATTATTATTATTTTATTTGGGTTTGTTTAACCGTGCATGATAAACAACTGAAATGAAACACACCGTGGACACGTGACTTGGGATTTCTGTCAAATTGTTTTTATAAGTTTTATAAATCGAAACAAGCACCGCCTTAGAATGTCGCCAATATTGTTTCGCCAGATGGATCAATCAGCTCTCCTCAATTTTTACTACTTCTGTTATCAAACTACGGCAGCTAACTTTACGAAAAGGAACTTAGCAAAAACCACCGCCGATCAAATGATGGCTTGGTGTTATTCCGCAGTGGCTACGAGGACCGTTAGAAGTTAAGGGGGAGGGGAGGGTTGTTGTAGTTATGAGCCGGATTGTTGGGACCATTAAAGACATAGACTGGCTATCATCACGACATAATGAAATTTCTCCCTACCCCTATATAGCTTATCCTACCATATCTGTTACTGTTCAGTCTCTCCACATTCGAATTTATTTTAAGACCACCTGCCACCCTAGCCTCCTTACAAAACGTCTAAGAGTAAGTAGCCGAAATCTAGTAACAATGATTAGTTTTGGCACTCGGAGATGACGTGACCTCTCACCTGTATTAATCATTTGAAATCCAATCGGCGGATCAATGCCCTTCAATTCCATCACCAAAGCGCTGAAAAGGAAGACATTAGCCTGTTAAGAGCCAGTGAGACACACCGTATCGATGCTAGTCAAGCTGTAAGGCGAGGAAATAACCATGAATTCTTGGAAGAGTTTATTTCTTGTTTTCATTTCTTGCGTTCTCTTAGTTCACGGTAAGTATACCTTTTTGTTGGGATGTAATCATGACGTGTGTACCGTTACGAACGTGATGAAATAATTTAACGAGACATAATCGCTGTTCTTTATTACGAGCCTTCCGTGTTGAGAAAACCAAAAATTGGGTCTCAGCAGTGACTTTTCAGTGTAAATTCAAAGTATTGTTTCTTTTGAAGACTCTGAAGGGGTTACATATAACGACACACTGCATCCTGATCAGAATTCAATGACAAAATATAGTTTTTTAATTTACAATTTCACTATGCAATGTGTTTTTGTCAGTGCTGAACTGGAGCAAGGACTAATGGCCCAATTGAAGTCAGTCATATCCCGGGGGGAGGGCTCTACTACTTAGAATTATTAGTAGGGGAGAGATCGTTCGGTTATCTAAATCCTGAAAGACCTAATTTGCTGATTTCAGCACCCACTTTTAGACCTTGGGCCTCTAAAACCAATACCCGTTTTCAGACCGGGTTTCTATAACTTGTCTCAGTCTGCGAACTCATCACCTTTTCAAGGCGGCGTCAAAATATATTGATTAAGGCCCTTTACTCCTATGTTTACTCAACTATTGGACGCTTAAGTTCCTCTGGGCTGAAAAGACAAATACGTTTATTCGTTCTCGTGGGTCCCTTGAAAACCTTACTTGACTTCAACCATAATGGGTATTTAATTCCACACCTAATATTTCAGACCAAAACCGGGCATACCTATATAGCTTACAAAGTCAGTAACCTCCTCCCCCCCCCCCCCCCCCCACTTCCCCATTCCTACACACGTCTCACGTAGTTCTCATCCTATGACAAGACCATTCAAATAAAAGCTGCTGAGTAGTTCTTTTGCATTGTAGGCTATGAGCTTTTCAGAATCGGCAAAGAATTGCAGTTTTATTAAATATTGACCCTGAACACAAGCTCTGTTTGAGACACAGCACGCTTCTTTGGAATCGAATATCCGTTAGAAGTCTCAAATATCAAATCTAACAAAAAAGGAAATAGTTTCATTAATCATGTAAGTTTTTCTCCTTATCCCTTTTAAGTGTAGAGTGATTGCAGAAAATCAGATTTAGCCCTTGGAGCATTTGCCTACTTATAAAGCTTAAAAGAGATACGCTGTTCCGCCAATGCATAGAATGTGAGGAATACAGACTCAATGATTTTATTTTGGGTATAGTGCCCGGGGGGGGGAGTACTCCCATACATTACCTATACGGGTATGTGCCGCCCAAAGGGGTCGTGATTTTGAAGCTCCTGATTTAGAATGGGGTATCCATTTCAGAGGCGTTTTCTAGAACGGGGTATAAAATTTCGAACGCACGAAAGCTCCACTTTTGTAAGCAGCCATTTGAAAGTATTCAAGGACAGATTGCTTTTAAAAATACGGTTCAATGCGTTAACGAGTAAACTGTTGTACTCTTGTTGCACCCTAGAACGGAGTATAAAAAATTGGGCCATTTCTAGAACGGGGTATCAGTTGTAGGGCGAATACTCGAACGGGGTATAAAAAATTGGCCCATTTTTAGAACGGGGTATCAATTTTAGGGGAAATTTTTTCTAGAACGGGGTGCCAATTTGGAGTCCCGGGCGGCACATACCCACCCAAAAAATACCCAAGTGCCCCCCCCCCCCCGGGGTATAGTGCAGGTCCAACGGAAATGGTTTGTTGCCTCGCATCGCACTCTCCTACTTTTGTTTTCTTTCCGCACTTCAATCAAGTTGAATAATTCGAGAAAATCGTTCGAAACTTAGGGAGCTGGTGAAATACATGAAAAAAGCCAGAGGAAGCCATTTCCGCCTGGACAAAGTGAAATTACTTTAGCCAATTTTACACCAAGGGTAGCCTGACGAAACTCGTAAGCCAATGGAAAATTGCCTAAACGCGCGGGCTTCGCGTTCTCTGGCGGAACAGTCGCAAACAGCAGGACTAGGACTTTGATTATCGCGCTGAAACGGTTCAAATCTGAAATTTCAGCTGTATACTTTATAAAATGAAATTACTGAGTATATGGATACGTTTTAGCTGCGCAAACTTCCGGAGAATTTAAATTTAATCTTGTATATCTGAGGCAAAGAGTTTGACTCGCAAGATTAGCCGTTTTAAAGTTTCATTAATGAATAAATCTCTAAATAGTTTAAACCTGTTTCAATTAAAATAACAGGATCAATACCCGCTTGGACGACCCGTGCCACATGTTCTTGGCCCCTGATCCGGAAATGTACAATACTTCAAGACTCACGCATGCTGGTTACGATTTCTAATCTCGTTCGTTACGTTTTTCATTTATCGTCGTTAATTTGCAGCGAATGGCAGAGAAGTATACGAAATGACGTGATGCCCTTCAAACTGTAAATTGCTCACTCACGCGGCCAGCGTTGCTACGGTTTCGCTTAGGATCCCTTAAATAGCTAATCGTGATCTAAGAAGAGACCATCTTAGTGCTGTCATAAGCGATATTTACAGTGGTACCCTTTCCTAAAGAAGCGACTAAGTGACTGGAAAAACGTAGTGGCTGATCAGAAGAGAGACCAAGACCTTTTCCCATTACACGTATTTCTAGTATTCTAACGACTTAATGATTTGGAACTAAAATGATTACCACTGAAGGATCGTATTTAAGTACATAAAGTTTACTCTAGAGACAATTGTTTGTTGTGTTAAGGAGGGAGGGAAATGGTTAGCTTTTTGTACAAGGGAATGGGAAAGCTAGTGTTTTAATTTGTTTGAAATTTGTTCTTAATTTTTAAGGTGAAAGTGATGAAATTATTGAAGTCATCAGTGACGTTGATGTCGACCAACCTATAGAGCTTGGCGATTCGAATCCAATTCACACTGGTAAGTACAAGGGTAATTTCCTAATCAGCTGTTATTTGTCTTGTCATGGTCACGCAACGTGCGTTACGTGGCGCTACAAGAACGGCTGCGTGGGAAACTGGAGCCAAAGCTCGCTTTGGCCACAGCGCTGTGCAAGTAAAGCAGTGCTGCCTTGCACATCAGAGAGGTGCGCAAGCGCACTCGAATAGACCTCTTTAGCTTGTATCTTTTGTTTTACTAATGCAGGTCATCTGATGATACTCTTGCGAAGTGTTTCTTTCAAATTTCGTATTATTCGAGTGCATATGTACGCATATATTATGAAAAGACAAAGGGTCAAATTCCCCTGGGACCTCTGTTGTAGAAGCTAAAAAGGTCTATTCGTCTACGTCAAGAGGAGTGCGAGCAACCTCCTCCCCAGGGCGCTTTTTGCTCGCTTTGGAGGTGGGGCGGGAAAAGCGCCCTGGGGACGAGGTTGGAGTGGGAGGAGCCTGCGAGAGCTGACTTATTTCCGGTTATCAGTAACAGACGGAAATACTTCAGCACTCTCAGCTACATTTTAACGCTTGTGTTTGTTACGAATTTCTTCAGTTTTTCTTTTTTCTGAGACATCAATTCCGAAAAGTTTGATGATGGTGCAAACCTACGATTTTTGATTAAAATTGACATCATTTTTTTTCAGCCTCAGTAACTGAGGAGCAAGAAGTGTCTCTATTTAAACGTGATATCTCAAGCCACACTGTGGCCCGAGTGCGACGTCAAGTTCTAGCGATTGGTCAATCAAATCAGGTGCAGGGTCTCACGGTCAGACAAGAATGTGACGGAATCCTACTGGAGTGGAAAAGCCTGCAGTTGCCTTACAGGTATAACTGGACGTTTTGGTTGTAGTATAGAGGATTCAGCTTTTGTCAAAGTACTTGACAAAACCATAAGAGAGCCCTAAACAGTATCTTTCTCTCGGAAATTGAAAAGTTGAACAACCCTGTATATTAAACGGTACCACAAGTAAGTACTGCTCAGTAGTTTTCATTTGAATGGTCACACTATAGGATTTCATCCACAGACTCAAAAGTTAGAACCACCTTGTACAGCATAATAAACAGTACCACAGGAAAGTACTGCTCGGTAGCTTTCATTTGAATGGTCACACCATAGGATTTCATCCACAGACTCAAAAGTTAGAACCACCTTATGCAGCATAATAAACAGTACCACAGGAAAGTACTGCTCAGTAGCTTTCATTTGAATGGGCACACATTAGGATTTCATCCACAGACTCAAAAGTTAGAATTGTCTCGGCTTAGTCAGTACAAACAGCACTAGAAAAAGGTAAAGAAGGATCAGAAGCTTTTGATTAAATGGAAAATCAGTCACTAGTCGATATTGTTATCATATTTGCCTTTTTTTTTTTCAATATCAGTCCAAACAGACGCACAATAAATGAGGAATTCAAGCATTTTAACATTTACCGAAGCACATCGTATTTTCGTGATGTAAGCGGAATGAGCCCTTACGTATCTGGAAAGCTGGACAAGTTGTTACAGAGCCCGGAAACAAGCAGCTACAAGGATCTATATCCGACACCGAACACAAACTGGTACTATGCTGTGACAATGGTCAATGGTGAGGAGCAGGAAGAGAAGACAGTGGACTCAAAGAAGGTAAGGTTTAAAAACTCAAGTTCTCTGTATATAACGGTTCTTTGTTTGAAAAATGGTTTTCAACTGTCACACCTTGTGGTCTATTTAGATCGCACGTGGCGGAAGAAAAGCGAGAAGCGTGAAGGAGAAGAGCGCGAGGGGTCATGGTAAGGAACAAAGCGAAAGGGAGAGAGTTTCCCCCTCTTTTTCTCTTCCCATTACCACTCGCGCTCCCCTTGACTGAGAGACGACTTGGAACGAGTGAGGTTATATCACAATCTAGTCGGCAAATTGGTGTTCCTGTATCACTCCTTGTGATCACATGACAAAAGGCGAGTCCCCTTCTTATTGGGCTTCCTGGGAATTACATGGCAGTTGTTGTAAAAAATATTCCGAAGCAAAACCAGCAGCAGCTCCAAAATATGTCTCCGAATTCAATCCCGAGTAAAAGGCGGAAATCGAGCGGAAACATGTACACACGGTCGTGGTACCATGACGAAGGAATACGGACAATTCCAGACCGTGCAAATTATTGTCGTTACACACGACTAGGAAATGACCTACTTTTTAGTTTCCAGGGAGAGTCGTTCAGGTGACGGTGTTTAAGTTGTGAGCAGTGAGCAGACGGAGTAACAAGACTGACAAATAAGGGAAGAAGGGGTACAAATCTCATTTTGCCAGCCTATTAAAATTGTTTTCAGATCCCAGTGTCCCATTAACTTGCTCTCAAACCCCACTCCCAGTTGTAACAAATCATAGTCCTGATAACCCAAATCCTCTTTTACCGTCCCCAAAGAAGGCATATCTCAATTTTACCTCTTTGTGACCTTCAGTCTTGGGGTAGCCTTTATATACTGTGTGCTATTACGTTTTGAGGGAGACTGGTTCGGCGCGTGGTCGAACTACGCTGTGGGACTGCTTTGGGTACGCTATACGTTCTTTCATTTGCTATTAAGGTCGGAACACACTAGGCGACAAGTTGCAGCAACAAGTCGCGGCGACATATCACTACGTGTGTGCAGGTCGGGCGACTACAATTTGTAGTTGGCCTTTCTTTCACTTGTCGAGCATGCACTGCTTGTTGCTAGGATACAGTGTCTAACCCAAGCCTGAAAGTCGTGCATCTGGTACAGTGGGCTCAGAGATGACCATCGCTTTTTCAATAAACGGATGATCGCACTCGGAAAACCAGTTCGACGCTACATAGAGCGATCTTCGTATGACCTTGAAAAATATTCGGTAAGTGTTCGCAGGAGCTTATGTTCGTTATTTGTTTTATCAGCCAATGGATGAGAAGATCTAAACATAAACTCTTTGTTTTCCCGCCAAAGAAAACCCTAGTATGGAGAAGGCATTGTTCGATTAACCAATCGTGTTGCAGTATGACGTTAAAACGAAGTATCGGTTGATTTCTAGAAAGTTCTCGGGCATAAAGTTTATTCAGCCGAGCGTTCGCTTAACAACCAAAAGCCGCGCACGTTTGTTTCCGTTCGACAAACCTATCAAATCGCACTATTTCCGATCGTTTGTTGTTTCTGTTTTGTTCGCGCATGTTCGTATCAGGCCAAACGAAAATCGCTCTAACAAGATTGACTAGTCAGGAACGGTTGACGCGATTCCGGCAGGTTCAAAGGAGACTCTGTTAGCAGAGTGCCTTAAAATCCTAGACTGTAAAAATGACTGCTATAATTTACCTCAGTGTTCATGTTACATCCACAGGCTATTTTCATAGGATCTTTTCAAAAGTCAGGAACTCTCTTTAAACTTGTCCCAGGGTTCCTAAGTCAGCGAGGCAAGGTCTTACATCATAGCGCTGCGTATAATCCGCGTCGTAATCAATATCTTGTGACGTGGGACTTTGACGTGGACAGCGATAATCTGCCAGATCATCTCTATGCTTTAAGAGTGGACACTGGTGGCAATATAGTGGACAAAAGGATATTAAACTACACTGCAAATATCGGGAGAAAAGCAGGTAATTTAGGACAGTTATCTAAGGGAAGAAAAGGAGCCAGCTGCAAAAAACCTACAATAAATTAACGAAAGAACTGGGATTAGCTTTGAAATAAACTATGGTCTGCGCATGGGTAGCGTCACTCGCAGACTTTCTTTTGGCTTGTCAGCATTCTCGTCCCCAAAGCCCGTCGTTTCTTCTGGTCGAGTGGACTTGTCCATTACAAATTAAGCCCAGTGGCTCTGGTGAAAGAAAGGCGCTGGCTCATCACGTAATCCTTCCCAACTTCAACAGACGTTCGTGGGGAAGGAACACGTGACAAAGCACTAAGAACGTCTGCGTAGACTTGGTGGAGGAGTTAAAATGAAGAAAGTGCGTTTTGCAACAGCTAGACACGTGTTTAAGTTTCTGTAAACATGAAAAACAATTCTTTTTGGAAAATGATTTTAAGCAGGAACTGAATAAGAAAATATATATTAGGTGACCTGTAAATTTTCGGCGATTGCCACGGAAACACTTCCCACCTAGTCACGGCTGAGCGATTTTCCTTTAACTTTACAAGTTTTCAAACTGTCGTAAAATCATCAACTTATGCATTACAGGGCTCCGTTTTATTTGCTATGAAAAAAAAAGAAAATTTTAGCCCTGTAATGTAATCTGTCAAGTCCCCAGATCAGAAAATTAGTTTTATTTGTTTGTTTTTTAAATAATCTTGATGAATTTCAAGCACCACAAAATAAAAGCATAGGTCGCAACATAATTGAAGGCTCTAAAACCCATTGTCTTGTTCATAAGAAATAACCATGTTAAGTGAGATA
Organism: Porites rus; assembly: GCA_964035705.1. Lineage (NCBI taxonomy): Eukaryota > Metazoa > Cnidaria > Anthozoa > Scleractinia > Poritidae > Porites > Porites rus. The sequence goes on along the minus strand of OZ038005.1, from coordinate 1,445,141 downwards.
TATTGCATTTCTTTTCTGAGCTTATGGACTATGGAAGTAAAATGGTATCGAAAATTCGTATTTTTACTAATCATGTTATAATTATTGTTCCAAATTTTCTAGGCAATCAAGGATGGCCAAGTGTAGCGTATAACGAACAATTCGATGAATATATGATCGCTTTTCAATTCCGTGCGGGAGCGTGGCAGTACTTCTCGAACAAATACATCATCATAAGTCAGAGAGTACAGAGTGCGCGCACGGACAGAGCAGCGGGCCCAAGTCTGCTTGTCAAGGCTAATGGACCAGGAGGGCCCACGGATTGGGTTCACGCAATGGGACCATTGATAAAGTATAACCCTGTTACAGGTAAGAACCAGGCCCCAGTTGTTCAAAAGGTGGATTGCGCTATCCACCGGATAAATCTATATCCACTCGATGGTGATTTTATCCGATGGATAGCGCTATCCACCGGGGCCGGGTTGTTCAAAACTGGGTTAAAATAACCCAGGGTTAGTGCGAAATTTGAATTCAGATTTGAAAGCTTAAAAAGAAGATTCAGTTTAATTCTTTTTGTCAAGAAGGTGATGATTGGATACTCTTAAAATAACAGAGAAAATTACCCGAGAAAATGTTTTTGAGCATAAGAAAAAGAAACCGGGGTTAAATTTAACCCTGGGTTAAGCGCTAATCGGTCTTCGAACACCTGGACCCGGATAAATCTCTATCCACTGGATGGTGATTTTATCCGATGGATAGCGCTATCCACCGGATAAATCTCCATTCAGTGGATAGTGCAATTGATTTCCCTAATACTTATCCACTGGATAGTGATTTATCCGGTGGATAGCGCTATCCAGCTTTTGAACAACTGCTGCCTGCACTATGTTAAAATAGGTAATATATAATAGCATAAAGACGCAGTACGAATCAAGGACTGGAGGCTTGTCTTCTGTTACTGTAAAAGGTGGTTCAAATGTTCGAGTCTTTGGATAAAATCGTATGGTGTGACGATTCAAAAGAAAGGTACCGAGCTGTACTTTCCAGTGGTACTGCTTGTTGTGCTATACAAGGTGGTTTTAACTTGATTCTGTGCCGGGATGAAATCCTATGGTGTGACCATTCAAATGAAAGCTACTCACCAGTACTTTCCTGTGGTACTGTTTATTATGCTGTACAAGGTGGTTCTAATTAATTTTTGAGTTTGTGGATGAAATCCTGTGGTGTGATAATTCACAAAAGCTACAGAACAGGAATTTCCTGTGGTACTTTTAAATGTTGTGAATGGAATCTTATGGTGTTACAATTCCAAAGCTGCACGCAAACGGACGCAACAACTCCAAACATTGTCTGAGCTAAAAGTTTGACTGGTTTAAAACTTTGCGCCGCAACTCCCAACAACACGCAACATTGTGTGCAAACAGACACAACATGTAACATCCAACAATGTTTGGAGTTGTTGGCCTAAAATGTTGTGGCCTACAATGTTGCGTTCGTTTGCAAGGGCGTAATGAAAGCTACCGAGCAGTCAGTACTTATTTTAATACTGTACAAGTACACGTGTAACCTTTCTTTTTTTTTTCCCTTGGCACTGTTTGTTTTTCAGTTCGTTCCAATTCAATTTTTCCATATCTTTTATTTTTAAAGGTGGTTATGTAGGCGCTGTTGTTATAGAAGGAGGAAAAAAAGAAGTCGTGAGCCTGTTCTTTGACAGGGGAGGAAGAGTGTCTAAAACCGAAGGGATTTGCTCCTTTAAAGGAAACGCATACGAGCCAAATATCTTCATTGACTCGAAAAGAAACGAGTTTTTCTTCGCTTGTACCGTCGAGAACGGAGGAGTCGCTAACTCTGACTTCACCTTGCGGTCTGGGTTACACATGTTAGTCATCACGAAGAGAACTGCTAGAGGAGCGCATGCGGCTAACACAGAGATCGCTGCCACGAAGAACTTTGTTGGCTACACCAACAAGACGCATGCGCGGACTGCCGGATACTATAATGAACACCTTGATAGGTAAATACTAAATTTTTGGGTGAGTTTTTTTGTGTTATCCCGGCTGAATAATTGAATTCGAGACGTCACAAAACGGAATCTAATGATTCTGGTAAAATGTGCTACCATAGAGTATTTTCACATGATTTGACGTCCACCATCTTGGTGTCCCAAAGTAATGTCGAGTTATGAAACATCAACTATGTTTGCGTCCCATGTTTGTTTTTCTTACGTAAAAACTTCCTTTTGTTCCAATAAATGTGCATAGCCGCTAATCACGTGATTGAAAACACTCTACAGTTCAACGAAAACAACTAATAACGACAAACACACTCTCGCGTGAAACAGAGTTTAGGGAAATCATGAATTACGCGCAGCCGAAAGATTATTCATTTATCTGCTTGGAGATTATTGAACGATCATTAACGAAAGATCATTTGTTTAGTCATTGTCTATGCCCTACAATAGTGGTTTCTGCTTTTTTATGACTGAATGGTTTTGCTTTACGCCGTAGATTGATTCTATACTGGGAAGACTCTGACAGTGGAAGACATATTTTAAACACTGCCTCTGTACTGCTGACACGTACGCAGTACATTCGGGAAGTTAAACGGTACAGTTGCTTAGCAACAAAGCAAGTCAGGACACCGGCAGCGGTGTATTCTCCATCAAATAACTATCATTTTCTTTTATGGCAAGAAGTAAGTGGGTCTGCAGCAATCGGTGGAGAACTCCTTCAAGGTCAGCGTCTCGACTTTTCATTATCAACGTACTCTGTAGTAGAGACATACCATACTTTGAACCTCACTGCCCCTTTAGTGTCGTCACGCAACGCTGTTTGTGGGAAGGAGCGTTGCGCGACGACACTAAAAACGGCTTTGTAGCAAACTACCCTGCCCCAGACTCGTACCAAGTCGCCACTTGTTCATTCATTCAACGAAATGTGGAAAGGAAAATTGACGCGCGCAAAGGAGCTTGGGACGCGTTTTTCTTCCTTACCTCCATTGATGCACGGCGAACTCACTAAGGAAGTGACTGACTAGGAGCCTGTTTCTGCCCGCTTCCCCTCGCAGTTTACCGCGCCGGCAAAACAAATAAACACACAATTACAAAGAGGTTTTAGGACCTCTATCCCCCCAAATAACAATCTGGGAGTCTGGGTACTACTACTTCATGCAGCTGTTGTACCCAGTTTTATTCTACCTTTGATGTTGAAAAGGTTGAATATCTGGAAATTTGATTTAGGCATAAAAGCTCGAAAATAATGACATTCAGTTTTGTTAGAAGTAACTCTTTCTGATTGGTTCTCAGGCAATTTACGACTTGCGTTTGGCAGAGAGCAGAAGAATCCTGTTTTATTATACAACAACTTCCTTCGAAAAGCGTTTGTTACCTGGCAGGAAGGAGGCGTGCTGCTATCACGACAAATAACCATGGCAATTCGACCACTTTGCACTCCACCATGCGCTCCTCGACAGACATGCGCAGTACAGGACAAATGTGTCCCCAACACAGGAAGTAAACTGAAATACTTTTTTAAATTTGGTTTTGAAAATAACACAATATATGAAGTACTATCGCATAGACTCGCTGGATAGGCAAACAAATTTTTCTTTTCAGTTCGAATTTCTTTAAATAGTTTCGTCCTCACAGCCGGCATGAATAGATCGCAGTTAGTGGACCTTTGTTGAAATTTAGTCCTAACTCGGCAACATTATATATGACTGTGATTAGATTATGTTTTTTCTTGTTTTGTTTATTTGACCGGAAATATTTGTAAAGAACAATACGAAACAATACTACACGGCAAGATACGATACAGTTCAGTACAGGTGCAGTACGGTGCAATACAATACGGTACGCTACGGTGCGATACGATACGTTACCGTGATACGGTACGTTACAATACAAAGTAAGCCCCATTGCGAGGCTACTCCAAAGGAAAGGCGGTATCAACACTGAACGCTACGCTACAGGCTGTCGTTTCTGGGTTTAGCAAAATCACGTGTTGTGTAGAACTTATCAAAGGTTATAGGATGGTATTTTAGGCAAGCCTGACACGACTATCAGGGGAGAGTGGAGTTTATTGATGCTCTGTATATCTTATTTGTTCACTTAAACGCAGATCTATGTTTTTTTTTTATCTCCTTTAAGATTTATGCAGCGTGAACAACGGAGGGTGCAGTCACAGGTGTACATCATTAGGTCGATGGAAAGTTCAGTGCTCTTGTCCAGGTCAAATGCAGCTAAAAGAAGACGGCAAAAACTGCAGGAGTGGTGAGTGGGGCCTGATAATAGTGTGGTCTATCCACTCCCTCCCCCTCGGGAATAGACTATTTGGAGGGTTAGGGAAGGTTATTTACGTAGTCTCTTAGAATCAGTATCTTACGAGGATCCGCACGCACTTTGAACGATATCCTGTGGTGATATCTTTCGAATGAAATCTCTTTGGTAGAACGTTTGAATGGTTGCATATACGTTTTAGATTTTACCAAATTCTTTATTGAATTTTTTTGGCATCTATTAAGAAAGAAAGGTTTTCCAACAAAGAATTCAAATTTCATTTGGTAAATCATAACTTGAGTTTCTATACTAATCATTTATGGATATAAATTTTAAAAATAGTAATGGAAACCGGGATTCAAACCTTGGTGCAACACGAACTACAGGGTGTGGTTTTAGGAATGCTTATATCTAAAATAGAGCCTAGGAGTTAAATAATCTCAGCTGAAATAGGTTTTCTTGAAATGACTGCATTGTTCTGAAATTTTTACACAGGAAGGGGTAAAAGTTGGCGGCACATTTCGTTAAATTAAACCGGACGTAGGAGAGCAAACATAAAGATTTTTCATTTTTAATTCCTAGTTCTTCCATGCCATGGTATGACCCCTGCAAAGAACCCATCCACTGGAGCAGACTATCTCTGCGGAAGAGGGGCACTAAGTAACGTGTGTCCTTCTAACACCTACTGTCATATTGCCTCCAATGATGCTTTTGCTAAGTGCTGTGAAGGTAACGTTTTTCAATTTACAGCAAAGAGAATAGCCGAGTTAGGCCTCTTCCCTCGATAAGGAAGTTTCAAGTAGCATAGCAGGCAACGATGTATCCCTATTTTTGGGAAGAAGGATTGTAACATCATTGTTCTCAGGGTGGCTCCTCTTTGCCCTCTGGGTAGGAACTAGGAACGAGGCACTCTCGTTCCCAGGGCTTTTCCCTGAAGCCTCGCGGGCAAAGCTGGGAACGAGATTGGCATTCTCATTGGCATGTAAAGGAATGTATGATCGTTGATGACAACACTACCTTTTCTTTTTATCCCATAAAACCCGAAGTGGCTCTGTAATTATAACAAAGTAGTTGTTCATTGGTTCAGTTATGTTGCGAGAGGCTAATTGCTTGTTCTGAATTTCGGCCTTTCCAGTCATGATAACATATATTGCTGTTATTTGTCAGCTCCTCTACCAAGCTACTCCATTGTGGTAGTCACTAAAAAGGCAATATGGCAGCTGTTTATGGACACGAAACTAAGCCGAGCCACGTTTAGAAAGGTGCAATTGGATCACGATCCCATGATTCTTGTCGCGCTGGGTTATAACTCAGTGGAAAAGCGCGTATACTGGAGTGACGTAGATGAAGGCTCTATAAACCGAATTTTTTTGAGCGGAATAGGACGCAAGCAACAGATACAGAGGTAATTTATATACCACTAGACTTGTAAATAGGCACCCTTAAATTTTTGCATTAGAACTTTAAAGCAAAGGAAAATGTCTTTTCTATATCTCATACGCCAATTAATAAGCTGAATCAAGTTGAATCAAGTTCAGGCTTGGTTAACCCAGGTGCCTGTTTGGTTTTTTTCGTTAGTTTTTGTAAAGCACACCAGGGAAACACGCCAGGGGAGCGCAAGCGCGACCCTCACATCTCTCCCTTCGCTCTAAAAGAACCGCCTACGTTTTCCCGGCATGTTTGCCATGTGAAAAACTTTAGCCCAAAAGTTTTCACCATTATTGAAGGTCTTTCGAGATACGGGATTTGAACCTCGGGATTCGGGATCTTTAAGCAAAATGGAGGAGAGATTGGGGGATTGAAAGTATACACACGATGTGGGATGTCAAAAATAATCATTGGGATTACGGGATTGCGCGAAAATTCGGGTCGGGATGACGGGATGGAAGAACCCAATCGAGGGCCGTCATTTTTAGGCAAAGGCTTTGTTAAGGAGCTTTAGATTCTAAGACGACGACGACTACTAGTACGAGATTTTGTCAATACTGAGTAGTTCTCGCGCGCGAACCAGCGTCATTTTGGCGGGAAAACGTGTTAGCCTTCGTCATTTTACTACGAGTTTTAGCGATCATCCTTGTCCCACTGGGGCCGGTTGCTCGAAGCCTGGTTAGCGCTAACCGTTGGTTAAGAGGTATCAAAATGTATAGGTTTCCATGGTATTTAACGCTGGTTAGCACTAACCATGCTTCGAGCAACTCGGGCCTGATCTCCTTATTCAAGCAACCTTAATTGCAATATTTGTTAAAACTTCCTGTCTTCGAAAGCGAGAGAATCTTGCACTGTGGAAGTACCTTTTGTTCACCTGCATTAACATGGTTTGATTTTGGTTCATACAGAAATGCAGGTGTCGTGGATGGCATGGCACTCGACGTTCAAAATAATTTCATTTACTGGACTGAGGTGTCAAATAAAGTAAGGCAAGGAAGGATCATGCGTGCAAGTTTAGATGGAAGGAACCCCACACAAATGCGGCAGGGATTGGATAAACCGAGAGCTATCGTCCTCTATAAGCCGACAGGGTTTGTATCACGTGATTGCTGCGCTTTATTGTTGACTGAAAGCCAGGCGCAGTTGCTAAGCAATCAGAAATGTAATCAAATCACGTGCCTCGCTCACGCGCAATTTTTATGCTCTTCGCGCTGGCTAGGTGTGTTGGTGATTGATTCATTTGAATTTCTACGCGTATTCGTTCATCTGTTCGTTTAGCTAAGGCGAATTATTTTTCTTATGCCATACCCAAGACGGATGCTGGCCACATACATGCCAAGCATGCGTATTAGCAGCCTGGAGAATAGGATTGCGGACTCTTTTTGTCGTACGCAATCATACCAGCCATAGAAGACTGTAAGTACGTTCTGGTGGTAACATATAGAGGTATTCTTAACCCAAGCTTTTGAAACGGCAGCCATTAGGGAGATAACAAGTAGTGTTTATAGCGGAAATCGGCCGTGCAAATGAAACTACTCGCTACTGAAATAAGTGCATCTGTACCATTTGTTCTGACTCTAGGATGATGTATTGGACTGACTGGGGAACCACACCCAAGATCGCGCGAGGAAGGTTGGACAATACTTACAACGTGGACACGATTGTGACAGGACAACTAAAATGGCCGAATGGTTTAGTTATTGATGCAGCTTCGCAGAAACTTTTTTGGGCAGATGCTGGCATGGACAAAATAGAGTACTCTAATCTAGACGTAAGAAGCTTTGTGCTCTTCTCCTATGTGAGGCTGAACATTCTACAAACCAGCTCTCAATAATCGTGATATGGGGTCATGGCTCTCATATGAATATGCGAGATTTCCTTACCTTAATTGAAAGCCTGTGACGTACTTTTCTTTTGTATCGATATAATTTAACTCTTATTTCTTCTTCAGGGCCATGGTCGTCGTGAACTGCTCAGAGCTCCACGTGTCCGTCATCCCTTCTCTCTCGCCCTCCTAAACAACAGGTTATTATTTCTATAAATGTTGTCATATATAGTAACTGATAATAAATTAGTTCATAATAAATTAGGTAGCCTACGAGCAACCTCTTCATTCGGGGGTTACTTTGAGAAGTGACACGCAGGCATGAAAGTATTTGCCGCTCGCTTTTGCGTTCTTTCGCAGCACGCTTCCCTCGCCACTCGAGACGAAGAGTTTACTCGCAAGTATAAATGAGGCTGAATATGGTCGTCTGAGTGAATGTGGTTCTGTTCACTGTGACCAGCACTGAAAAGCCATTTAGATTTTATGATAAATTTGTCTCTACGTTTCACAAAGTTTGAGTAAGATACAACTGGATACTGGAGATACGACGAATTGCATCATGGGTTCCTGTTATGAGGAAACTGGGTCGAAATTTGTCCTCCAAAATAGTCCCATAGTGCAATTCGACTCAACACTCCAACCCAGTCTCCAACCCAACCTGAAGGCCCAAACCCCTCTAAGAGTATTCTAAGATATTTGGAAAACCTGGTAAAAAGTTTTCATTACGAACACAAACAAGTTTTAAGAAACCTTTTGAAAAAGACGAGAGGGTTATGCGATCGTTTCCGTTAAATTTTCGAAAGGTCATCCCCGACCTATAATTTGCGTCAAGACTAGAAGAAGAACATTAAGATGACATTAAAACATATTTTCTCATTGAAAGAAATTCCCTCTTCAATACGAAAATATAAAAAGGTATTTATGATTTAGAATACAAAATGATTGCCCATTTTGTCTTTTATAAGTGCCTGGCGTCGATATTACAGCTTCTGGCTCAATTCTTGAGGCTTCTTCTTTTTCTAAGCTTTACTTTTGGAATGAAAAAAAAGTCTGTGGATAGTAACGCAATGGTTAGTACTCGAAAATGTTGTTTGTTTGTTTTAGATTGTTTTGGAGTGACTGGGAAACTTCAGGAATACATTCAGTAGACAAAGACACAGGCGGAGATATGATGACTGTAGCCAAGGGCCTTGATCGGCCAACTGCGTTTGTAATATTTAAAGCCACTCCTCCAGGTTTGTAATTCTTGAATTAGTTCGATCTTCACCCTGCGAACAGAGCCTCTTTCTGTCTTTTTGTAAGGTAAGGAGTAGAAAAGAAAGCTCTTTATAAATCGTGTCAAGCCTTTGAAGTCGCCCGAAGCCCGAACTTCTAGACTAGTCAATCTTGTTTTCTCTTGTCAAACAGGTTTTTTCGGGTGGCTATTTTAATATTTAACGCATAACATTGCATCTGTTTCACAAAACCGATTAATATACAATTGAACAATTTTTATTGTAACGCTGGGAAACTCGGCATGGGATTTTTGGGGGTTAATTTTTGGTCTAGATTTTTCTTTTTTTTGGGGGGGGGGGGGGGTAGGGTTATTTTTGCCCTGATTCGATCATCCCCGTCACTTGAAATCCGCAGTACTCCCCTGAGCGTTCGAGTGGGTGTTGTGAAATAACGGCTTTTTGTTTTTCTATACCAGTTGGTCCCAGTAAAAACTGCCCTGATCCAGGTAACCCAGCAAAAGGTGACAGGAACCCGCCTCCGACAGACGGCAGCAGTGATTACCCACAAGGCAGTATGATACGCTACACGTGTTATCCTCACTATAATCTACACGGACCCGTCACCCGCACGTGTTTGGCTGACGGTAGCTGGAGCGCAAAAGCACCGGAATGTCTTAGTGAGTACATTGAGCTTAACCTAAAAAAACAGCCGTGATTTCGCCACGCCACCGATGGTTTCCCCGCGAAATGACGTCTGAAATTCCATTTTGATGACGCGTCAGTATCCAGATCTGGGTAGTGCTTCTGATTGGTTGAAAATTTGCCTCATCCAACCAGAAGCATTGCCCAGATCTGGAAAGTGACACGTCATCATTATGGAATTTCTGCGCTTGTTTCTCAGATGTCATTTCGCGGGTAAATAAATGGGGACGCAGCGAAATGTTAGCTATTTTCTCAGGCTACATTCAGCGAGGATCATTCGCAATGAGACACTGCCTTTCCCCAGGGTGCAGTTATTTTCTACCTCAACAGATTTCTCTGGGAACCTATCAAGTCACAACGATTAACAGACTGCTCTTCATCTCAGTTTTCTACCGTAAATTTGAAGTAAACAGTTTTTACCAGCTTTTCTGAACCTTCCCTAGCTACCATATCATCAGGAAAATGGCGGGTAGTTTTGCTGTTTCCTTGAGATACATTATCACGACATTCCACAAGTTTACACTTGGAAATCAAGGCTACGGAGAGAACTAAGCTAGCCTGACCACCTTAGCATGCACGAGGGTTATTGTATTTCTAAGGCTTAAATTAACAATGCATCATTTTGGAAGATCAAGTCTCTGTCTTAAACGCTTCTCCAAAAGAGTAAGGTAAAACTTTGCGCTACAGTAAAAACCCGCCAGTAAGAACCTGCATTTTTCCAAGTTAACATATAAATGGTAATAAGCACAAATTTAGACTGAAGACTTTCTGATACATTGTAGCAAAAGAGTGTTTAGTGGTATTCAGCTTATCATACCAAATTGTTACTAATCAAAAAATGACTATAAGAAGGAGAACTGAAGCACTGTCCACATGAATTTTTAAGTCCTCCTTCAGAATATAACATACATGTATTGCAATGTCTTATTATTTTATTTGCCCAAGTGTAAGGAATGTTTTATAGATATTAGAAAATAAGAACCTGTTTCAAATTTTAGGCTAAACAGGCTCTTGTATAGAGGGGCATAACTTGCAAATTTTAGCCCAACAGGTTCTTTAAAGAAACCAGGTTCTTACTCGCGTGTGTTTACTGCATTTTTCGTTTCTCTTTAGGCCCTCCGAGATTCCGCCAGACTCCAACCAACGTAACTGTCAAAGAAACAAGCTCTGCTGTACTTGAGTGTTCTGCTTCGGCCCCTAATACAAATATTACGTGGTATAAAGACGGAAACGTTGTAAAAGAAGATGGTATTGCCATTACGAGAACCAGGTTAATAGTTGTGAGTGCTCATCGTTCAAACCAAGGTTGGTATGTCTGTAACGCAACGAACAGGGCAGGCAGCAAGGAGGTGCGCGCATACCTCAAAGTGACGAGACCGCTCGATGCAGGTTAGTGATAGATGATAAATTTATCATTTATAATTTGAAAAACGCCGCGGCTTAGAAATTGGTTTCTCCATTCTGTCATCTAAGAACGAACGGTAGAGTCCACATTAGCGTTTATTTCGTTAAAAAAATGTTTAGCTCCAGTAAAATCGGATTATTTCATATCATTGCCGAAAATTTGTAGTAAAGTCTTGAAGTCTCAAAAACTTTATGAGGAAAAGTTCGTCATAGCTCAATGCGCATGTATTAATAACGAAGCTACCTTAATCTGCATACATTTTGACAAAAAAAAATTAGTTGTTGAGAAAATTCGAATATCAAAGCATTTAACTCATTACTTCTCATAACCTTTTCTTTTGAATATGTCTTGAAATTGTAAGGAGAAAATTGATGTTGGTCTTTCTTGGGACTTGAAGGGTTAACGCTGGAAAATTCAACATGGCGGATGCGTGGAGGCGTATCTTACGGAGGGTGACATTGGCGGTACCCAATACCGCAATACTATAAGAAAAATTGGTAAATACCAAAACATGCATCGAGTCGAAAATCGACAAAATACCGATACCGCATGTACGATCGGTTACGCTTATTTAAAGTTGCATCCATCAAGCGTTATGACCCCGCCAACATCTTGAGCAACCTCAACCATTGTGAGAAAACATGAGAAGACCTCGATTGACCGGTACAAAGATCGAGAAGCACGGTCATTGTAAACAACAACAATTACATTGTAGATTAACTGCCAAAAATTGCCTAAATCATGTATAATGATCACTGTGTTTTGTGTTGCATATTGTATTGACTTGTATTGGACAGGAAAGCGCAATTGAAAGATACTGCAGTACCGTGAAGGATCTTCTTTTACCGAATAACGTCAGCCAAAAGGATGAAAAACCGAACACCGCAGGGCTAGATGATACCGCAATACCGTTCATTAAAATTAAATTACCGAAATACCGCATGAAAAAACTTAATACCGCAATATTTTCCGTAAACCCCAATTTCCCACTCCTTCCGACTCTTGCAAGTATTTTCTAAAATTTCGGCAGTTCTTAAAAGTCTGACATTGTTTTGCCTTGATACGTCTCGCCCCGTACGCGTAATAATGTAAATCCAAGACAGACTTGGATTCTGGATTCCACGCTTGAATCCAGATTCCAAAAACTGGAGCAAAATTTTCAGGACTCCAGACATCCAGTTACTTTGCATGAGGGTGGGATAAACACAGCGTTATCGTAAAGGAGAAATGCTCCTTGAAAAAAAATATATTTATCGTAAAATTTCTGAATGTATGGCGAACCTTTCCGGTTTTAAACATTACCGATACTTTTTTGACTATTGTAATTCTCACCTTGCTTTAACCTTGATTTCCCCCCCCGCAGACTGCGGCCGTCGCACACTTACCACTCGTGGTAGGATTGTTGGCGGTAAGAAAGTAGAAGCAGGGTCTTTCCCATGGCAAGCCAGCCTGTGGAACACAAGGACTGATAAACATTTCTGTGGTGGATCCCTTGTCGCCTCGAGATGGGTAGTTACCGCTGCGCATTGTGTAGCTGGAGGTTTGTGATTTTGTTTTCAATTGGCCACTTGCACTAAGAGGTCACATGACTAACGCTTCCTTTAAACAATGAGTTGGAATCTTGCTGATGCCAAAAATTGACAGAGGGCATAAAAATTAACTCACACCTGAAATTTGAGAGGAAACGCATTTAAGGGAAATATTTTATGGCACTTTGATTTTTCAACAAAGTCAGTAGTATGATTTGTATTGGCCGCCATGTTGGAGGGCATACTCTTGCCCTCCAACATGGCGGTCAAAACCACTTTTTGCTTTTATCTCGTAAAACGTTTGGGTTGAGGTATGCCGCCGAAGCCCTCAAAACCTAACCCAGTTTAAGAAAAAAATCACTCATTTCGCTAATCTGTTTAAGAGAAGAGACCTTAATTTATGACCCTGATTTGTTTCGTTTTGCATAAGGAATTAGGTACTTTTTCAAACTAATATCATGATCTACACTTTTCGGAAAAAAATTGTTGTTGCCTCAAATCTGGACCGCTTATCTGCAGCCTTCACATCCTTTTAAAGGCTTCCGGTCCAAAGACGCCAAATGGTGAAATTGTGTAACCTGTGTAAGACTCAAGACTCTGAAAACCATACCCTGTTCAACGGCATTAAATTGTTGTTAGTTAATCACTAGTTTTGATATTTATAGCTTGTAATTGTTACACGACATTTCTGAAAACCAGCTTTCTGAGCCATTTACCGTGTTTACATAAAGTTGATTGAATTGAATTGAATTTCTGTGGCACCCATGCGTTAATGCTGTTACACTCATGCGCTAATGCTGTGGCACAGATGTGTTAATGCTGTGGCACACATGTGTTAATGCTGTGGCACCCATGTGCTAATGCTGTGGCACACATGTGTTAATGCTGTGGCACCGATGCTCTAATGCGCAGTCAATTGTTGTGTCAAGTTTTGATCTCTTAGCGCAGGACCTTGCTCACACTGTATTCAGCATTTGCTCATCCTCCATAATGCATCTTGTTTGCCCTACCCTCCTGTCACTAAGAGACTTTTGGTATCCTTTTGGTGTCCCTAAACAAAAACGTGGCCACGTTGGTGTTGCAAAGCAGTCCTGTTGGAGTTGAACTTTTTCATGTAGAAACTTTCTTTTGTTCAATAAATTTGCATGGCCGCTGACTGACCACGTGAATGAAAAGGCTCTATTGTTATGTAGGTGTTTCAGTGCAAGATGTCCAGGTTCGTCTCGGAAAGATCTTCACCAACAAGGCAGAGACCAGCAGGGAACAACTTATTTCCGCGGACAGAATCCTGATTTTTCCTCACTACGATCATCACCGTAGCGACTATGATCGCGACATAGCACTAATCCGCCTGAAGACCGCGGTTATTTATACCGATTACGTAAGACCTATCTGCCTACCCTTGCGATCAAATGACAAGGATAAATTTCTTCTGAGACCCGGCATGATTGGTGTCATTACAGGTAAGAAGATTATAATGATCTTGGTTGCCGAACACGTAACTATTAGCTGCTTTCTTGAAGCAATGAAATACAGTTGAACCACCATGGAGAGGAGACGTCGTTACGCCACGGTAGCAAAATTTCGGGATCTCAACAAACCGTGGTCCTGCAAGTAGTCTGCTACACAGCCGTTTTTAGTGTCGTCACGCAACGCTCCTAGTGGGGAAGAGCGTTGCGTGACGACACTAAAAAACGGCTGTGTAGCAGACTATCCTGCAAGGGATCAATTTAGGTTGCTGGGAAACTGCCCACCTAGCCCTCCCCTAAGCTTACATTAACACTTAGTTCTCACTAAAGGGCAAAATGATGGCTTAGGGGAGGGGTAGGTGGGCAGTTTTCCCGAAACCTAAACTGACCCCTGCAAGTATAGCAGAAAAAAAACGAAAAAATTGACATGTATTCTTTCCTGTGCATGACTGCACTCAGAAACAAAACGGTAGCCCGTACTTTTCTTCTATCGTTCAACAATGCAAATGGCCGTCCCTTTCAAGAAAAATTGCTGAGATCTAAAAATTTTGCTACCATGGTAACGTGACGTCAACTTCTCCATAGAAGTTGGTCGCTCAGCAGAGATTTGTCATGATAAATTAGCGTAATCTTAACTTTCCAGTAGTCACCTTCTATCCCGGATTCTATTTTCGTTCAAACTAAGTGTATCGAGTAGTCTGCTACACAGCCGTTTTTAGTGTCGTCACGCAACGCTCCTCCCCACTAAGTTAGTGGGGAGGAGCGTTGCGTGACGACACTAAAAACGGCTGTGTAGCAGACTATGTATCGAGTGCTTGAAAGCCGCTTGCCTAAAGGCATCTTAAGAATAAGACCACGAGCAGACTCTCTTTTTTCTTGGTCCGTCGAGCAAAACACGCGAGACACGCAAATGAACACTCGCATGACTGAAGGCGAGAGTTTCATACCGGGAGGCTCCTCTCTGAGATCCAACCCTTTCATTGAGGAATGGTGCCCCTTTCGCATACCTACTAACAGTACGTCTTCTTATCATTTTTTTTGTAGCCATAAGGTGCATCGAAGTATTCAAGAACACGACCCTAATAAACACCTTAATGATAATTTTCTCTACCCTTTCAAAGTTACCCCTTTCGGGCAGAGCCTTTCGTATAGGCCGCCAAAGGAAGTATTCTCGGACCAAAAGGTGACCGCGGCCACTTCTAATAACTGGTCGCCATATTTCACGTGTCCTGTCAGTGTCCAAGTGTCGTATAGAGTACTGAAGTGATGACGTCATAAAAATGAAATTTGTGCAATTATGGGATTTGTTAAGATATTCTGAAAGAACAACGTCCAAGACGCCTACTCGCCAAAAATTAGCAATTCTTGGCAAATTGTCTCTGAGATATTAGCCCAGTTATGCTGTGACGATTCCATACAAATCCTTCTAAATTTGGCTTGGTTCATAAGATTAGGAACCAGGTAAGATTTAGAAGGATTTGTATGGAGTCATTGGAGCATAACTGGGCTAATATCTCAGAGACAATCTGCCCCAAATTGCTAATTTTTGGCGAGTAGGCGTCTTGGACGTTGTTCTTTCAGAATATCTTAACAAATCCCATAATTTCACATATTTCATTTTCTATGACGTCACACTTCGGTCCTCTATTGGGTTGTCGTTTAAGAAGCCTCAAATGACATTGTTATGCAAATATGGGAAACGAAAAAAATGTTGTCAGGAACCCTTCAGCGCCAATAGAGCTTAACGCAACATCCCAACATTTCAACATTCTATCGCCAGATAAGACCAAATAAGGGAGAAAAGAACTTTGTCAAACGTCGTTTTGACGAAATTGTGAACCTTAATTAGTGCATGATTTTGCTTTTTCAACACTACATCATCCAATGTAACCTCGGGTGGGGAGGGACTCCCATATGAAAGGGGCGGGGGTGCTCGTCGTTACGCTTAGGGGTGTAAATTTCAGAGTTTGCTCTCGCTTTGGGTGTTCTGGGCAAAAAACCATTATATTTAGCCGTGAAGGTCTCTTTTAGGGTTGCACTCGAAGAAATATCAATAAATTATATATTTTCAATTCGTTTTATTTACTCTATTCATGTAATCAAAGTTTAAAATGATCTCTTTAAGGGGTCAAAAAAAGGTTGGGCCACGCCCAATCGGTCTCTTTAGGGCTTTAATTCAACATTTCCAACAAGCATCCCCGTCCCTTTCATATGGGAGTCCCCCCCCCCCCCCCCCCACACGGAATGTAACTTTCCCCTTTCATATTTGTCTCAAAAGGTAGTCCACAGTTTTAATGACCTCTTTTGCGTGGAACTGTTTTACAGGTTGGGGCGACAAGAAACACAGACAACCAGGGCGTGCAAAGTTCCTCAAGAGACTCCGTAAAGCCGATGTACCAGTCGTAGACCAAAGTACATGTGTAAAGGCCAACAAAAAGTACGTCGTCACAGACAACATGTTTTGCGCTGGTTACTTCAACGGAACACATGGTGACGCATGTCAGGGAGACTCGGGTGGACCGCTGGCCATTGAGAATAGCCTTTCATTGGATGCAGCTGACGAACGATGGGTGCTCGCGGGCGTCATTTCGTGGGGAAGACGCTGCGGAGGAATCGGCTCATACGGCGTGTATACACGGGTTTCGAAGTTTGCTCGATGGATTAACAATCAGATAAATAAGGACGATTGAAACTGTGATATTCATTCTAGTCAGTTTGTAGACCATAAAGAATTTAACCCGGTGCCGACTCAATAGTTGCAAGTGCTGTAAAGTAGTTTATTTTAAAGTAAACCTCAGTAAGGATAATATTCAGTGAAATAAAGACTTTAAGCAGTGGCAATTGACTTTCTGGCTATGTTATTGTTAGTGTTGAAGGCATTTAATTTCCACGTGCTTTGCCATTGGTTCGAATCAGTGTATCTTTCTCACATACTAACACTTGAGTGATCACCTACCCAGCGTCTTTTTTTGTGGGGTGGTGTTGGTGGGTGGAGGGGGCGCGGCGGGTGAAAGTGGGTTTTCAGCTTGCGTGATATAAATGGGACTGAGCGATGGTTTCCCTGTTCAGATTCTAAATTGTGGGTGTTATTATTGGGGCTGGATTTGTTCGACCACGCTTGTAAATAGCCAGCTGGTTTGCCTCCCCCCAGTTTGGATTCTTAACCCTGTCTTGTTTGATTTGAATTATTTGTTTCAGTCATTTGCTCGGCCGCACTAGCATAAGTGCTATAATGTCGAGGGTAAATAAAGGAATTATTTATTATTATTATTATTATTATTATTATTATTATTATTATTATTATTATTATCATCAAGAAATACGGAAGTTTGTGTAAAACATTTTACAGATAAGCACGTTATATAAATATAATGTAAGCTTCTCACACCCCTTCACAAAAACTTCCCCATAGTTACGTTGGAAGTGAGTAGCCTGTGGTATAAACCTCAAAACGTTGCTATGGTTTGCTTCCAGAAAAAACAATAATAATTGACGCGTAATAAGTCTGATTATCAACATGTGAAACTTACCATGGAGTTGGAAGAAAGCCAGGGTGACGTCACATCTCCGTATCTACGGCTACTGTTATGTCGCTAGCATCAGTTGTTCCAACAGAGGCTCAATGAAAGAGGAAGCAAAAGAGATGAAATTGCGCAATAAACCAATTGCAATCTTCTTCCCAGGGTCTTTGCTCTTTGCATCTTTCTTCGGTCGAACAATGTAGTGAATGGAAGGTTGAGAACAACCTCGAAGCGCGAGCTCGTGAGATAAACTTTCCTGGATTGAAATTCCGTGACCAGACTAATCTGGTTCATAGATTGACGTTATTTTTTTCTGTGTAGAAGTATTTACAAGATTTGAACTAAAAGCAATGTAAAGGAAACGCCTCGCTTATTGAAAACGCTCTGAAGTCAATGTTTTCCCTTATTCATGATAACCGCCCTCTTTGCACGCCCCCGATGATTGATGGGATAAAACACGGTAATGTCATATGGTCAGTTTTAGAGGGCAAACAACTGATAAAAACCGCCAAAACAATTGTTTATCCTGAACCACAGGAAATGGTGAACTTTTAATCTTTAAGAGGATTAGGGCAAATTGTGCGTAGAAGTGATCGGTGACTGTTTTGGATGCAGTAACGACTGTAGAGCCATAATGAGGCAAAACATGACGAAACATGTCATGTACATTTTGCCTTGGGCCCGGTTCAGACGACGAAGTCTCTTCATGAGCCGACCCATTCTCGTCCCCAGAACCCGTCGTTTCTTGGTCAGTCGGTTACAAATTAAGAGTGGCCCTGGGGACGAGAATGGAGCCGACCCAAATTATTAAGACCGGCTGAATTGATTCAGACACCGACCTTAATTCCAGCCGAACTAAAGTCAGAAGGAGAAAAATGCTCTTTTCGGTCAAACTGCTCGCAAAATACGTAATAAGAATTTATGCATTAGGTTCGGTTCATGAAGAGTTCGGCGTCTGAATTAAAGGCGTTCCAAAGTCGATCCAAAGTCGAAATTCCCGGCCGCCTAGGCAAAAAGATCCGGAAAGAACGGCTGAGCCGTTCCAAACAGGCGTTCCTAACTGATTCAGACACCGAACTTTTCATGTACTTAAATGTATGAGGTACCGCTCATGAAAAGTACGGCGTCTGAACCGTGCCTTACTAAAATAGTTGAAAAAAATAAAATTTAAAAAAAACCCTCGGCCATGAATACTCGTATTGGCAGCTTTTATTATATGAGGAACTATCTGGCACTCTTTTGCCCCATCAATCATAAAGTGTGTGCAAAGATGGCGGATATCCTGAATAAGGTTAATTGGGGATGAGGGAAAAGCCTCACCGTGGGAACGAGGCTGACCTCAAAAGACCGAAACAAAGAATGGGAAAGGGCTGGCAAGAGGTAGGTGTTCTCCTGTAATAAAACCAAAGAATCCCAGCTTCTCATTCACTAACAATGTTTAATTGGCGATATTTTGTTCCCATTACATGGAAACTCTAATTATTCTTTTCGTTAAAATTGAATAATTTAAAATTTAACCATAACTTATTTATTTTTATAGTAGAAGTATACTTTCGGCTGGCCAAGCTAGTTAACAGATATTACAAGAAAAAGAACTATTAAAAATTATCAAACTTCCTTGTTTTTTCGTTCTGTCAACACTGACTTAGTCTTTTTATCAATTATAAACGGTAATTAAGAAAATAATGCACACATTGTTATTACGTTCTCGGACTCAATTTGTTCACGTGGATTTGTAACTTTTTCTCCTTAAAGAGAAGTTAATTGTCAGTTAGGGTTTTGAAGAAAATTCCCCAAAGGCGATGAAAACTTCATAGACACGGTTACAAGGAATGC
This sequence comes from Porites rus, assembly GCA_964035705.1. NCBI lineage: Eukaryota > Metazoa > Cnidaria > Anthozoa > Scleractinia > Poritidae > Porites > Porites rus. The sequence goes on along the minus strand of OZ038005.1, from coordinate 1,425,957 downwards.
TGGGAGGGAGGGGAACTATTCCTCCCTTGATGCATTGCGTTTTTTTCGAATACTGGGAACGAATGCCGCTCGTTGCCTCATTCAACAGTGCACACACGTCACGTCACGTCTCTTGTAAAATTCAAGAGTCACACAATCCACCACCTCAAGGAGGAGTTTATCCTGTGTCGGTGGTGTCATGAAATAATGTATTTCATGACCCAGTCTACACCACTGAGGGTGCGCCTTCGTCGCTCATACATTACAATCTATGAGTTGTTTATAAAAGGTAAACAGAGAATGATCAGGGTGGAGAGGCAAAAGACCAAGACAAACAGAACCATAAAAGCTCGATCCACAATGGCAGCCGCAATTCTGCATTCGGCGGCATGCCTCTCCGAGTCTTTATGATCCTTAACTATTGAGCAGATTGACTTAAGTTCAGCCGACACGGCGTCTTTTTTAAAACGTTGCCGTAGTTCCTGGTCTGATAATTCGTCTTGCGAGTCTACAACACCCTTGGTATTACTTTTCCTCACTTCGACGGAGTCCAAATTCACACCGCCATTTTTCTGCAGATGCGGAGTACCTGCATCGCAGTTCACGGAAACGTTGTACATGGAAAGATCACTGTTTCGCTGAGAGGTTGGTCTGAGCTTATTAAGAAATTTGAAAGGATTTCCAAGGCAGGACTCCTTTTTACGGTGTTCCTTTTTGCCAGTGATTTCGGTATTAAAACAGAGCAGTGGCGCGAGGCGGTAGAAGAGGAATTTCCTCAAGCCGGGCGACAAACCGCTCCCGTATAAATAAGTGTAATACACCTTAAGACTGATTCCAGTCGCAACCAGCGCAAGAGCGACCTCGATGATGGAACTGGTGTAGTACATGCCTATGACCGGGACAGCCTCAGATGTAGGCGGTATACTCTCTGCCACCAACAGCAAGAAAACAGTCATGCTCAACAGAACAGTGATAACGAACGAAATTCTCTCTCCACACTCCACAGGGATGTAAAAAGAAAAGAACGCGAGCAGTGCTATGAGAAAGTTAGGGATGATCAAATTGTAAGTGTAAAACAACGACCGCCTCTTAAGGTTGATCACAAAGGTGATGTCAGGGTACTTGTCGTCCGGACAGCAAGAATATGTTACCACGTTTTTTTCGATGTCAATCGATGTCACATCCCACTCGCCGTTGTCAAGCATGTTTTTTGCAACTTGAGCCGTTTCATCCTTTTTGAACAGATCAAGGTCTTTCGAAGTGAATAGCCAAGATCCAAACTTAAGCTTACACTGCTGCTTATCAAATGGAAAATCGTGCACTTTAAAGTGGCAGGAAGTTTTGAAGACGAAGGGCGCCGCCCAGAAGCAATGACCATCGTGTTTAATACGAATGCGTGTCTTCACGTTGTCCATTCTGCCGTCAAATTCTTCAAAAACACTACAGAAATTAAATGAATAAATGAGTAAATAAATAAACAAATAAGCTTTTCTAAGTCTCGGCACTCCTTATAGCAAGAGGCAAAAACAAGAGATGAATTGTCCGTTTGCAAAGGATTTTCAGTCCTAAATAAGACCGAATTATCTGACGATTTAAACTCACTGGGATAAAATTTGTTACCTCGGCTGAATCTTCGATCTCTGGTTTGTCTATAAGCAAGACAGGCAAAGATACGTTTTTCCAACTTAATATATCTTAACAAAAAATAAAATAAATAAATAAATATCAAAGAATTGTGATCCGTAAAGTATAACTCGTGTTGGTAAAGGCCTGCGCGGCTTCGACGCTCACTCGCGCTTTACTCGTTGCCCTCCCGAACAAATCCGCCAGCAACGGAGGTTACTGTTGGTATAACTCACTTGTTATAAAGGACGAGATCAGGCTGCCAGACAAGGGAAGAATCGACAGTGATTTGCTTTAGTCCACCATAATCTTTCGGGTCCCAACGTAACAATTCATTTGTCCATTCCTGTAAAAAGAAAGAATCGCCATACTTAATGAGAAAGATATCACCTCTTAAGATAAGACGCTATGATGGCACTCAATTCTCAGGGGCGGGGGGAGGGTAGGCTTTTAGCCAGACATTGAAAACTGGCCGTTTAGAAGATATGTTTTCCCGGGGGGTGACTCCTTAAGTAAACTTAAAACAAAGGCGTTTTTAAGCGGAATGGAAAGGGTACGGGTTGGTAAAAATCTAACAGACGGAGCAAGAAGCAGAGTTTTCTATCTTGCTTTTCATTCCATCGCTTATGATCTAGTAAACCCTAGACTGTCAGAGTGGGCCAGCAGAAGCGTAAGAGTAAAACAATCGCTGTGCTTTAGAACGAGCATTTTCATTCCGACAGTCTTGTTTTCACTGGATCGTAGGCGATGGAAGCACATGCAGAATACGAAGAAAATGTATGGTAAGCATGGCCTGCACGTCGAGAGGTACTCAAAAAAGTTCTATACTGGGAGAGGTTCCGCCCCGAAATCCAACCTCTTACCATTTTACATACCATTTTTGACGGAAAAGATACCCCTTTCGTATAACTTCTATTGACAACTGGTATCCCTTTCACATACCTAGTTTAGAACCAGTGGCGGATCCAGAAGAGGGGCCCGGCCCCAATCGTATTTTTAGACCAAACTGAGGCCCAAAGGGCCGAAAAAAATTTTTTTTTTTTTTGGGGGGGGGGGGGGGACCGCCCCCCTCCCCATATTTAAGGGTCTGGATGACCGGACCCCCCCCCCCCCCACCAGGGTCTGGATCCGGCACTGACAACGTTGCATCCCTTTAACCGAAATAACAGACTTCCCCTTGAAGCCTGAAAAAGGTATCCCTTTCAGGCGGAGCCCCCCCCCCCCCCGTATAGGCCATTATAGGGAGTACCCCCCCCCCGGGGGGGCCTGCACAGGGAAGTCAACGGACTAGGTGTCTTTAATACGGGTGAATCACTATAGAAGATCTTCACACAGCAGCAGGGCGGAGGGCTGCAGTCTTCAGTCACATCTTACCTGTCTCAACCAGATGTCTGTGATGAGAATTTGGTGCTTTTCATCCTGGAAAAGTAATGACTAACTTAGAGCATGCGCAAAACCTCTCGCTCCCAACCCCCTTCTGCGACCTGGCCTAGGGCCCATGACGCATGGCCATCTACGAACGACTGCTGACACGAAATTTTCCAGCTCACAAGGTCGCACGAAGGGTCTGGGATCGAGTTCTTGTTTTCTCGGTTCCAGGACTTACCTGCCTGACCCATACACTACTAGAGAGAATTTGATATTTTTCGTCCTGGAAGGAAAATTAGAACATATGAAGTTGTTACTGAATTTAGATGAAGTTAGTAAGATTATAGCATTTAAAAATTACTTGCTTTAGACTAAATCTTCGCTGAACAATTTCCAAGAGCATATTACTCTGCTTAGATGAATGCGGCAACGCATTAGGTAAATTGGTTAGCCTTTAGTTAGCAAGAAGCCTCTAAATCGTTTGCAAAACTACCGCTTAATCAAGGCAACAGCTACGAGCATTTTCATATTAAGACAGGTTAATCTGCGCCATTGAAGCAAAAATATCAGTACAATTAGAGTGAAAGTCTAAGGTGCATTTCTTTGCCAAAAACCAAATGCAGATTCCTGAATGCAAAAATGAATTTCGAATCTAAAGAAATCACAGCCCAAAAGGAACAGATCCGGGCAAATAGCACCAGTGGCGAGTAGTCTTTACTTTCTATGAAGATACGATGCACGGCACGTCTCGAGGGCTCACGTCAGTATTGCTGGCACGCAAGAATCGATTTTCAAGTTTTCGTTTCTTAGGCCCGGTTCAGACGCCGAACTTTTCATGAGCTGAACCTAATTCGAATTAAGGCCGACCCAAATTATTTAGACCGGCTAAATTGATTCAGACGTCGATCTTAATTCCAGCCCAACTAAATTCAAAAGTAGAAAAATGCTCATTTCGGTCAAACTACTTACAAAATACGTTAAAAAAACTTATATATTAAGTTCGGTACATGAAAAGTTCGGCGTGTGAATCAAAGCCGTTTCAAAGTCGCTCCAAAGGCGAAATTCCGGGCTGGGCCAGGCAAAAAGAACGGCTGAGCCAGCGCCGTAGCTAGTATGAGGCCAACCGAGGCACTCGCCTCGATAAAATTTTGACGAATTTCGCCGATCATTTTTATTTTACATAAGCGATCATCGGATATTTTTAACGCATCATGATATTACAAAGAATTCAGCAATTCAGTCAATATACTATGAAAAAATTACCATATCATCGATCTCAAGGGGCTACGTACGTTAACTCAAATTTTTTTTGAACAAATACTGATCAAAACCATTGGCGAGGTTAACGGTCACCCAGATTATGTAGCTTGTTTCTGATTATTGCTTTTTAAATTCCACTTAAATTAACTCCAAAAAAAGTTACCGAAAGGCCCAGAAAACGCTGCAAATCGCATTTCCGAGAGACTAAAGTTCAAAATTTCTCGGGGGGGGGGGGGGGGGCATGCCCCCGAACCCCCCTAGCAACTCCCGCCTGCCTCGGTTGGCCGTTTGGTCTGGCTACGGCACTGTGAGCCGTTCCAAATTGAAACAGGCGTTCCTAATTGATTCAGAGACCGAACTTTTCATGTACTTAATTCAATGTATTAGGTTCGGCTCATGAAAAGTTCGGCGTCTGAACCGGGCCTTACGTTGTAACGAATCCAAGGAATCTGAAATCAAGAATTTTTTTCTGGATAATCTCAACGAAACGCACCCTTAAACTTTTAAGTGCCAACAGCGATCAACAACGATATTTCTCCCAAAAATATCGCTACATAATTAAGGAAAAAGGTTATGAGTATTTAAAAAATGATCTCCAACGGGAAAATGCTGGATCATTGATGACATTCTCTCATCCAATTCTTTACGAGAGTTAATAAGAAATATCCATCACGGATCAATAGACTTTTTCCACTGAAAGGTGGAAAACAAAGAAAACAATACCACAACCTGCTTATTTGGTCAACTTAACAATATTCCGCTTTTTTATAATTTTACCCCAAGAGGTGGTTTTCCTGTTTGTGTAGTGTAAATTTTCGACTAAGCACGTTGGCTGAAGGGTCCATTCTGCGGTCATGTCTGATCCATTCTTTACAGTACGAGCCAGAACATGTAAAGAGGCCAGCAATCATTACACAACTACAAAAAGTGAAACTTCGCCAAGGCTTTGACTTCCCGGAAGATGACGCAGCAATCTTAAAACGCACTTGTTACTTAATCTTCCGTAATTAATGCCAGTTCTAAGGCAGTCAAGGTTGACGCTGTCATTCGAAAGTTATCCACTCATTAAAACATGGAAAATAGTTCTAAGCCGGGACAGTGGATGAAATCCTAAGGTTCTACGGATGAGTCCGCTCAATTGGTGCGAACGAAGTCGTCTGTGTATTCTTTCAGTAAATGAAGTATTACTATATAAAGCGGGTTTAAAATATCAAAGCAAATGCTGTGTCATGTTAAGACTTTCTAAAATTCCATTTTGTTTGGGCCATCGATCAAACTTCTCAAAAGCCGACTTATGGGCAAGTATATGTCATGTTTTGTCGATCGCGCCTTTCTCTTCCCATTAGGGAGTTTAAAAGATGCCACAACGGCGGTGGCAGCGAGAACGTCAAAAAAGCAATAGGTTGAATAGGCAAAACAACAACTCTGCACGTGCAGCACGCTTTTTTGTACACGCCGTCACGGCACGACTACCTTGAAAATGCCCAGTTTCACGTGAACGAGCGAAGACGAAATTTTCTCTCTAGACTTTCTGGAAGGAATTCCGCTCCAGAATAGTTCGGTTGCATTTGACGAAGTAAGCGAATTGGAATAATCGCGATAGAGATTGAAAGAACAAACTGATTCGCTTTATAAGCGACATTTTCGTGGCCGTCGCAGTCGTAGGGACAGAGGTAGCCCGGGGCACCGTAAAACAAAGGCGCGGATGGCATGAGGGCAACCGTGCGGGGATCCTAAGCAGAAGCTCATAAGCTAAGCCAGACCATAAGAAAAAAAAACGACCTGCTGAAGGACGCATAAAATATCCTCTACGCATTAATCTCGGCAGACAAGCAAGTATTCTTCAAACAATCACCAACCATAATATTGTAACAACACGATATCAGCGAAAAGTTAAAATCGATAAGTTTCGTAATTACGCTCTCACACTCAAAAAAGTTTAACCTCTTATAATTTAGTTGCAGCCTTTTTACATTTATGTGGAAACAAGTTTATGTCGTCGAGTTCATTGATTAGCAGATCTATGCGACAGATATATTGGAAATAGGAAGTTTGCTCAAAGGGCCGGGTAAAAACCACAACAACAGAAAAACAACAGCAGCCTTTTTGTAAGTCGCTTGACGCTTGTTACCCTGGGTGCCAGAGACTTTTCTAGCGCGGTTTCCTGTTTCTGTCAAGTCTTTATATAGTGACCCGCGCGTCGCCGCTCGTGGCTTCGGCCTACCACCGAAGATGTGTCGGCCTTCGGCCAACACCGCAAATTCCCGCCGCACGCGAGAAAAACCTCTGGCATCCAGGGTAGACGCTTGTCCGAAAGGCGTAAATTAGGAGAAAAATGCTTTAATAATTAAAACATTCGCACCTTTTTCGCTTTATCATTCTATGTCGGTTATAAAGTAATTTCCTAAAGCTCTATAAATTTAGATGCCTCCAATAAAAAGCCTGATGTAGGTTATAAAATATTTCAAAACATTCGAAGTATATTATTTTTCCGTTATCCAATTTCCAGAGATAATTTAAAAACAAAACGTGAAAGAAAACATTTCAAATTTAGAAATACAAACAGAGTTTTATTCAAACGTAATTAATTCGACAGATGTGTAGCAACCTATTAAAGATCATAGCTGCAATTGCTTGATGGTTTGTCAAATAAATGACATTTTCCCTATCATACTAACAACTTTAATAAAATATCGCAATTATTTCATTCTAAATGCAAAGTCGTCAAATGAACGTTTACGAAAGACAGTCTTTAGGCTTCTTCAGATTTGAAAGACGTTGGAGTAGTTTATTCAACTAGCCGCAAGCGAAAAGATTAAGGCAAAGAACTGTGGGCGAACACAATATACCAGGAGCCGTGAGACGCGGGTGGCGAATGAAATGTATTTCAAACTCGCTGGATGAGCTTATTGTTTTAAAAATATAAACAACTATTACCATGTTGATTAAATTTTCAAGGTGAATAGTGACGAGTTTATCAAAATGTTTACCACTTTGTCCTGCGCAGATTAAAAGTAACTTGCGCTTCTATCAGTATTATCTTAATTGCTGAGTTAATATGCAGGGACTTATGGTTCTTTGAAAAGTGTGAAAATAAGCAAGCCTCCAGCGAAATTTTCGCGAAACCAAGACAACGGAACGAGAACGAATAGATGTAGAGGCAGATAGCTCACGTGCTTATCATAAACATTGAAAATAAAGAATCCGTTTATTTTACAATAAGGAAGGATGTTATTTGTGTTGCGAAGCTTCCTAAAGTATTAAAGCCGAGCGGCATGCTAACAGATATTTTCCTCTAGTGGCTTAAGTGCGAGGCATTGATCCATTGTATTTCGGGTGATTTTACTTTGGTGTCAGACACGATCCTGAAGCAGACATTCCGTGAAGTCGCTAAAGACACTAATATTTTGTTATCTGATGGTACCGTTTGCAAAACTCACTGATTAAGTGCAGAAATATTTTGGGCAAAGGCTTGGAATCCATTTAAATGTTATTTCCAAAGAGGAGAAGGTATAGATAACGCAGACTCTCAGAACGCAACGTTGGAATGACTCAACAAGATATTTTTGAAGTTGTGTAGTTGTAATCGAATATACTAATAAATAAATGCTTGATAAGAAATAGAAAAATTTGGAAGGGCCCTTTCTCGCCAAACAAAACAATATAATCCAATGAGAGACCATTTACTGCGTTCTTCTATTCACGTATCAGGAACTTAGTTGTGGAATTCTTGCTAGCTGAAGTTGAGCGGCTGTTGCTTTTTGGAATAATCAATGAAATAGAACTGTTGTATACGTCTACATGCAAGCAATTACAAATAGTAACCTATATAAAGACAATATATAATGTTGCCTACCATTTCTATAACGCCATAGAATGTAATGTCGAGAGTCACATTCACTGCGGACAAGGAGTTGTTCACAGGTCGCACGTTTGAGTTGATCTCCTCTAAGCGTTTGACCAACAATTTCTCGTTTAATGCAGCCCCTGAAGAGAGCAATTCACCACAATATTATTAGTGTTAGTTAAACAACAGGCGACAAAATATGCAGGCAAATACAGGCATAAAGTTGCAGAGACTGCGAAGCGGAAAGAGCCGTCTGAAGTTTTAGAATGTGATGTAATGACGTTTTCCGCTTACCTTCGATGTAGGAAACAGCAGCCTGGAGAAGGATGACGGTTCTTAAAACAAATACAACGAAGAATAAAGTGGAGGTTGAAAAGTTGTGTCTTCCCATCGCAAATATCAGTTTATCGATTGAACACTACCCTGAACTGCCCCAAAGTGACCAGCTTGCGACGTACGCACTGCTTCGAGTGCTTTTTACTGACGTCAAACCCAGGCGTCAAACAAAGTCATAATTTATACTCGCAGTAAGCTGTTTATATATAGAGCTAATTAAATATTTAGAATGTGTTTGACCTGGCTGGGCAGAGAAATGGACATTATCCACGTAATAACCACAAAGAAACACACAAGCTAATGAAACGTCAGAAGAATAGTCAAGATAAGAGAGTCGATTTACGAACTGCTAAAATAGTTATTTTTACGGCTTGACACTGTTTTTTTAGGAACTGGATTTCACTTTCTGTCCTGTCGAGGTCTTTCAGATCGCGTGCTTGGCATCGACTTCCGCTGATGAAATAGAACACAAACCGAAATGAGATACATCTTATCGATTTTCAAATTTCATGATAAGGGACGGTTTAAATGTTTGGGCCATGCATTACGGCTAAGATGAAAGATATCACACGACGGGCAAGGGGGTGAATACGCAAAACTCATGTCAATAAGCCATCAAAAATACAAAGCGGCATGACAATAACAAAAAATATATCAAGAAGTTAAGGTTGAGCTACGAGAGCATAAGTCCGGAAAAACCAAAGGAAAGATGATCCTTAACCCTTTCAGGGCCAAGTGTGCTCAAGGGCAAAATTCAACAAAAATTCCAAAATTTCGTTTTGTAAAATTTTGAAAACAATATAGCGCCATTTGAAAGAACAGGCAGAGAGGTTTCATTTGAGTGGTCACATCATAGGATTTTGTCCACAGACTCAAAAGTTAAGACTACCTTAAGGGACTCCAACATTCACTCTGGCAATGAAAGGGTTAACTAAAGTTGGAGACTCTTTTCAGACGCAACTGGAATTTGGGCATGTTGTTTTTTTTGTTTTGAGGAGAAAAACCCGTCGAAGCAGCTGAAGAGAACCTAATACAAATCCAACCCACGTCGAGGTGGGGATTCGAACCCGGGCGACGTTGGTCATTAATTGCACCTATAAATATCGGCAAAAAGGTAAAAAGGGAAATGATTAACGTAAACAAGTAGAATACAGCCCGTCGTGGTCACTGGAAATCTGGCTTTTTGGCTCGCGTGTCGAGTCTGTTCCAGATCTAGATCTAGAATGAAAGTGAGGAGATGCGTATAAGTGGTTTGAAAACAGCTTATCAGTATAAAAAGAGAATTTCCTAATCGGCATAGGCGTACGGGCCGGGGGGGCGAGGGGGACTGCAGCCCCCCCAAAGTTTGGGCAACTCAGATTTTTTGGGCAGCAAGAGAAAATTTGGGCAAAGCCAGTTTTTAAAGACGTTTCCATGTTTTTTATTTTTATTATTATTTTGAAGAGATAAATATTTCCTATTTTAACCAGAAGTCGGAGTGTACCGAACTTGTGGGGTACACTCTAAACTCACGAACTCACAAATTGTACTCGACAAATCCTTGTTTTTATTCTTCTCGTGGTTTTCCAACGCGTCTCTAATATTTGTTCCATCTCACAAAAAACACAAAAAACCTATTGTCTCATCCGGAACGTCTCCGGTTGCAAACCTCGTGATCCTAGCCTAAACACGCTTACGCAACTTCCGTTCACACTCCCCTAAAAATTAAAAGTGTCACTTAATTTTTACCGAAACAGTGTTCAAACTTAAATGACTAATTGAACTAAAACGAGTTCAGTCATCGTCATCATCCGCAGTGATCAGTCGTATTTTCTCCTTTGCGGTCTCAGCGGCTTGTCTTCTAATCCTGAAACGCTCTGTCTGTTGACTTCCAGGCGTCAGCTGCAAGGGTGCGTCCTCAGTTGCGACCGGTCCTTTAATCTCCAGTGGGCAGACCAAAGTTAGTGGTCTCTCAATGTGATTGCCCTTGTGTAGCAAAATTACTCCTCTGATGACCCCATCTCTCCCTCGAACATGACGCATTACTCTTCCTTTCTTCCACTTCGCTCGGTTTTTCTCATCGCCAACGACTAGCACGATTTCCCCAATGTCCGGTACTAGGGCGGTCTTCCTGTTAACTCGATGGCTCTCCAACAAACTGTGTATGTATTCGCGCTTCCATCTTTTCCACGCATGCTGTTTGGCTTCCTTCAGTCGCCTGTGAAGTTTGCTCACCTCGTCTCCTTCTTCTTCTAGTTCCTCTATCTCGTGTGCGTTCTGCCCCCACATCAGCACATTCGGGGTCAAAACTTGTTCCTCCCCTCCCTCACTTTCGACGTATGTCAAGGGGCGGTTGTTCATTTGCCTCTCTATGTCGACTATCACCGTCTCGAACTGCTCGAAGCTTAGTGTTGTCCTGCGTAACGTCTTGTAAAGAGTCTTCTTTAGGTCTTTGATAATCCGCTCATACATTCCACCCCACCATGGGGATCTGGAAAGGTTGAATTGCCATCTGATGTCTTCTCTCGCAAGATGGTCTTGTAGCCTCTCGCTCTTCCGTATCTTCTTTATCCAGCTTGCGGTAGCCTTGAATACCGAGGCGTTGTCTGAAATGATGAGACGAGGTCTGGTTTTCCTGGCAATGAACGAGTTCAGCTTCCTCTGAAACTCCTCCGCCGTCTGTGATTTCGTTACTTCCAGGTGTACCGCTCTTGAGGTGGCGCAAGTGAAGATCAAGACGTAACATTTGCCTCGCTCCTTCTTGGTGACTTTGTAGTCAAGTGGACCAGCGAAATCTACTCCAGTTGTTTCGAACGGCCGCCCTTCCTCCGCCCGAAACCTCGGCATTGCAGCTGTCGTTGTGGATCCATAGGGCTTTGTGCTGAATACTTTGCAAGTGTTACATCGATTGATCACCTTTTTGACCTTGGACCTCAGCCTTGGAATCCACCACTCGTTCCGTATGTTCGCCATTGTGTTTGCAACTCCCAGGTGCATTATCTGCTCATGCGTATGAGCGATAAGTTTCTCGCCAAACAGTCCCCCTTCGATGTATATAGGGTTGTAACCGGAAATCCTTCCACTACACCTCAGGATGCTGGTGTCGTCCTTGACTAGCTCCCAGCCAGGTGTTCGTAAATTTGGAGAGGTACTGCTTTGAACCTTCTTGATCCAACGTTTCTTTGCGTTTCTTATCTCCTCCGGTGTCAACGGCCCCGTCAGCTTCGTTGCCCTCTGTCGTCTCGCCAAGGAATTTTTCAGGAACCTCAGTGCCCAGGCCGTTACTCGCAGAGTCTTCCAATACTTGTGTCTCTCTAACAGTGCCTCCCACTCGTCGGGCTTGTGCTCTTTAGTGTAGAGGTTTTCTTCCTTGATAGGTTTGTGCTCATCGTTGACGTCCTTTGTGCATTCAAAATCTGGCTGATCCGGCCACTGCTTCTCGTCTAATAACCATTCAGGACCTGTAAACCACCCTCCGGTCTCCATCTTGTGAATTCCAGCTCCTCTGCTTCCCAGGTCTGCCAAATTCTTCTCTGTTGGACAGTAATTCCAGCTGATCCCTGTCTCGCCGGTAATTTCTGCCATCTTCTTGACTCGGTTTGATACGAAAACTTTCCAAGGTTTCCCCGGATTTCTGATCCAATACAGGGCGACCATACTGTCCATCCACACGGTTGTGGAAACGATGTGCCATCGTTTAAGTGCTTTGTGCAGGTTTCTGACCATGTTCGCTGCCATCTGTCCGCTCACCAACTCTAGTCTCGCTATGGATGTGTTTCGTTTTGAGACTCTCGATTTCGATGTCAGTAGACCTTTGACCACTCCTGTCTCACCTTCGACCACAGCGATGGTTACTGCGGAACATGCAATGTTGCTAGCGTCTGCAAACACGTGAAGATGTACGGCTTGTATCCGACCTACTCCTCTCGTGACACTTCTTGGAATTCTCACAGGTTTTAGTTGACTAGACCATTTGATCCAATCTCTCTTTAGCTGGTCTGAAACGTCCGCGTTCCACCCCTTTGTCTCATCGCATGCGTCTCTGTAGATCTGCTTCCCCTTCACGGTTGTAGGTGAAATCATCCCTAGCGGGTCGTAAATACTTGCAAGGTGGCTCAGTATTCCTCTCTTTGTCAACAGCTGGTTATCAGACGGATCTGGTACTTGAACCTCCAGCGTGTCATCTCTTTTGTCCCATGTTATCCCGAGGATCTTGCTAGGGTTTGTTGAATCTTCACTTTCCAGGGTCTCAACGTCTGATTCCCATTTATGGACGGGAAACTTTGCACTCTCCAGGATGCTGGTTGCTTCTCTTTTGAATTTTTTGAGTTCCTGCTCTTCTTCCCCGGTCTTCATCAAATTGTCCACGTATGTGTTCTCCTTCAAGGCCTGGACGGTTTCTTGAAATTCTTCGCCTTGCTGATCGTAATGGTAGTTTAGGGTAGCACCTAACAGAAATGGACTTGACTCTCCCCCAAATGGGACTCTGGTGAACCTCAGGTGTTGTTCTTTACCATTTATGTTAAACAGGAACCGGAATGCGTCCCGATCCTCTTCTCTGACACCAATCTGCAAGAACGCCTTTTGGATATCCGCTAGAACAAGATGGGTGGACATGCGTGCTCTGATCAAGATGTCCCACAGTAAGGGCTGAAGTGGCGGACCCGTGTACATACATTCGTTTATGCTGTTGGCCAGTAGGTGTGGTTTCGCGCTTGCGTCAAAGACCATTCTCACTTTGGTTGTACTCGCGCTCTCCCTAACGACCGGTTTGTGAGGCATGTAGAAAGTGCGGTCTCCGGTCGGCGTTTTGGGCGCAACCTCCACTATACCTTCCTCTAGCTGCTCTCTCACGATTTTCTCATACTCTTCCCTCAACTTTGGGTTTTGGCTCAACTTCTTCTCAACCCTGATTACGCGTCTCCTGCTTGGCTGTTCGTTCGTACTGGACAAGGAACTACCTGGAATCCAAGGCACGCTCACTTCGTATCGGCCGTCTACTCCCCTTTTGACACTCTCCTTGAAACTACTGAGCACGTCCGACTGGTCATCCTCTCCTCTATCCTCTACCCCCAACACGTCTAAGGTGTAGAGCTTCTCGTAGTCACTCACCTCTTTGACGTACATACACTTGTTGTCTGTGTACTCCACGCCTCCATGGATGACCCATCCAAACGTCGTGCCCTCTACTATTGGGTCCTCAGGGCGCCCCTTGAATGTTTGATCGGTCCTTATTTTGCAGTAGGTCCTGTCACCCAAGATCACGTGAATGGGATACTCTTCACTTGCCGTCACGTAAAACTGTTTGTCTCGGGCATGTTCGTATCTTGTCTTTAACTCCTTAACAGTAGGTCTCTTCACGGTTGTGAAATCCGCCATCTTACTCCCAGTGATTTCTACCCGCTCACTCGTTCTATGATCCAAAGAATCAAGTCTCACTTCAAATATGGGCAGGGACTGTTTCTGGATGCCGTTGATAGTGACGAATTGGCGTGACTCATGGCGCGTTGGCTTCAAATTAAGCTTCTCGATTGCTTCTCTTGATATGAAATTCCTCCCCGAGCCTGTATCCAAGTAAGCCCACAAGGTGATTCCTTGAATCTTCAGCGGAATGATGGCTGGTAACGATCGATCTTCTGAGCCGGGGTTATATGCTGTGAACACCGTGCCGTCACTCGCTCCGTTCTTCGAATGTCTGTCACACAGGCTTGTGTGGTGTCTTGACTTACACTTGAAACAAGGGCGACTTCGGCAGTAACTCGCCCCATGACCCTCACGTCCACAGTTGTAACACAGTCTCCTTTCGTGAAAGAAATTTCTTCTTTTTTCTATGGTGTCGAAGACTCCACAGGCTTCCCCCCAGTGGTCACCCTGACAGTATAGGCAAGAGGGGGCTTTGGGTTCACGGCCGGCGTCCCTCTTTCCCCTTGTATACCAGTGCCGTTCCCTTTTTCGCGATTCCCCTGCGTCTGTCGACGAGTCATCCACCTTGTTCCTTTTGAGCCACTTTTGCAGGTTTTCAATTAATTCCTTCATGCTCCATTCCTCCCAGTGATCGTCAACTCTAACAAGATCGGGTTTAACTTGTGGTAATTTCTTCAGCGTCGTCATCACGAATCCTCTCAACATGTCAGCCTCCCCCAGGGTTTGTAAGGCGTCGTAATTTTTGCTTAGCACTTCATAGAACTCTCTTACTTTCTCGAAACTGCTCCCTTTTACTGGTGTCAAGTTTATGATTTCGTCCATGTGGGCGTTCACAACAAGCTTAGTTTGCCCGTATTCCTTTTGTAATCTCTCCCATGCCGTTTTGTACCCCAAGGTGCCTGGTTTAAGGTTAGAAATTTTCTCTCTTACCTTGGGTACGACCATCTCTAACAAGTAGCCAAATTTCTCTTCGTCTGGAACTGGTCGACTGTGGACTTGCGTGACAAACATATTTTCAAATCGGACCCAATCCGATGATGTGCCCTTGAAAGGTGTAATTCTTAACTTAGGAAGCTTTGCGTGAGTAGCCTTCGCGGCAGTTTCCATCTCCAACTTTTGCTCTGCCACACGCAACTCGGCTCTGAACTTTTCCTCCCAGAATTCCTTTTCTTGTTGTTGTCTTTCTCGCGTGACGCGCTCCTCACGCTCCCGTTTGGCCTCCCAATTCTGCTTCTCGATTTCCTCGTCCCTTTGTCTTTGTTTAGTCGACAATAATTCGGAAATTTTGTCCCTTTCCTGCACAAAGGGAACAAACTCGTTCTTCTTGTCCTTCTTCCACTGTCGAACGTCTCGCGCCGAAGCTCCAAAGTCCAGCTTCAAGCCTTCCAGTTGTGAAATAAGATCCGTAATTTTACTGATTATTTGAGTACCTTGTTTTACGGCGATCTCCATCTCTAAGTAATCGTTATTTTCAATAAGCTCGTCGGCTGGCTCCATGTAGTATTTCAACTTTGTGACCTCCTTATCGATGTCTCTTTCTAGGCGCTCCAGCGCTTCTGAAAGCTGCTCCTTTTCTGCCATGAAATTGCTTTACTGCACCGACCACGCGGTTAGTCTAAATCTCTCAAATCCTGTATCGTTGTCTCCGCCGTTTCCTTGATCCTGGTCTCGGCACCACAAATGTACCGAACTTGTGGGGTACACTCTAAACTCACGAACTCACAAATTGTACTCGACAAATCCTTGTTTTTATTCTTCTCGTGGTTTTCCAACGCGTCTCTAATATTTGTTCCATCTCACAAAAAACACAAAAAACCTATTGTCTCATCCGGAACGTCTCCGGTTGCAAACCTCGTGATCCTAGCCTAAACACGCTTACGCAACTTCCGTTCAGGAGTAATGATTCAGTTACGTTCACACGAGAAAATGGTTGCCTAGCACGTGATGAGTTTCTGGTTATAAGGGAAGGGTATCATATGCTGATTTTTTTTATTGTTGGGCACTGTACTTCACTGCACTAGCTAGAATAGGCTATTTCCAGTCGTGAATTGATTAGAATTAACTTCCGCATAACTTTCTAGAATCACCTCCGCTCCTAGAACAGTGTGTGGCAGAACACGCATCAGCAATGGGTCTGAAAGTGAAGAAGTGGCTGACTAATTCTCAGTTTGAATTACGAGAAGAATCTTTTTTTAAAAAAAAATCTATTGAGCGGTTTAAAAATTATTCATTTATTTATTTAAGTAGACCGAAATGTTTACAAAACCCCTAACAAGATCGAGCGCTTATCAAATCCTTCTTTATAGCAATTGGCAGGAGCTATCTCCATGATCTTTCACACACGTTTTTAAAAAGATTGAAACTACTATGAGGTGAAATTGCATGTTAAAAGCGTTTCGTTTTCTTCAGATTGCGACTAAACATCAAGATTTTCCTTTTTTTCCTTATTTCTAACAATAAAAACTTCATCCCAAAATATCTCGATAACGCTTTTACAGTTCCGTTTTAACTTCACGAACATCGAGGCGACTATTGGAGGAAAGAGCTCCCCGGAACGATTTTGTAAGAACAGTTCCCAGTGAGAAATATTGCTGCAAGTAGAATAAGGTAATGGCGTCATTTCGTTGCTATGACAGCCCCTGATGTCAAATTTCCCTCTTTATCTAATACAACTGTGGTGGCAATTTTTTCCAAATGCTTGTTTGTGGCGACGAAGTTTATGCTCAAACTTGGCAGGTATTGACTCTGAAAAACTGTATCGAGCCACTTTCATATGCCAGTACGGCCTATTTTGTTGCATGGCCCTGGTTTCCTTTCGACTGTTTTGTAAAAATTTGGGCAACTTGCAAGAATTTTTTGGGCAAATGGATTACCGCCCCCCCTGACAAAAAATTGCCCGTAAGCCTATGCTAATCGGATTAAAACTGAACGTCTTCGACAAATGATGAAAGAATGATGTGGCGAGCCTGGAGGCGAAAGTTTGTCACGTACCACATCCCAGGCTACCGTGGCGCGAAAAAAGAGAGCGCAGGACTTCATGGGAAGGAAGTAAAATTAAGCGCAAGTTTCTCAAGTACCACGCGTGCCATGTCTGTTTTGCCGGATTTTGCAGTTATTTATCCCGTAATTTTTGGTTTAAATTCAAACAAAAACTTTTCAAAACTTTTCCTCTAGATCAGAAATAACCGAGTGGCGAGATGCACCTTGCGGCTAATGAAAAAGACAAGAAACATTTCAAGTCTCCACCTTGAACACAAACGTTTTGCGTTTCACCTTTATATTATGCACCGAGTTCAAAAGTTTGCGAGTCTCTGCATTTCTTTGCGAGCTGCATGCTGGGAGAGGCGGTATGCAAATATGTGACACTACTTGTCACGCAATGATTACGAGAAAACATGTTGCTATGGAAACGGCCATTACAATCGTCCGTCGCCATATTTCAGTTGCTTTCCTTGAACAATCAAGACAGCAAATTGTGACGAATTTGGAGACAGACCATTATACAGAGACTCGTTAGGGAAACTTTGACGATATAAATGCCTAATCCACATATCTCGACGCAGGGTAAGTTACCTTTCTTTTCGTTGAGAATCGTGTAAATTTTTGTATCTTTCAGCCATGGTGACAATCGACCGAACAGATTGAAGTTAGAATCTTTTGCGGTTGATAAATCCTCTCAATCCTCCCTGTGTATTCTTTACTTTCTTGCTAACAAACTCACAATATCCTGCAAGGTTTTCCAGTTGCGATCTTGTGGTCGGTTATGGACACTGTCAGCCTTGACCGCTGTATTTCTGTATGGCGATTTCTCTGTCTTTACTTTCACAAATGGCTCCGAGCTGATCTGTGGTCCTTGCGAGCTGTTTGCAAGAAAGATATCCACGAGAATCCTTAGACGGTTCGATCAGAAGAGAATGATCGTTTATCGCCTAAAGTGTATACATTTACACTTGGTTAAAATGCACTTTGTTGTATCCAGCTGATACCATGGTCATAAGCTTATGGTTTGTGCTGTACACGACCTGTGTAGTTGGTAGAGGAGACCATGATTTTACTCTCTGCCTCCATTGCCTTTCATCAATTAAATTGAACTTCTCAGCTCTCAAACTTAATACATTAAAGTACTGCAGGCCAGCAGTAAAATGCGGTCACTTTCTTGTAGTACTCTGGGTTATCTGTTCCCAACAAACCTGTCGCGTGATTTGAAGTGAAACACTCCTGACAACCAAAATAATTACCTTACCATCGATTGTGTGTCGCGCTGGGTTGCGTTGTTGAAAATTTGACATCCTTCTTTGCTTAAGCTCTGTGCAAACGGATGCAACATCGTTGGCCAACAACTACCAAAATTGTTGGATGTCCAATAAACTGTTGCCTTTATTTGCATAGCCTGTTGCATGTTGTTGGGAGTTGTTGCGCAAAGTTTTTTTAGCTTTGCAAACAGCTGCAGCAACTCCTAACATGCCAACAATGTTGGCAGTTGTTGCATCCCCGTAGCTTTAGATATTATTTCCTTTTCTTGCTGTGTTTGAAATCTGTATGCAAGACTGATCTGCAGTCTACTTTCTATGCCATCTGAATGTGCATGTCATTCTCTTGCCTTCCAGACTGGTACTACCATGCTCCTATCAAAAGAACAACCAAGTCACCCAAAGCAGCCCCACCAGCATCACAGATACCAGGTATTGGAGGACTCAAAGACGAGTTTGCTAATCCCGAAAGTGATGAAAGACACTTTAGAAGAAAATGGATCAGGGACACAGACTCCAAGTACATTAAAATGGCCAAGCAAGGTGGACGAAAAAATCTTCTGGCATATCGCAGTCCACCTGTAAAACCGGATGAACCTGTTCCCTATCCAAGAGTTGATTGGTTTGATCACGACCATCCAGAAGAGGATGATGAAGCTGGTCAACCTGCTCAGCTTGAAGAGCAACACAAGGAACCAGCAAAAGAAGGGTATGTTTTTCGCAAACTACAAGAGTTTTACAGCTATGGACAATGTGTATACCGGTACTGTAAAATATGAGCGATTAAGCGCCACCACTCGAATAAACACCGCTCTCAAATAAGCACCGCCCCTTTACCAAAAATAACTTAATGCCGCTCATGAATAAGTGCTGTGGTGCTAATTTGAGTATTTACAAATTTACGCCCCACCTTTGTTACCATGCTTGATATAAAGAGATGTCAAAACCATATCACTTGAGAAATAAGACCTCGACCACCTTAGGAGTACTAAAGTGTTAATGTAGGGAAACTCTTGAAACCAGGTTCATTATAACAGTTTGAGGTACATATTGACATATTTTGTTATAAATTGTGCTACCTAGTACGTACCTCACTTTTTACCCGTAGTTGAAATAAGCGCCGCTCACGTATAAGTGCCACTTTCAAATAAGCCCCGCTCTCGTAAAAGCGCCGCATCTATAACAGGAAAAATGAAGTAAGCGTGATGGCACTTAATCGATCATTTATGGTATTTTAAAACATCATGAAGGAAAATGCAGTCAAGATAGGCGAAGACTAATTGTGGATCAGTAATGCCACTCTTGTCGCTTGTTTCACAATAAAGTGATGTTTCTGCCAATGATGACCTCTATAAAGCAGCTAACCTCCCTTAACCCTTTAAACCCTAAGATCAAAATCTGAATTCTCATTTGTTGCCCCTATTCAATTTCCTACAGAAGTAATGGGGAGAAGTTGATAATTAAAAATATTAAGCAAATTCATCTTGTATGATCATGTCCGTAATTCTCATGACCACTCTGTTTTACAATGCATTGATGTTACAAGGAGAAATTTGATGCTGATCACTCTAGGGGCTTAATGGTGATTCATCTGTAGTTTCTACTGGACACATTTAGTCTACCACATTCTATGTGAATAACGATTTTTCATTATGAAATTATTTTTATTTTCAGATATAGAGTCCTTCCTGATTGGTATGTTCATGTACACGATTTGCCCTCAGATGACGAGGTTGTGACAGGTGCCTATACAAGAAAGCGGCCAATCATAGGGTTTGATAACCTCTCAAACTGGCAAAGGTATGATCACTGTTGGTTGATATAAAAAATCACATGAACTGTTTATTCACGAAGTTGGTTTCCATGAGAAAGATACAAAAAATGTTATCACTAGAGGCAGATCCAGAAAATTCAGAAAGGGTTGGTTGGGACACTTGCCCACATGCCAGCTTTCTACTAGATACTTTTTTTATTTTTCTGAGAAGTCTGTAAAAATAATACAGAATTTCAAAAAAAAAAAGGGTGGCCGCAGCCCCCTCGGCCCACCCCTAAATCCACCCCTGATCACTACTAGGTGGAATGCTACAATCGGTCAATCAGTCGGGGTAGGAGCCATGGCTCTTGTTACTATTTCGAATAGGATTTCTTGTGATATTTTTATAAATAAGACTGCAAATAGGTTTTTAATTTATTCATATTTTATTACCAGTGGGATCTTTTTAATTATTTTAATGTTATGAAATGTAAAGCGCTTAGGTCAATTAGTGGAGTTAGCGCTATATAAATATTTTATTATGTTATTATAAATTATGTTATACTGAAGTGTAATAAAGAGCTTGTCAAAGCAAACAAGTGTTTACACGTCTTACGGACACCAAGAAAGGAACACTACTCTCAGGCAGAGATAGATCACCTTTTTATATCTATTGTTTTACCTAATTTTAGCTATGCGCTTTCAGTCTATGGGGCATCGAAATCCGATCTTACGGTTATACAAAATTTTTTAGACCGATGCCATAAACGCCGTTTTATTTCATTTCCAGTTTTTATCAAGAATCTTTTAAATAAACAAGACCCAAACATTTTAAAGAAATTAATATCAACGGATTGCCACCCACTAAAAGATATCATTCCTGTCCAGAAGACTTATGTACATAATCTTAGGAAAAAAGGCTGCGTACGCCCGAAAATTAATACAGAGCGTTTCATGAACACCTTTGTAAATAGGTTGATTTTTAAGCTCCATTTATTGTTATGATACACTTTTTTTAATATATACATATAACATAGATATTTTTATCATAGTTTTTATCTTCTCTTATGGTAAAATAAGATATGTAGTTTTATCTTTTGGTGAAATAAAGACTCATTAAGACTCATTAGAGTGTGTTACCATGGTGTTTTTACTTTGCAGGGAAGAAAAAGATTCCAAGGGAAATACCAGCAATGTTCGACTTCCTCCTCTGAAGAGAATTCACAAGCGCGATAAGAGATATGAAGAACTAAAGCAAGCACAGAAATGTGCACCTCAGCAAAGACAAGTCAGACTGCCAAAAATGTAAACGGCCTCTGTTTTGTTTTCTATTCTTAACATTTTTCTTTAGTTTTTGTGTTTTTTAGTATAGCTTTCCTTGTTAAAAAAAGGAAAACTGTTAAGTGTCTGTTGTCTTTCCAGGTCATATACCGTAAACTTCCGAAAATAAGCCCCTCCATGTATGAGCCCCTCCAAATATAAGCCCCCCAAACCGGTAATGCGAAAAATCCTCTGCTAAATCGCCCCTCCAAATATAAGCCCCCCGGGGGCTTGTACTTGGAAAATTGCCCTCAAATACAAAGTAAGACAAAGCAAAAACGGTAAATTTACTTCAAACTATAAGGCTAGCCCAATCAATTTTGAAATGCAAATTTCCCTTCATAGATAAGCCCCTCCAAAAATAAGCCCCTCAAAAAGGGTCTTCGAAAAATATAAGCCCCGGGGCTTATTTTCAGAATTTTACAGTATTATAATAAACCATTTTCATACATAGTACTTGTGTAGTAGGGTAACTCAAAAGGACTTAATGAGAAAATTTTCACTTTAACACTTCATAAGTCTGTATGGTCTGGTTATATGTGGTTATAAAGTGAAATCATGACTGTAGAATGGTCTTGTGACAAGAAATTATACGACTGTTTGCCAGCACTGTATCTTCCTGACTGGAATTGAATTGGTCTTAATGAGGCCATTATGCATGTATCTTGTTGACTACGCAAAAGAAAAAAACCCATCACCCTCTTGTTCTGGAAACTTTTATAAGAGCCCGTGACTTAACAAGCCTCATTACTTTTAAGTGCAGAGTC
Source organism: Porites rus (assembly GCA_964035705.1). Taxonomy (NCBI): domain Eukaryota; kingdom Metazoa; phylum Cnidaria; class Anthozoa; order Scleractinia; family Poritidae; genus Porites; species Porites rus. The sequence continues at coordinate 1,404,051 of OZ038005.1, read as the reverse complement.
CTCATGTAAATTTAATATTATACTGAATTTACTCATGATTTTCTTTTTAAAAGTGATCCGGAGCCGGTGAATTTCAAGCATTTGTTGTCGATGGGATATCAACGAGACTGGTTAAATGAGCAAGATCAAAAATCCAAGGAGAAAAGAGCTGAAAGAAAGGTGTGGTCTATTTGTGGTTTAGAAATTGTACCCATTGTAAAATTGAATGCTGTCATAATATTTTGAACCTTCATTGTATGCCAATAATGTGATTATACAGGTATACAAACCCACGTTATGAGAATGAATATTATAAAAAAAAAAAAAAAAACTTTCTGCCTTCAATGCAAAATAATATTGCTAATGTTCTGTTTGTGTCTTATTTTAATTTTCAGCAACAACAAAAAGAACATGAGGAAAAGAGGGACGAACAAAACAGAAATGCAATTTCTATGAGGTAAGCTTTCTCATAGAGTCTTGAAACCCCTTTCAAATTTTCAAATGCTCTAAAAACATAAGTTTGACACACTAGAAACAAGTTTGACCTCTAGATGTATTTCTTCTGTGAGAAAACTTCATCTTATGTTTGTAACATTTTCTTCAGGAAACCGAAAGATGCCTCAAAGAGTGATAAACCACTTTTTAAACTCAGCAGGTAAGGGGCCAATAGTGTTCTCAATAGAGACCTCAAGATCAAGGTTTGGTTATCTTACTGCAAACGGCAAACCGTGGTTTGCGGTGAGCAGTTTCACGTTATCGGTATAAGATTCATGGGTGGTAGCTCGCAACTGCCATGTTTGCTTTTATTCAATTATTGTTCACTTCTATTTTAGCTGAGAAATCGTGTTCAAAGTTACGTTTTTAGATAAAATAATTCGTGAAAGAGTTCTAAACAGGAGCATTTTCTCTCAAATGTGGGACTGTTGTGTTTTAGAGTGCAAAAAGCCTTACGGTAAATGGCTTACTTCTGGAGCATGGTCTAGCTGTACAAATGCAAACCTCAAGCTGCAAACCTGACAGCAAGGCACTATTCACATGACTTCTTGATGTTTGCGGTTTGTGGGAAATGCCAAAATACCCCAACCTTAAGGTCTCTAATAACATTTAGCGGACTTTGACAATTTGACCATCTTCATTCAATTTTTAGTCTGTAAACAGATAATGAAAAGCAATGCTTTGTCACTTTACATGTTACTAGATCAAAACTGGTCACCACATTTTGAAAAAATTAAAACATACTAAAATGTGAAATATTTAAAAAGAACTGGGTCATACAATGTATCTGATCTGAATTAAATTATGTGGTTTTTTTCTTTCTGTAGGTTTGAAAGTATGCAACCCAGAGTGGAGACATTCCGAACATGAGCAAGATCCCTGTTGGTACATTATAATGCCTGTTATAAAGAGCAGTGTTCCTGATTTTGCGGCTGCAGATTTATACACAACTTCATGTTGTAAAACGTCCCTAGGAAAATAGCCCGCAGACGCAGACTTGTATAATTGCTGATTGTCGCTTCTCTCTGCCAGAAGTGACAACTGGAAATACATTTTAGTTCAGGACCCCGTTTCTCAAAAGTCCTGGAAACTTTACAGCCCGAACTTAAATTTTAAAATCAAAACCTGTAGAATGGTAGCATAGTTCCTAACTCACAAATCGGTCAGGTTTGCTTTGTTTAACTGATAATTTCATTGCATCATTTTCAAATATTTTATTATTGAAACTTTGATCTTGAATGCAAACATGGCAAACATAAAACAGCTTTCCATGCCCAAAAAGTTATTGGGACTTTCGAGAAACGGGCCTCTGGCCCCAGCTGGATAAATCACCATCCAGTGGATAGATATTAGCGAAACTAATGGCGCTGTCCAGTGGATATTTTTTCCTATTAATTTTTGAGAAACTGGGGCCAGAAATCAGCCACCAAGTGCTCTTCTGAGAAGTGTTGCACACTGGTACACAGTCAGATACTTGTTCAGTTTGAGAAAGAAACTTCCAAGGTGGTGGAACCAAAACACCCTTTAGGGGTGGTATACAGTGTAAATCAAAATTGTAAGACATTCATAAGTTTAAACCTCATTGTGAATTTCCCACATTTGGAACTGTTTGTACATTGAGAGTTCTCTTATCACATAATCATTATCACAAAAGAAAAGAGCATGTACTGTTACCTTTTTGGTAGCATTGTGTTAAAATATAATTTTGTTTGGCTTGATTTCATTTATAATCAAGCTTGTAATTTTCGGTTGCTCTCTTTTGGTGTAACACCGTACAAAATGTTTTTAAGCGTTGAAGAAAAAGATAAGGGAAGAACATTATTATTTTGTGAAGGTAAAACCTTTTAGGAACAAATCAAGCATTTTTAAAATATTTATTATTCATGTACATGTACAGTGTATGATATTGTTTTAAAATATTTTAAGGAACATGATTATGATTTTTATCTTACAACCATAAAATCTGTTACATGATGTACACAGAATATTTCGCATGATTCTTCATAAAGCTCAAATGTGTTTGATGTACATAGAGTGCAGGTTGAAATACAGTTTCAAACAATGAAATATGCTGTATGATAATACTGAGCTGTGATGGTAATTAAGATGCAAAATGTAGAATGTACATAGAGGTAAGTTTTGACACTGCTAAATAAAACAGAAATGAATTCTTTTGTTTACAGAATGATTTTATTAATGAGTTGATTTTCTGATTATTAAGTATGGGCATCAACAAACTAAATTGACTTTCAAGAAACTGAAAGTATACTGGCCCGACCTTGTCTTTCACTTAAGGGAAACTGTACTGTGTTAACCACAAGCATAAGTTTTTAATGCCATAAATTTTCTGACGGGCCAAATGTTTTCTTATCTTAATGAAAGTGGGAAGTTCAGGTGCAAGGTCATTGAAAAATAAATGACGATAAATAATATGAGAATAAAAGTCACTTTATTTCTAAATAAATACAATCTATTTACAGTATATTACAACTTACAGTGAGTAGAAATATATCCTATAGCCAAAATTAGTATAACAAAATCAAAATTTAATTTTAGACTTAATACATGCATTAATTCATAAGACTGACAATTAACAGTAAGCCAAGAGAATGACAGAGACTCTTTTACAAGTCTGATCTAACAGGGAGGAAAGCTGTCATGTATACTAAATACATCGTCATATGATTTAGTGACTGAATAGACATACACTGTATGTATTCTACATTATTTTTTAAGCTATAAAGCACTTAGTAATACAAAAGACTAGCCTGGATAAGTTTTTTTCTGGCATTGCATGCTTTTTAGAAACTTTCTTTACAGTGTAGAAGGTTTTATCGGAAGTCAGATAATATTCTTGGCCGAATATACCCACGAGGAAGATTCTGTTGTCCAAATCCTAGTTCAGGTAGATGTCGACCAACTGCAAAACCATTGTTTGTCATATCATCAAACAGTTTTCCTCGACTTTCAGGTTCAAATGCATATTTTCTTTTGACAAGCAAATCATTTTCTTTGTCCATTCCTAGGTTCCCATACAAATAGGGCCTCTTAGGAAGCAAAGGATGAGCCTCCTGTAAACCAAGGTGACGTTGGTTTGTTTCAGCCCTACAAGTTGAAAACAGAGCACTACATCATTAGCATCATTATATGAAAATCCAAGGTTATTTTCGTTAGGTTGAAAAAAAAAACAGTTGAAAGTGTGATTAAATTAAGGTGAATTTACACAATTCCTCAGTGATGAGATACATAGTCAATAGGGACCTTAAGATCTGATGACAGCAATTATGGCAACAAGGATGTTAACAAAGATTTAATAAGCAAATAGTGCAATTTCTTCATCAGTGATCCTTGCTGTTGTTTGTAGCATCACTTTTATGAGGCTGCAAAATTGTTACATAAATTGGGTAAGGTGGTACATGTAGCCCTGATCATCTGATCATGGTTCATTGCTGGTTGACGAACATGAATGAATTCAGAAACCATGATCAGCCTAACACCTCCCTCCAACTAAAGGAACAATTTTTTTATCCTCAACAAAATGAGGCTGCAAATAACAGCAACTGTTACAGCTGAACGGATCTGGTAAAGATCTGTCTAACTTTCAAGAATTGTTCGTGATGAAGATATTTCCACTGGAATATGGAAGGAGTTCACTGTCAGGGGGTCCGGTCACAGTAGAGGCACCAGAAACCCCACAATGATCTTTTATTTGCTAATTGTTGTGAGCTTACCATGCCATTGGTTCAAAAAAAAAATAATTTAGCAGCAAGTACCTTGTAACTTTATCTTCTCTTTCGCTTACAGTTCTCTCTTTCTCTAAAAGCATTTTCTCTCTTCCTGTGGGTAAAGAATTCCATGAACAGTGCTAATTAATAATTTTTTAATGTACAGCATACCTAGCTGCTGTGAAACTGAAGTTATGACTGTGTAGATGCAATACAAACAACACTTAAATGACATTGATTTGAAATAATTTCATTTGGTACTATTAAAGTATACATACTGTCCAATTCTTTCTGTTTCTCAGTTAGTTGTCTTTCCCATCTTCTGAGGAATTCCTCTTTTTTCTTTCCATCATTTCTTAAGGAACAAACAATTAATACATGTATAAGAATCAAACTATCAATACAACAGTTACAGTAAAATCTTCAGTTTATGGGACATAATTTTGTGCTCTTGTGAATTGAAAAAAATATTCGAGATAACAATACATTTCGGTTTTTGGGCTCATCCCACTTGTCAATGAAATGCAAATTCACAAAGACATAACACTTGATGTGAGTTAACACATAATACTTACTAACCAAGAGTGAGGTCATTACAGGGAAGTCTCAGACTGAGGCCTTGATGTATTGACCGAGCAATAGCAAGGCAATACATCAAGGTCGAGGTCTGAGATTTCCCATCATGACCAACGGACAAGGTTAATAAGTTATTTATTATATGGCCTTTTCATCATGGACCCAAGTCTGTGATCAATTTTAAAAAAATTAAAGCCAACTGGTCAGCAGACAACTTTAAGAAAACACATCACCTCAATGAGTTGTACAATATTGAGCCCGCCATCACATTCAGGTGACATTGGTCGGTGGATACCCTTTATGACAGCTGTCAATTGACCATAACATGGATGTTCATAAGGGTGTCCACTATCAAGTTAAACACAGATTGTATATGCCTTGGACACTCAGCTAGCTTGTAATGCCAGGTCATTACAACAAAATAATGCCAAGTCACTACAAGAAACAGCCAATCAGAGCATGTGTACTGTAGCCATATAATAATGTTTAATAATGCCTTGTGCAAACACTGACGAGATTTCTTTGGCACCCAAAGGTGGAGTAAGACAACAGGGAATGCCAGGGTTCTGCTTGAACGCACTCTTGCACATACTGTAGATCACTAGCAGTCCCTTACTGTTTCATGGAAAAAGTTAAATGCTCAGTAAATTGACCAAATCAAAGGCAACTTGGTACTCACGATGTATCTGAATCTCTTTGAAACCTCTGAAAAATCGAGCAACCAAGAAGTTTATCTATTGATGGTCTGCGTTCCTCCTGTGTGCCAGAAAAGTTTAAGGTCATACAGAGCAATAATACTAAATAATCATATAAATCAAACAATTTTTGAAAGAGAAAGACATCAAACACTGACATTATTATCCCTGTACTTCTTACATTTACTTTAAGCATTGAGTTCACTACATCACTTAGATCCTGTGAATAACGCTCAGGGATTGGGCGAAATTTTCCAGTTCTGATCTTGGCCTCAAGACTCCTTTGATTTAGTGCCGTGAAGGGTGGTGACAATGAACAAAGCTCATAAACCAGGCATCCAAGCGACCAGATATCTGATTTTTCATTGTAATTTTGCTTGTTTACTTGTTCCTGCAAACAAATTGAAAATACCTGTCAGAGACAATGTAGGAAAATAAGTCAATAATTTGGTCTGGATTAAGTGCCTGCCTATTTAATTTGGTAATGTAGCAAGTAATTTCTGTTCACTGCTAACAAAATTTCTTTAGTACAGAGAATAATGACATAAGTGCTGAGAGACTGAAAAAATGATTTAATAATATGGGTTCTCACAGCCAACGATTGGACAACAGCTTTATTTCACTTAAAAGAAAATAAAACATGTGCAGCGCGAATGTGGTATAAACTGATCCAGTAATCGACGTATGTTTTTGGAACATTATGTTTCTGCATCCAAAATGTTATACCCCCGGTACTTATTATTTTGATTGTGTTCCATATAATATATCTACAAGACTTATAGTGAATGCTTTGCAAACCTTGCTACCTTGTTAACATAATTTTGATTCAAAACATTATTTAACGTTTCTTGTGTATTTTATCTATATACATGTACATCATTTAGGATTGGATCACCATTGTAGACTACACTAGTAAGCATGAGCTTGGCAAAATAATATTATTGTTGTACTCTCCCTCTCCCTAAAAAAACAGGTGTCATATTTCCCTCCCCCTCGACACCTCCCCATAACGGGAACTTTCTTTTGCCCCCAAAGTGTCCATTACTGAGAGGTTTAACTGTATATTACTCACTGGTGACATGTAGTAAGGAGTCCCGACAAATGTTTTAGCAAAGCTGGTGTCATGTTGAAGAACTCTTGCTAATCCAAAATCTCCTAATTTTACATTATCACTGCTGTCCAAGAAGACATTAGCTGGCTTCAAATCCCGATGCAAAACATGGGCACCATCCTTTCTGCGGTGACATTCCTGAAGTGCACTGACCAGCTGGTGCATAATCTTGAGTATGAATTCCTCATCCATGTATCTCCTAACAAATATAAAGATTTCTGGTTGAAAATCCAGGATCATAGCTTCCAACATAAGGAAACTTATTTTATATTTAGTAGCATTGAATGGCAAGAATTGGAGGGGGGCAGGGGAAAGAGAGACACATACTGACTATGAGTGACCTTAACTGCCATGTGATTGCAATGCTAAACTTATACCCAAAAGCCACTATAATTATTTTCAATTAAAATGAAACATTCTTTGATCCTCGTGTCTGATATTATTGATTACCAGAAATGATCTCATCATAACCATTGGGCGCGATCCATTCAACCAAAATTCCAACCGGTCCGACCGGGAAAAGAGGACCACCTCAAAAGGTGGACCCGTTTTTTCGAAACTTTTCCGGTTGGACCGAACTGATCCATTGAGTTTTGGACCGAAATTTCCGGAAAGTTTGGTTGAATGGATCGCACCCATTATTTAAAGCATTCCAGTTAATTCTTTCAAGGGGGAAGTCATGTAGACCATCTGAGAGGTCACCAAGACCATGTGCCAATTTTTTTCGTTATATTTAACTTAACACTTATATATGTCATCTGTCGGATCAGGAAGCCTTCTTTGTCGGGTCATTGACACGAGACCTGTCTCTTATCTGGAACACTGCATTAATCCCCAAATTGTTATAATTTGCACATGACTTACATACATACATACATACATACATACATAACCTTTATTTTAACTCGAATTTTAGAGTAGCTAATATCACTATATAACTACTAATATCTTCGAGACTTACTTTTCTCTCCTGTGTTTGGCTATTAATGCTCCAAGGTCTCCTCCTTCACAGAACTCCATCACAATGTAAATGGTTGTATTGGAACGGTCAATAATTCTGTCATAATACCGTACAATGTGCGGATGTTTTAATTCTCTTAGGAGATTCACTTCAGAGACAAGCATCTGTTTCTCTACTTCTGTCATTTTGCCATAGTCAAGTTCTTTCCAGACTAGAATCTGCAGTATACAGTTGAACAAAGTGTGGTTTGTTTATTTAATATCGCGAACTATCTGCGATTTACTTCTTTCCTGTCATAATAGTTTCAATCCACCTTTTGGTCATTTTTTACCATTATTTTTGTCTGCCTTATGTTGTGGTTTCATGGTCACACTTCTCATTGCAACTTACCCTAACAGCCAGGCTGTCAGAGATAAGTGCAGTTTACTAGGCAAACACCTTATGGGCGAAAAGGCTGAATTCCCTAACATTCTCTCCACAGTTTCTGGGAAAATGTTAGGAAGTTTAATTCTGTGAAAGTAATTCGAAACATTTGTTCAACAATTTTTGCTGAACAAGTTACAGTGTGACTACTATAACCAGGGCCACCTGGAAAAAGTTAACTGATATTTTAAATAACAATACATTCCCAAAATGTTAGTTGTCAATCAGTATTTCCTCGGAACAGGCTTTTAGAGAGACATTGAAAACTGGCCATCCAGAAGGTATGTTTTCCCATAAAATTATAAGATATTAAGTGAATTTTCCTTGTATTTCTTCCAAAAATGGGCATCCATGGGACTGCTGGACACCCTTCTGGATAAAACCTTGCCTTGGGACGAAATCAACAACATGGATTGAAATCAACCAATTACAACCTACAGATGTGACCTTAAAAACCCACTGAAGAAAGCCTATGTTTCCTGCGAGGTCTGTTAGAGTGTTGACGGAGGTGAAAAATGTAAACGTTAGTCATATTTTTAACTTGAGGTCACATATTTATTGCAAGGTACAGCAATGGTAGTGAAGAAATTGCTAGTAGATGGCAAAATAACAGCTTGTGTCAAACACATGTCCCCTGGGCATTGTATGTAAAGTTTCAAATAGAAAAAGATTGTCTTGCGAAAAAAATTGCTTTCTTGAAAAATGTGTGCCACCCATATTTAAATTTTGTGCTGCGAGTAACTTATTGTTTTTAAATTATGCGCTGCTGATTGGCCTACAACCAACTTTTTTAGGATATATTGTTATTTTCGTGAATCTGATTGGTCAACTTTGTCTAGGTGGACCCGGTTACAATAGTCGCACCCTAAAGACTGAATGCATAAAGGTGATTTTACGCAGCAAGACAATTCGCAACAACGATTTTTAGTGCAATGCAGCATCCAAGCATTGTCGCGACATTGTGCTGAAATTTGTTGTTGCAAATCATCTCTCACCTTAATGTAAAACAGCCATGCAATTCTCCCTTTTTTTGCTTTCAACTTTATCCATGCACTAGATATCTGTTCAACTTTTGTTGAATAGACGGTAAGTTGGTCTTGAACCAACCAGCCTACTTGGCCTATCCACCCGAGTTACAATGAGCTACATAGGCAGGTAGGAAAATTAAGCTTCTGTCTCGGAAATATCACAGAGAATCACAATATTGAAGGTCAACATCAACAACTGGTGTGACTGCAGTGTTTACGACAAACTTTGCTCGTGAATTTGCTCATGGAAAAATTTTACGAGTTCCTGGACTTCAACTTTGTTTCAAGGTTCCAAGACGGGAGACAAATTGTTATTAAGGTTTTCTACGGTTACTTCTTCTAATTTCACAAGCTCAAGCGTACAACGAAAGTTCTGCTGCAAAATTAATTACACTGTAGGTGTAGTGCCATGTGCAGTAGGATAAAGGGAGTTTTTTGTATTACTGTAGTATACCTTGTTATCGGTTCTGCGTCGAACTTTCTTGCAAGTTCCATATGAGCCAGATCCTATTTCACTGAGGATGTCATAATCTTGGAGTTTGGAAGGCATGGTTTGTCTTTACAAAGCTGCAAATTTTAAAAATATCTTTGCTTGAGGATCAGTTTGCAACAGCTGCAGTTGTAATATCTAGCAGACCAACTGTCTCCCCGCATTAATCTTTATCTTTCCATTTCGAACGGTTTTGACAGCCTTTTCGAGTTAACCAAGAGAAAAATAAAGTAAAAGACAGGAAAATTACCTACCTTCGATCTGGTAAGTGAATATGGCCGTCTCTTACGAGCATCCAACATTCGAAGAAAACTTGAACTTCGTGCACTGCTCTCTGATTGGCTGTTCCATCGTGTCATGTGCTTCTCGACCTCATGACGAGGCTAGACACAGCCTCTTTTTGACAGTGAAGACATGGCCTAATTTCCCGCCTTCTAATGTGTAGTAAATTAGAAGAGGGTTAAAAAATATTTACTCAAAAATATTCATAAACACTTAATCAACTCGGAACCGGGGAAAATACTAATTGAAGGAATGAATGACTGGTTACGAATAATATTGCTTGTCTGGTCTTTTGTAGATATCATAGACGGCACAACAAGTGGTGCATGGCGAAAAAAGTTCTGAGGCAATGCATATTCATTTGCGGTCCTTTGCCGTTAATTGTCTAAACCTTTATCAATTTGTTAACCACAACAAGCTGACAAATTATTCCGTTTTATCAAGAGCCATCTGTCTCTTGGTTTATTTTATTTTGGTGTGTAATTAGTCATTTAATAAACGTCGGTTTGGGATGCATGTTCTATGCAAACATTACTTTGAGGTAGATAGCTAGCCTGCTAGCCTAATACACAGAGGATCTAGGTGAGTTGACTCCACTGAGACGATTCAAAAGGACTGTGGGGACTCCCTCTTTAAAATGACGTTTGTAGTACCGCTAGCAGAAATTGATTTGCTCACTCTGTTGCTTTCAATAAGGAAAGAAGTAACCTTCCAAGATATACACTGCGATTTTATTTTGAAAGGGTTATTTACGCCGTATAACCAACACTTACGCTCAAGATGCTGTTCATTGTTGCTACTATAACTTAGTTAGGCGACCGCGCGCCCAACGTGTCAGGTAGTCGCTTTTCCTGCTTTTCGGGAAAGTTGTCGCTTACAACAATATTTTCTCGTATGGAGGTCAAATTCATCAAACTTGTCACGCTGGAAGTCACTAGTTCATACATCAGGAGTCTTTTGGAAGGTGGTACTCCTCACCGTCTCTTGACCGTTTTGGTTTTCAAGATATAAAACCAAAACAGTCACTGTCGCTTACAAGAATTGGTCGCGCACTGTCTGCACTTTTTTTTTGACTAATAAGTGCCCGCGCCTGACATACAGTAGGGAACTTTAGCAACGACGACGGCGACGGCAACGAGAAAGTCAAAAAGCAATGGGTTTATTAAGCAAAACAATAACTTTGCACGTGCATCACGCTTTTTTGTACTTTTCTTTGCCGTCACTGTACGACTACGACGTGAAACTGCCTAATTTCACGTTTTATGGAGGACGTAAACAAGCTAAGCGACGACGAATGAGTGTGTTCCCTAAGAACTCAATTCCGGGGAAATTCGCCGACATGTGACATTTTCAGCGAATTGGAATAAACACGACAAAATTTGAAAAAACGCGAATTCATTGTAAAAGTGACGTTTTCGTTGCCGACGCCGTTGTTGATGCTAAAGCTCCCTAGTATCAATACGACTCCATTTTTAATTATGTTTAAGGTTGGCAGCGTACTAAACATCAGCTGATTTTTCTTCCAGAAGCACCTGTTCGCAAACCAAAACGATTGTTTATGTGCAAAGCTGTCGGAATAGGGAACACTGAGGAGATACGGGGGGTTGGGGGGGAGGGGTGACGCTTATTGGGGGATGCAGGAAACCGTAAAGCGAGTTTTTTTCCTCCCCTATAAATAAAGCTATGAAGCTCTGAAGTTCATATAAAGAAAACCTTACTGTACAGAAAATCTGATAACATAAATTTTCTTAAATCTTTTTATCAGGTACTTTAATCGACCATTTAACTTTATTCAACTCAGTTTGTCAGTTTGAAGAGCGATCCTTTGTCACTTTGCTTCAAAGTCAAAAAATGCTTTGTGACAAAAAATGGCAGCTTTACATTTAAGTCTCTCTAGTATATTTTTACTGACAACTCAAACTTTGCTTTGTGATACGATTGTCATGCGATCAACGCGATTATTTCAAAAAAGATAAAGACAAAAACTATATATGTATCCTGGTACATCAAACAACTTCGTCTATAGTCAGTTGTCAATATACATTAACATACAGTTAAATTTGAAATCTATTTCTTGATTTTGGATTTAACACTATCTATAGTAGAGGTGACAAACAAAATTGGAATGATTTTATTGTTTTTATCAGATTATTATTACTTTTTTTTTTATAAGCGTTCGCTTTTTCACTCTGGAGATGACGCAGAAAATGTTCACCAGGAAAACATTGGTTCACGGATAAGTTTTAATGCTGGAAAAGTTTTTAGAAATGGGAATCTATCACGCTTAATGTTGCACTCGCGACGTGTGCGATAATTTATCAATATAGACTGACTAAATATAAAAATTACATTTGCAAGTCAAGTCGTCATGGGAAATAAAATATCAACACATAGCGAGGACTTACACCCTTTGTTTTATAATGGTGATAACACAGTTTGATGCTTTCAATAAGTTCGTTGCCCGCAATCATTTTGTGACATTATAACAGCATAGATTTCAAAACTCGGAGGAAGATCCGGAAGGAAAAGCAAGTTTTCCTATTTTTCATTGCATGGCATCACTACGGTGACCAATATAAGAGATAGCTTCCGCTTTGATATATCGGTAAGATTCGTTGTTTTTCCGTTATTGACTGATCAAAGTTTCCTGTTATTTTTGAATGGACTCGGTGGTGATTTTTACTTCGCCGGACAAGGTTATAAGACTTCACTAACCGACTACTTTAGAGGAGGTATCATAAATATAACCATAAATTATTGAAACTAAAAGCAATGGCAAATTTGAGGGGGAAACTTACATTTCTCTTTCTTTTATCGAATCAGACTGTAGTCCTTTTCATTTTTTGAAAGTGACTATATGAAATTACTTTCGTTTAAATTTTATCACTCGAACTTTAATTTTAAAGGTATGTGGCGCGCTTTATCAGTGGCCTCTCAATGTGCTTCTATGCTTTGATTTTGAGAGACTGTTATTCCAAAATAATGGTCTGCAAACTTAAAGAATAGTTTATCTTAAAATAACTGCGCTTTCACAGCGATAATTAGATTTGGCCTTGACATTCGAATAATACAAAACTTTACTACTGAACGACTCTCCACGCCGAATAAATTTTTATTTCGTTGTTGCAAACCACAGCGAACAAGATTTATCACTGATATTCTGGACAGCTGACTTGCAGTTTCAAAGAACATGACGTCAGAAGAACTTTAAAAGAGACTTCAATCACCGACATACGTCAAGTATCACACCTTCTAATAGGAAATCTCACCTTGCGGGTCAAAAATCCATTTAATGCATTTGCGTTTCCAATCTACGAAGTTGCTATAGAACACTATAGTTTAAGAGAGTTTATATCTTAACAGAGAAATTTAGAATCTCATTTACGGCATACGTATACAAACGTCACTTTTTATCACGTGACCGAGTTTTCCGAGAGAATTCTATGGCTTCTTTCAGTCCATTTAGCTCCTGTTATCGGTCATTTTGAGACTGCGTGGGACTGGGTCAAACTCGGTCCCCTAAAGCGAGCATGGCTATATTTATATTATTTGTTTCAAATTGAGTAGAATGGCGGTAAACTAGCTAGGAAAGCTTCCACTATAAACAAGTTCAATCGAATTCTACGCTTCACTCGCTGATGAGAGAAAGTGTAATCACATGTTATTCTCATTCCTACTTAATGCAAAATCAAGCAGAGCTCCTAAGCAGGACATTGTGATTCACGGACATTACGTCACGTAAAAGAAAAAATAGCAAGTATCCTTATGGCAGCAAACACTGTTTGATCACTTTTACGGGTTAAAGGTCTAAGCTATGATGAAAATTTATTCTGTGTTTTCTTCTTCGATCAATAATCATTCAAAGTCATGTCTATTGACGTAACTGGGTATGTTACTATTGAGAACTTTGAGAGCGTTTTCACATGACGTCACAGTGGCCTTATTGGTGTTCCAAAACAATAAAACGGCGGCCATGTTTGTGTTCCAAACCAATCTTGTGGGAGTTGAACTCTTTTCTTATGTAAACGTTTTCTTTTGTTCCAATTAATTGGCATAGAAACTGGGCACCCGATTAGCAATTTTCTAACCTCGTGTCAGCGCTTAACCCCTTTATGGGTATAAAGTCCTGGGGACGATTTTGGCAATTTTCACGAAGAAGACCGTAAACTGATTTCCATTTGAAAAACTGCTCAGAGTCTAAACAGGTGTCAAATAGGTGATAATCATGTTAAACTACTAACCATTTTGACCCATGATATACCGAGACTCAGTTTGGTTTTTGCTCTACATATTATGAGCACTCTATTTTACAGGAATTGAGAGCGTGTTACATCTACTATTGGCTATTTTTTTCTGTGATGGGCTGTTCTGCGTCATTTCCGAATCATACCACTCCTTGGAAAAAAACAACTTGCGCCCCAGGGGATTTTCAAATTGCTTCAGTTTCTTTATCGCATAACACCAAGAATACTTTACGAGAATCATGGAAACTCGTGGAACCAGTTAAAACCGAGACAGGAAAAGCCATGTTTATGAGGTAAGATAAGCAAGTGATCTCGACTCGGCGGCAGTTTCTCCCAGCGTTTATGTAACTGAGCTTAGTATGTTCTAAAAAATCTTCAGTGCTGAATTTCACTTTGTTAATATAATTAATTATGCTGTTCAAGGATGAAGTGGAACCAGTTTAAGTGTATAATGCAGAAATCCTATAGTGCCGACCTTTCAAAGTGAAAGCCGTTACTAAGCAGTTTAATTTTCCTGTGGTATATGTTTATATCTATAGCACAGGTGTATTTTCAGCTTTAAACCCGATGGTGGATATAATTTTTAACGTGAAGGCTTTTTTAGTTCACCATGCTATAGCAGATGATATAGCCAATTCATAGATGACGCTGGTATAGTGTTGATTCTTTCTCGTTCTAAAAAATTTACTCGAATAAAATGAATGAAAGTAAACCGTCAAATCGGTTCCATGTTTCATTCAGGTGACAGTATATTTAAAGCCGTCTGTATTTAGTTAACACTGACGTCAGATCACACAACAAAATATTTATTTTTCGGCTCAGTCCTTCTTTATATTGTCAACTTTTTCCCGCTGGCTTACCAACATATAATTTCTCATAATTTGGGCACTTTTGAAGTGATACTAGTGTCGCAATTAGAATCTTAACTTAAGGTTTTGTGCACCTGGAAAAGTTCTAATGAATCATTTTAAGCAGGTGTCTTCTTTGACTTGTTGTGATATTTTACACTAGAACGAATAATCAAAAGTGCATCCATAGGCTTAGTGAAGTCCCATTGAATATTACGAGAGAAAAACATCGAAAAACCAGACGTAATACCTTCCTGAACGAGTAGTCTACAAGGAAATTAAAGTATTTTTCGACTGGTTTTGCCCGAGAGTGTTATTACGGTTTGACCGATAAAAAGAAAAAAACGTGAAAATGCGTAAGTCACTGAAACCTAGGAAATAACAGTTGTTAACCAATATAGATCGTTTGATTAAACATGGTGTGTGACTTAAGAAAAAGAAAATAAATGCATGAATTAATAATACAAGCAAAGTGAGGATGTTTTGGGTTTTTTTACAATATACATATTAAATAATAAATCGACACTTGTTAACCCTTTTCGTTACTATTTATGAGGATCCACATACGGGACATTGAGAAAACCGAGGTGACAGTACTGACGTGTACGTATTTCACATTAAAGAGAGTTCCACTTTTGAATAGCGTTAACTGCATGTCAATTCAGACCAGAATTCATAAAAGCTAAGGGCCCGTTTACATGGAGGTGGGGGACCCCAGATAGGGGAGGTAACCCGCTTTGGTGGGGTAGGGTAATCCGCCACATGTTACCTCACCTACCTGGGGTCCCCAGACTTCATGTAAACAGACCCTAAAAAAATTGAATTGTTTTAAAATAACAAAAAGAAGTCGCTAGGGCATATCATATGATATCACAGCCGAAAAGACTTTGGATTGTCACAACATACATCACTTGGTCCAAACAGTATCAAAAGAAAGTACTGCTCAGTAGCTTTCATTTGAATGGTCACACCATAGGATTTCATCCACAGACTTAAAAGTTAGAATCACCTTGTACAGCATAATAAACAGTACCATAGGAAAGTACTGCTCAGTAGCTTTCATTTGAATGGTCACACCATAGGATTTCATCCACAGACTCAAAAGTTAGAACCACATTGTACAGCGTAATAAACAGTACCACAGGAAAGTACTGCTCAGTAGCTTTCATTTGAATGGTCACACCATAGGATTTTATCCACAGACTCAAAAGTTAGAACCACCTTGTACAACGTAATAAACAGTACCACAGGAAAGTACTGCTCAGTAGCTTTCATTTGAATGGTCACACCATAGGATTTCATCCACCTTGTACAGCATTTACAGCATGATAAACAGTACCACAGGAAAGTACTTCTCAGTGCCTTTTATTTGAATGCAATCATTACATTCTACACCAATCTAAATCTAAGGATGAAATGTTTAACGCAATCTTCTTATGTTCTTTAGACTTTTTAAGACTCATCCAAACATCCAAGACACGTTTCCTTCATTTAAAGGCGTCAGTCTTGACGAACTTATGAATTCCCGCTCGCTCTATCTTCATGCCAACCGAGTCATGGCTGTGGTAGAAAACGCCATCTCCGCTTTAGATGATGCTGACAAGGTTGTAGAGTCTCTTACAAATTTGGGTAAAAAACATCAACCCTGGTCACTCACACAGGAGCACTTTAGGGTAAATCACTTTTTTGCCTTTATAAAACCATTCATTTTTACTCTTGCCCATTGGAAAACATTTTAATTCTTTTGTAAACATGTAAGCCATAGAAGAAGTTTGCTCTTATTTAATTAAATTATTTCCTTGATCCTCGCGCCTCTTTCGATGCAATTTGATAATAATTTGACCATTTTGGCCGTTGTAGACTTTCAGGCTATTTATAGACACATCTCTTGTGCCGAAACAACCCAGCCAATCAGGAAAAGAGCATTATTTCCAGAAAATGGTGGATGGCAAAGTATAGAAAAATTACTTTAACCCAATATTGGATAGTAGCTTAGCGTCTACTCAAGTTAAGAGTCATCAAAATCAAGTAAAAGCCAAATTCTACTTATGACAAACAAGGTAAATGTTAGTGAGAAAAGAATGGTCTAGTTCTGTCACACTTATTCAGTGACTTAGTTTCAAAGGTGCGCAATTTCGTAATAGCTATTGAAGGAAGCGATACTGTTTCCAAAACAATCCCAGTGTATAGTTTGACACAAGACAGAACTTCCAGGGTGATGAGATCTTGTTTGAAAAGTAACTTAAATATTTTCGTTCTTCAAATTCGTCAGGTTCTAGGTGATGCACTTTTGTGGGCGCTACAGGAAATGCTAAACACGGAGTGCACGAACCAAGTCATAGAAGCCTGGAAAGAGTTGTTTAAGTTCATAACCAGACCAATGCTGAATGGTGTAGAAGAGGACGTTTTTTAGGACCAAATATATTGGTCCAATATCATTCAAAATTCCCAATATAATACCCAACGTCGCCCGTCATGGGCATCATTCTTGTCGTCATCAACAAGTCGACATTGTGTTTGATCCGATGCGTTTTTCCAACATCATCCTGCAACATCCAACATCTCGCCCAGAAGCGGCTCAAATGGATGAAGTTTGACCAACATAGTCATATGCTAATTTTCCGTGTTGTACTGTAGTATATATCTTTGATATAGATAGATAGTCAATCGTTGAAGTTGTCTGATGAGTGTCGTCCTATAATTTCGGACCATATGAAACAGCACTGTCGCAGTAAACGATGATTACTCCTGAAGCCTGAACTCCTGTGAGGTTATAGCCAATGCTCTTCAATAAAATGAATTGAGCACTCTAAGGAAATACATTCTACCCAGAATACAAGTATTTATCATAGACTGAGATATTTATTTTAAATTCAAACTGAGAAAGAAAGACTCATTTATGCTCTGTTAAACTGTCCTTTTAAAACGCATTTTTTACTGCTGTCTTCCTGTACAGGTTATCAACAATAGCTAGAGGATGAAAAATAGGATAGGATCTAATTAATGCCGTTTACTTCTAATTTCCGTTTATTACAACTAAAAGAGTATACAAGAAATATAATTATTGATAAAAATACATACAGTGGTTGGACACCCAAAATAGCTATAAAGCTGAACTAGTTGGTGACCACGATCATAATCATAATAATTGAAAATAGACAAAGTAAAATACAAACAATTAAGTAGAAGCAGTAGCAGTTGCCTTGTTTCTGTGCTGTTTTAATTTTAAATAGCTTTGAAAATAGTCGAAATAAAAAAATAAAGGTATAAGTAGTTTTTCAGCACATGAATTTCTTTCACAGCCCCAAGCTGCTGAGATCCCAAAGGATCCCGGGATTCAATATGGCGGAAATTCGGATGTCATGAAGTCGTGACGTCATGTGACCTTCGTACAGTTCAAACGGAAAAGACGGAGAGTAGACTAAAAAAATTCTAGAGTTTTCAAATGCGCATACTTTTGTTCACAGGTAGTTGTCTTATTTTTCGGTTGAATAATAGCTCTTTTCGAAAAAGAGTGATAGCATGGGACCCAAACTAAGCGCGTACGCATTTATGGACTATTTGGGGGGACGCGAATGTAAACAAACATGGCTGAAAGCGAAGTGGAATGTTTCACGGGGGTTAAAACAGCTCAAAATAACAAAACGGAAGGTAGAATTGAAAGAAAAAACCTGAAAATGTGAAGCTGAAGGAAGATGTACTAGGGGCGATTTTGTCTCGCGAAAAACCGGAAAAATGCACCGTGAAACAGCTTCAGAGATGACTTCTTTGCTGTGGAGCCAAAACAACTGGAAAGAAAACGTCTTGCCTTTGGTATTCTATAAAATGCCAGACCAGGGAAGTTCCTGAAGTTATTTGTGCACAAAGGCACACAAGAACTTGCATGTCTCGTCATAATTCAAGGTGGCTGCTCGACTTGTCCCCCAAACAATCCCATAAATGCTAGCGCGCTTAGGTTGGGTCCCGGCTATCACTCTTTTCCGAAGTGAGCTATTAAAAGCACGTGAGCGGTGATCAACTTCATAACAGCTTTAAACGTTTACATATATATTCTTCATTCCGTCGACAATGCAGACCAGTGTTTACATCAACGAGTTGTGATGTTCGTGTGCTCGTTCCTTCCCTGCTAACATGGTAACGGTCATAAACCCAAATAGTTCTGTCCAGGCATGCGCAATATCTTCTGTGTAGTCCGTTTTCAACAGGTCTTTTAATGTGAGAACTAAGGCTTTTTCCATAATCTAAACAGAAAGAAAAATATGCTAGGAATAAGAAGACCTCTTAAGCCCAGTGTAAACGGACGCAACATTGTTGGCCAACAACTCCCAACATTGTTGGATGTTACATGTTGCGTCCGTTTGAACACCCTGTTGCTTGTTGTTGGGAGTTGTGGCGCAAAGTTTAAAACCAGTCAAACTTTTAGCTACGTGCATACGGACGCAACAACTCCCAACAATGTTGAGTCCGTTTGCGCGGGGCTTTATTCAAACAAGATTTTGTAAAAATGTTGCATGTTATAATTTTTATCAAATATAATATCGAATTATGTTGAAGCCTATAGATGGCGCTTAATTAGTAAAAGACACTGCAATTTGTTTAAAATTCGGGTCAAGGGCTAAGAAGGAAAATGCTGATATAAACAAACAGATTCTACACGCTGCTTTGAAGTCCTCGACTCGAAAGTCACACGTCCACGAGCCTGATTACATCGTCATGTTAATCTTGATATAAACTTAACATGCCTCAGGGAGTGGCGATCATTATTTTTTTTACATCTGTACAGGTTTCCTTTGACAAGCTTAACTTAACGCACCTTAAAATGTTTCTCAGTAATTGAGATTGTAATATGTCTTTGCCCCAGGTCGGTTAGACGTTCAACAATCTCTTGCCCATCTTCCAGCGAAGAAACAGCTTTCTCCACCGCTACCATTAAACGTTTTGAGTGTAAAAATAAAGATCGAGAGTTCATCAGCTCGTCAAGGGCGACCCCTCTGAATGATGGAAACGTGTCTTGAATGTCTGGATTTAACTCAAGGAGCCTGTAAAAAGGGAAAACAGGAATATCATTTCGCCCCACTACTACTACTACCACTACCACTACCACTACCACTACTACTACTACTACTACTATGGCCGAGCAAGAGAACGCCTCGATTCAACACGCCTCTTCCGGGTCTCCGTACCGAACATAGCTGTTCTCAACTCTTCCGCGCTTTCCAAGCTGGTATCGCTTTTAAGGTTATCTATACATTAAGTAACAGCTGGTCTTCCGATGTTCATGCGTCCACTCATTAGCTGCCAAAGTACTAGTTTAGATGCTTCCACTGCTGGGTGTCTTAAACAATGGCCGGCTAGCTTCAACCTTCTGAAACCATGCCACTTTTGATGACACTGGTGGTAAATTGCCCTATCTATGGTAGTCCAAAACAGACTTTGTTTCTGGATTCCACGCTTTCGATTCTGGATTCCAGTTACTGGATTCAGGATTCCTTGGAGTCCTGATTCCAATCGTTAACGGAATTCCAGATTCCTTGAGCTGAAGTCTGGATTCCAAAGTCCAGGATTCGAGATTCCACAAGAAAAAGTTTCCCGGATTCCGGGAGTTATCCAGGGCATGTGACGAATCATTTTTCTTTAATAGATGAAATTTGTAGGCGATTTATTTAAGTTGGCTCAAAATAGAGTCCCAAAACAGCAGAAGAGATTTTCAGGTAATCCTTGACGTTTTACGGATCCTTTCTCAATTAAACGGTTTCCGTAGCAACAACACAACCTAAAGCTGTCGTTTCACTTTACTTAAAAGGAAGCTCTGTGACCCTTTTTTATTTTTTGAAAGTAATAAGCATGGCAAGATACAAGATCACTACCTTCCATTTATAAGTCTAGTTAAATACCTTGTAAATATGGTCTTGCCCATTGCATCTTTCATATTTTCCAGCTGTTTCCAAGATTCTCTCAACAACGCTTTGTCTTCATTAGAAATTGGCAGTGAATAGTGTTCGTTAATTAGGCTGACATCCTTGGGGAAGATCTCTCCTTTATTCTTCAAGTGCAGCGATTTCACACAGCCCATTATCACAGAAAATATCCAAGCTGTGTTGAAATCACTGCGTAGAAAAAGAAATTATCAAAAATCACCAGCCATTGAAAGGGACGATCTTATCTGATGCAGAAAGTCCTGGATCCCCTCAACCTCTTTAATCTGTACACGAGGCCTGGATGATCCCAATGCATAATTTTGCACATAATCTTTAGTACACTTTGTTTGCTCCTAAAAATTTTGCCTAAGCATTGTCTTTATTATCTTGGAACGGCTAAAATATCCAAGAGAAATAAGAAACAAAGCTTACGCAAAATTTTGAGGGGCAGACAAGGTTTATTATGGGAGATGTGCAAATGGTGAATTGTGGGATTACGACTGAGCAAAGGTCATTGTTTTTTCGAACTCCGCTATGTTTTGAGGGACGAATTTTTGACCTGGTCCGCTGCACAACTTCTAAATTATCAGTCAATGACAACCTCGTGCCAAGGGTCATCTCGCCGCGTTTTCCAATATGCAGCCGCCATATTGGAAAACGTGAAGAACCTGGGGACAAGTTTCCCAAAACATTCCCAGCGGAGCATGTGTGCTACCCGACACAACTCGGACCCATTCTGTCGCAAATGATGAATAATTTTGTTTTTGTTGTATCTTTTTCTACGTTTTCTACCCAATCTGGTTGTCTATTCGATCATTTAAGAATTTATAGAAAAATTGACTCGAAAAAGGGCTCAAGTTCGACTAACGGCTCAAACTTGGCTTCCTTTTCCAGTATCAGAGGAAATGCTACTTTTCGTGATCAATATATCTCATATATATTTCAAACATATAAAAAAAAGTTTTCTTAAATTAGGAATGTTGATGAAATTTCGATTACGTATCTTGTGTCCACTGTCACTGAACTCATGCAAACAAAAACGCTTTCTTAAAATTGCAAAAAGGTCAATTTCTTTTGACTTTTGACAAACGCTGGTTCAATAACTTATTACTGAGCAACAGCATCCTCGTTTCTTTTTTTTTTTTTTTCGTTTTCCTTCCCTCTGTTTTGTCATGATAAAAAGCGCCGTCTTTTGTTTTCTTTGATCTCTAGGTTGATGATAAAGATTTCAAAAAAGACGTAATTTTTGAAGAAATCCATTTCGTGAGAATGAAATAAAGAAAATAATAACGCGGTACTTAAAATAAATAACGAGAACTCAGTACTTTGAATTATAAGATGCAAATATGAAAGCGAACTTCATCAAGACAATGAATAAGCAAAACATGCCATCCTGAGTAAACATTTACTTTTTCCGTTCTAGAACGAAAATCTCTAACTAGGATAACGGTGAAGATGTGGAAAACAACTTGCCAGTTTGTAGATGGAGAATTTACTGTATCATGCTAAGATTCAAACACAGTGGAAACACGGCGTTCACCTGCAAACAAAACAATGTATTTCCCTTGTCATTACCGTTCTTTTACGATTAAGTAAATCTCGAGTGAAAATGAAACACAACACACCTTGTAAAGTTGCCAGTTTAAAGGAAAATTCACTTTCACTGTCTGAAATTGAGAAGGAAGGCTGTAACACTAATAAATGTTGATCCGATATGCGTACTAAGTACGTCACGACAACTTGTAACGACTTTCCACTGAGTTAGAGAAGAGGAAAATAGAATACTGAAAAATTTAATAAAAACGACACGTACGTCACTGCCACCTATCCTTTGAAATAAAAGGTGTGTTCAAAATATTAATTTTCGCTTGACTTTAGAGGCTTCTCGTAATAAAATGACCATGCACAAACTAAATGTTATTAACATTGACACAACGCTTACCTTCACTTAAAGACAAAAAAATCTATGTAGTTGTTGAGGCCACTTCGGCCACGGCGTTCACCTGCAAACAAAACAATGTATTTCCCTTGTCATTACCGTTCTTTTACGATTAAGTAAATCTCGAGTGAAAATGAAACACAACACACCTTGTAAAGTTGCCAGTTTAAAGGAAAATTCACTTTCACTGTCTGAAATTGAGAAGGAAGGCTGTAACACTAATAAATGTTGATCCGATATGCGTACTAAGTACGTCACGACAACTTGTAACGACTTTCCACTGAGTTAGAGAAGAGGAAAATAGAATACTGAAAAATTTAATAAAAACGACACGTACGTCACTGCCACCTATCCTTTGAAATAAAAGGTGTGTTCAAAATATTAATTTTCGCTTGACTTTAGAGGCTTCTCGTAATAAAATGACCATGCACAAACTAAATGTTATTAACATTGACACAACGCTTACCTTCACTTAAAGACAAAAAAATCTATGTAGTTGTTGAGGCCACTTCGTGTGCCGAACCTATTAAAGGTACAACGTTTATTTTACCGGATATATTTTGATGTTTATGACCCAAAAAGACATTAAACATGCTAAACGACTACGATATTTGCTTCGCGCGGCAACTGTGCGTGCCAGGTCAATTTACACCAAAAAAGCAACTGCTATAAGTCGGTTGTACATTAAATCTCGCAAAATGCGGCCCAATTTACTTCTAGCTCTATTTTTCCTTTGTTTGCAGCTCTCTGGGTTGTTTGTGGATTCATACTGCTTTTTTGCTGCTTTTTTCTTCCAGATTGTGTTTTAATTACTGTCGTTAATGTAATGGTCGTTACAAACGAATCAGCCAATCACCAGTCCTTGAAAACATTTGGTTCATTCAAGGCGCGGAAAATTGTAAATCCGGTACCATTTGTGCGAAAAACCTGACCGACGTATTTCACAATAGAAGTGCCCGATATATATATATATATATATGTACAGTGTTTATATATCAATCAAAAGGGATATTTTACGAAAATCACGTTATATGCATAAGTACTTAATTATTGCTTACTGTTTGTTGTTATACTGATCAGGGAGAAACTTGGAAATTTAAAACCAAAATTGGCTTTGGAACAGCCACAGGATTACCAGCTGAAGAACGCAAATGTCACAGTAATTTAGTCCTTATTTAGTCTTATAATCGAACTGTTTCTTCTTGGATTTACAAATTCTGACAAGGATTGCCAGAGTGAAGGATAGCTTTATCCTTAGCCTTTGTTTGTTTTGCAAAAAAAATCTGTCTACAGGAAGCAAATTCAAGTGCGATTTTTTTCACTTAAACCCAAATTTTCTCAACTGTCACCGAAGTTCAAAGAATATTTGGAGGCCTACAATGTTTTGGCAGGCGATAAGATTCCTTTGTTCCTTGACAGGGCTATTTTTCGCCGGGTCATCTTATTTCCCGAGCATAACCATTAAAGTTCTTTTAATTGACGTTTTTAGTTATTTTTAAATTTTTTTTTACAGGATACGACTATATCACCGATTTTGCACAGATTTATCGTTTAATTCGTGAGCCCCAAAATTAAAACATTGCCAATTTTGTAACGGAGGATTATAGTCATATCCTGCAAGTATATTTTGTGACTGTTTTTCCTGTTCACACCCTTACAGGAACGTGATTTTGTCCGCTTAATCATTAGGTATAAAGTTGCTTCCTAAGCTCTATCTTGTTATACGCCCTAATCAAGTCTGCAGTATGATCAGACGAAACCGCTCGGAGAAATAAAACAAGTCAACAATACTCGCGTTGCTTTCTGCTGCTCACAAGCGTTCATTTAAAAATTTTAAAAAATTAAAATTTAGTAAAACATTAAAAATTTTAAAAAATGTCCGCGTGATTCAGATGCCGAGCAAGGTTGCAAAAACGAAAAATTGCTGTATACAAAAATGTCTATTTTTTTGCAAACCCCAGCAAACGCTATTTTTCTTCATAGTGCGAACAGGACCGAAGTTATAAGATAAGGGTGGCTGTCCGATAAGCCTAAAATACAATTAAATTCTTTAACAATTGACCTCCAATTGCCAGTGCATGACTTTTGTCTGGTATGTATTTTTTAAAGTAGTAGTCTCGCTCTTTTGGACGGTCTATGCATGACAAAAGGCAATTCAAGATGGCGGCGGATTTAGAACTATGACGTCATTCTACGTCATAGACCTCATTACCCCACATGGACAATTTTAGCGTTTGAAGCGTGGGCATTTTGATACGTGCTACAAGTAAGGCTTTTGAAATTATGCGAAGCGGGCGGTATTCTGTCTTCCCACAACACAACACAACACAATCAGGTCTGATATCCGGACTAAAGAGAGTACGTGGGTAACTCTCAAAAACTCCAAGATATGAATTCTTATCGGCAATTGAACATGTGCTTCATGTTGTAATGTCAATTAAGTCGGCATTTTTTGTCCTTTCAAAAGTCACTCGGCTTGAAAGTGGGTTTGATCGTTGTTAGTCAGTGCTTGAACAAATGCTAAATTTGAAAACATGGCGGAGCTGTTTCAACGCATGCATTGGAAAGGGATTGAATTGTGGACAGTCCCTCCTCAATATACGGCTACGACGTATTATTATAAGAAGGTTTAAGGAAATAAGAGTTTTACAACAAATTATAAGTGCAATTTAACCGTCATAAGTATATTCTTTAGAATCTGCATTTTGCCTGAGGTTTTACAATCAATAAGATCCTGCTCAGGTCATCTGATTGGTACGGTATAACGTGGCATCTTCGTTTGCTTCTATTTTTTCACGTTTTGCTGAAGAAATTATTTATTTTATACACTGGAAAATTAAGAGGACGAAGAACTGTGGTATGAGGATTACAAGCTTAGATTATTTTTTGTTTTTCATATGGTAATGATGTTCATTACAAATTGTTCGTTTCGCTATTTTTTTTTTTTTTATCTTTTGCGCGCTCGGAAATTTCAATTTGTCCAAAATTCGATTGTTCCTAAATTCTAAAATATCCTAACCAAGGAGAAAAGAAGATACTAAAAATCATTTCAAAAATGAGAGTGGATAGTTAGTTGATGAGCGTAGCTGTCTCTCTGCGTTATTAATTGCTGCAACCTTGATAGGGGTCGAAATGGTCTTTAGATAGCGGTATGTTTGAAGTAAGATTGACCTTCGTTGATTTCTTAAGTCACCTAATCATAATTTTAATGGCTTTCTACTGACGCTGTATAATGGCCACTGCAATTAATGGTACGTTTGCAACAACGCGTTTAAATCCGGAAACACAACTGAGATGATTTTGTTTTAAAAAACATTATCAAAACCATAATAATATCGGGTTACGATACCCTTAAATCGACCCACGAGACCGTACTGTTTTTTTTTGTGCTAAGGATGTCACTGTGTCAACATAGAATGCGTTCAACTATAATATGATTTGAAAAGCATTGTCATAAATCTTTAGTTTTCCGTACTACGTAATCTCTGATCTCTTTGACACCTTTGTCACTTAATTTTTTGTAGATTTCTTTATGTACACCCCTAAGCAACAACTGAATTTGCAAATATAGTGACTTTCCGTCTAAAAGACCCTACGTGAGACGAAAAGCTGCAATTTACACCCACAAAAGCGAGACGAAGAGCACCCCCGTCAAATTAAATGGTAGTCCCACCAGGTTTATAAATTAGAGGTGGGCAAAGTGTGCTCAAAATAATGAGTCTGCTATGTGATTCATACCGAATTTGAAATTTTTTCTTATAATCACTAAGGTAAGCCAGTCTTAAATAATGCGCCATTAAAGACGCGATTTTTCCTTAGTTAATTTGACATAAATAGAAAAGGTTGCAAAGTTAGGTTAGCAGAACTTCGTGAAGACCACAAAGGGCTCTTCACACGGATATATTTGACATGTTCCTCAATTTGATTTCACGAGGTAATTTTATTGATGTCTTGACGTCGTGTTACGCGGTTTTTGAGTGCATATCTCAAGTCTATCTTTAAAATGAGAGACAATCACTTCATTCGACCACAATTTGTAAAGTTTTTTTTGTTTTATCCGCTTCGAGTACGAAATACTTCGGATTTATTACTGTAACCACTTAAAACAGAAGATAATACAGCACTTTAATTATTGGGTTAAAGGTCGTTTATATGGTGAAAAAAATTAATCACAAATGGACAACTTCAAAAAGTTAAGGCTAAAATTTTCAAGATGAAACATGAAGCATGTGAAGCAAAGCGAAGCTCACGTTGTAAAGCTTTTAACGTTATAAAGCTTTTATAGCAGCATCAACTATCAATTATCTTCACGCTGGAACATTTCTGATTAAAACACGCTAGCTCGTGTTCACTAGCAACGTCAGTGAAGCAGTCTCTGTGAAATACAGTTCATTTAAAAGCTTTCCACTGATCAGGCAACGCAAACTGTTTTGAGCCATTTCAATATCAACTTAAGCTCACGGTTAGTCTGTCAGAGTCAGTGTCATATCTATCTGTTTTCGGCTGGAAACTCAGTTGATCATCCGGTGTTTTCATTTTCCACTAAATGAAATTCGACCCTGACGCATCCTAAACTTAATCGGAAGGAAAATCCAACCTCAATTTGCACTATTACCTCTAAGAATTTCTCTTTTTTAATGACCAGACTCGCACTGATTATGTGCGCTATCCTTTGTGAGCTTAAGCAAAAATTTCAATTACGAACTGAATTACACAAAACTGACCGACACGCCGCACTTAAGTATGTTCTTTATTACAAGTCCAGAACATTTTCACTTTGCGCGGGCTTAAATTAAAAAGGGAACTTACTTAGTTTTTTTTTCGGCCCCCACAGCTAGAGCAAGTGTAACTCAATGGCAAAGAATTAATTCTTCATTTAGAAAAATTCATTTTTCAATTAGACTTGAAGCTCACAAAAGGTCCATTAGTAAATAAGAAATTTATTTTGCCCTGGTCAAAACATGTACTGATAAATTGGCAGCCGACGGATATCCAAACTTAAATGAGACACCAATCGCTAAAAAGGTGTTTGGTTTTTATTTTCAAAAAAATTCACTGATACAGATACGTGATGAACTGCACATTTACGCTATCATAATTTACGTATTTTAGGGCGTCTGTCCTACAACGTTTACTCGCATTGTGTCGATTTCCTGGGCTTTATAAATAATGATCAGATAAAGTGTATGAAAAGCACTTCTTGCTGTGGCAACACATTCGTCAGAAGACCAAAGACTGAGTAGCAAAAAGGACAAAAAAAACTTGGAAGGTATTTTCCCCTCTTTTTCATTACTACATATGTGGAGGTGCATGATCTCTGTCTTGTTTACTTAATCTGGTATTTCGGTGTCTTTGGTAATAATCAAAGCCTTCATATGACTAAAAGATTATTCACTGATTAAAACAGCTGGTCTCCAATGAAGATCCAATAGTGCATTTTAATTTTTTTGAAGTGCCATAAAACAAAATCAACGGAATGAAGAGTTATAGAGGTTAAAAACCTTAGAGAATTCACAATGAACACGCTATACATTTTGACCAGACTAAGCTGAACTTAATGGATTAACTATAAACAAAACCAAACAATTAAAATTTCATTTGGGATATACAGTATTTTCTCAGTTTTAAGTATTCAAACTCTTTTTAATACCTGTTTGATGTCTTATTCCGGAGCTGATTGCCATTGCTGAGATAAAGAGGAACCACAACTTCCTCAAATAGTTTTCAAATGTAAACAATTGCCGGTAGCTTTTTTAGCCAACTACTGTAAATTCGGTGGAAATTGGTCAGTCAAGAGTTGAAAAACGCAAAATACTTGTGCGCAATGCGTTCAAACACAGTATTTCAAGGGCATCATGGTTCATTTTCAGTCTTACTCGTACAATTCCTTTCTTGTAACTATTTGCATTGTATTTTTTCCATTTTTAAACTCAGAGCTTCATTTTTTATCATTTTTTGATAACTAAAGATCTCAAATACTATTAAAAACTTACGCGTTAATCGTAGCATCGGCAATGTAACGTTGTTACTTTAGAGGTCTTATTTGGTTGTTAACATCATTGGCGTTTATCTACAAGCTATATTTTTCAAGCTTGTTTATAACTCTTGAACGATAAAACGCCGAAAATGAAAACCATAAGGAAATTTTGAAAATCGCAACCTAGTTACCACAGACAAAATCTTACGAAAGTTTGCTTTAAATTCTTCTTTGACATGCTGTAAAATAGACGAAGATCTAGGAGTGTTCCACATCGGATAAAACACCCTGTTCCGTGTTTGGTATATTTTTATCAATTGGATAACTAAATAACAAGAAAGCCGAGAAGAAATAAAACTCAGAATGACTGAATCATATCCTTTCAGCTTTTGACATTCGTTACATGAAGGAAAGATTTTATTTACAAGGTTCTGGTTATTTACAGGATAAGCATTACACATTACGTTACGGCAGACGTACAGGTCTGAAGAAAAAACGTTCTATATATGTACATGTTTTGCTGTCTGAGAAATGTTTTAAAAACGCTTTGTTAGAACTCAAGTTGTGTAAAAAAGAGAATTGTGTATCATGCTTCATTTCCCGAAGACAGCGGGAATATATCCGTTTTCAAGAGCTGATATCATGTAAATATTTGTTGGAATTGGAGTAAGTGCCGATAGCCTCATATGATTTAAAAATCTTCCGTATTCGTTATTCAGTTGTTTGACCTTTTCTACTGTTATTGATAAGTTTTGATTATTTTTCCTTTCTCTTGTGATAAGAAGAAAATGCCAAGTTGACATGGCGGATCCAATATGGCGGATTTAGAAAATTGTCCGGTAACATTTTTTGCAATGATCGCTTTTAAAAGCGCCACTGACTGG
Organism: Porites rus; assembly: GCA_964035705.1. Lineage (NCBI taxonomy): Eukaryota > Metazoa > Cnidaria > Anthozoa > Scleractinia > Poritidae > Porites > Porites rus. The sequence goes on along the minus strand of OZ038005.1, from coordinate 1,374,476 downwards.
GTATCCAAGAATGAATTCATTAAATATATATACAAATACAAACTATTTTATTCTAAAAATAAAACGAATACAGGTGAAATTCTGCAGAACGGCCACCTTGGGAACAAAAGAAAGGAACCATTGTGGAGAGGTCAGTGTGTGGCTTGTCCGCCAAAAAGGTGGCCGTTGTAGAGAAGTGGCCGTTGTGGGAAGGTGGTAAACTGGGAAGGCTATCTTCGCAGGGTTATATAGTGTGGAAAATGAAAGCTCCTCCGCAAAGACCAGGAGAGCGGAGAGCGCAAGTTTTTTCTTTTCACGTCGATTGAAGGCCTTTTAACATCGTCGATAAAATAAAACGGAATAGCTTGTTCCACGCTTCCTCTGTTTCGTGTGTCCACTGGTGATTCAGTAGTTCCTTCAAAGTAAACATTAGTGATTCTTGCATCGCCTGTGAAAGAAAGTAAAGGAAAGACTGAAAATTTTTACTCCTCGATCGAAATAAGGTGAAGTGATTTGCCGTTTTAACTTTTGAATCTGTGGATGAAATCCAATCTCGTCCCTGGCTTTTTCCTTACGTTGTATGAAATCATATGCTGTTACCATTCATGCACTATGTCCAGAAATGTAAGTAGGAAGTTAGGTACTTTATGTTAGACACAATTATTTGTAAAAACTTGGTTGTTTATTTTTGACCTGTAAAAGAAGTTTGTAAATTTAAATTGTGTAAACGAAGGCTTGTTCTTTGTATACAGTAGAACCCGGTATCTCGAACTCTGAAGGAAAACGAAAAAAAAGTTCAGTGAAATTTTGATCAATGGAAAGGAAATTTAGTTCGAGTTAGCGGGGGATTCCGGCGGGGAGTTTATCCGAGTTCGAATTTTTTTTCTACTGTATTTTCATCCACAACTTGAAATGTGAATAGATTAGACTACTCAATCTCGTTTTCTAAGTGTCAAATATTTACTCACTGAAAACTTAAATATTCAGTTTAGTCGTTAATAGTGCTTATTTATGGTAAGCATTAAGCATTCACTTTCACTATTCTTGGAAGGTGCCCACTTAGATAGTTACTATTCAGTGTTTCTTACATCAAGATGGGCTGGTTTTAATGCTCGAGTCTTGTGTCTCCTTCCCAGTTCCTCGAGGTAACCAGCAAAGCTGAACGCGTCATCCAATGAGGTGACTGCATTTTCGACAGCTTTCATAACTCTTTTCGCATGACCGTACAGCGCTGTAGTCTTCTCGAGTTCTGATGGCTCCACTCCTTTGAATTCTGGAAACAGCTTTTGGTAATCAGGGTTTAGCTCAAAGAATCTAAAAGTTCGGAACATACAGATTAATTGTTACAAAGAGTGCAGGAAAAGCGGTCTTCCGCGGTATTTTTCAACTGTCCTCTAGCGGGAGGTTTACGGCGGTGGTTATATACCGAGGCGCAAAAGTTCTAAGATATATATCTAGTGCTATGCACCGACAATGAGAGCGGTAGTTGTTTTAGTTTTCACGAAAATAAGTTGGATAAGAATAAAAATGTAATTTTTGAAAATAAAAGACGTCGCTTAGTGAGAGCTTTTGTTTACGTGAAATTGACATTGGTTCCGGCTTGGATATGTCGAGTAAACTTTTATCCTTTTTGCAAATCTAGAAAAGAAATTATATTCTACCCGCCATATTTTGTCATTTTTTGGCTATTTGTTGGTACAGCTGCTTCAGTTGTCGCTAAAATGTCGTCTTCCGAAACTGTCCTCTCGAAACGGTACGCAATCTTGACCCCTGGCTCAAAACAGCGAATAGCCAAACATACTGCGATTTACGAGATCCATATGCATTCAAAACCTCGCGCAAATTGCTATCAACTGATTTAGTAAATGATAAATATACATATCGTGGCACGGTGTTTTTAATGGTAGGTGATACACACTGACCAAGTGAAAACAGTCAAAATGAAGGTGGTTTACCGCGGTAGCGGCCATGCGTATAGTGCGTCTTTTAGGCGGGAAATGTTTGTAGCTACGCTTCTGATTGGATGGTTTGTCATGGAATCAACAGCTGTCACTCGACGTCAAGGTCGCTTCCTTAAATTATTTTCACGTTGCCGTTATTATGCGCCACGGAAAATTTATTTAGAGGAAAGAAGGGCACCTACATTGGACTATTGTCTTGCTCAGAATAGAGCGGTTTTCATTTGAGTGTCGAAAAGTAATTGGTTTTGCACTTTCTACACGATGTGATTGGCTTAAAAGATTCGCGCCACCTTTTCATCCAATCAGAAGTAAAACCAAGGCCAATTGTGACGCGCTCGCATGCATTTTCCCGCGCTTTGCTTCAGCCACATGTAATTACTTCGAGTTTTGATTGGTTCAATGTATTGTCTGTGTCCTATGTGATTGGCCGGAGTAATTACTTTGGTTTTGGTTTTACGACACTCAAACGAAAACCACTCTAAACGCTACTCGGGACTTTAAGATGCCACGACGGCGAGGACAACGAGAACGTCAAAAAAGCAATTGGTTAAATAGGCAAAACAACAACTCTGCACGTGCATCTCGCTTTTTGTAGATTTCTTTGTCGTAACTGCACGACTACGACGGGACAAAAACCTAATTTCACGTTTTACGGAGGACGTAAACAAGCGACGGCTTAATTTTCTTTCTATTTCTGAACTTGAATATGATTCTTAGGAATTAGCGGCTCAAAAAGAGTTCGCTTATATTTGACAAAGTAAATGAAATGGAGTAATCGTGATAAAGATTGAAAGAACGCAAATTCACTTTTTAAGCGACGTTTTCGTGGCCGTCCTCGTCGTGGTATCTTAAACTCCCTACTCATAAGACAGCGCATCCATTCTAGCAAAGTTTTAAATGCAAACGACATCAAATCAAAAGATTAACAACAGGTGATGACAGTGGCTTTTACATGGCAGGCTGATTATTCCCCTCTTAAGTAAAAGTGTTGTATTCATGAAAATGACAAAGACTGCTGAGAGAGGCTGTAGTAGTTAATTGGATCGATAATCCACAAATTCGAGTTTTTGAAAATAGATGTTGTACTGGTCTATCTATGTTATGTAAATGTGAAGAAAATTGAATTACGAAATAAAAGCGTAAACTCTCCCGAAAGCATTACCGCAACTTGACAGGAGGTAATATTTTTCACCTTGGCGTATTTTATTACGTTTCCCTTAAACTTATTGACGAAGGCAAGGTGCTTTTTTTCGTTGCCTATTAGTCAATTAAAAGTAGAATTTTGAAATAAAAATTATATCTTTCTGTTGAAAAAAGGCTAAGACGGATCTCTTGCAATCTTAGTAAAAAATATTCGCTTCCAACGCTTTTTTGCACTCTTCTTCAAAAATTGTAATAACAAACTATAGAAGATAAATATAAATCTTAAAAGCGTAGTCCATGTGAAGTATGACAATTTAAATGAAAGCCAACAAAAGCCTTTAGTTGTTGTTTTGTATATTTAATTAATTTTGATATTTTAAAAGACAATTTAGGCGACTTTTTAATTTCAATATGGACTTTCTTAGCACCAGCTAAGGATATTAGTAAAGGAAAAACATTTAAGCTACCGGTTAGAAAACTCCTGGATGTTCCTAAATTACTTTTGGCTGGTTGAACGTTCTGTATATTTTATTGCTTTCTTCATGTACCCTCTCGACTCGTTACGTACCAACGTTTGTTTAGAAACATTTATTTGCTTTCTGTCGTTCTCGAAATATGCCGCCAAAAATACTCAGTTTTAGTCACTATTTTCGTTTCTTTCATTAAATTAAGTGTTGTGTCACCACCTTTGATTTCCAGAGCAAGTCACAGAGTGGAGACATTTTAAAAATACATGCATGATCATATCTACTTCTGACTTTGTGGACGGAAGCCAAAGCTTTCAAAATTTCATCCCAAGTCGTGTTTCGTTAACTGAGCTGATTTCGTGGCGGTACTTGAACGCGGTACAAAATATCTTTCAATATCTCACGATGAGATACTTGTGTAAAATCTCTACCTAAAACTACACCGTCTGCTACGTAAAAACGTTTCAGAGCTTGGCCATCTTTATTTGTTGCCGTCGTTCTTGAAATGTGTCAAAACGCAAAATGTTCCGTTTAATATGTTTCCAGGGCTGGTTCCGGCAAAATCAGACCCGGTTTTCTACATAATATATATAACTCGTCATAGGCTTAACGTGAAAGCTTGATATCAGTGAATGCTAAACCGTTGAGCAAGTTTTTGACACCTGGTATCAGTGCTTTCATGATCCTTTTCTCTCGAATTTTCCCTATTTGCCTGTTTACTGTTCAAATAAAACCTGAAATTCGAGTTAAAACATTTAAAATAAGTAACACTAGCCGGGAATTAGAAGATAAAATCGACGAAAAAAATAATAATCTGCACTACTTTAAAAAACCGTAAATTACAAAGGAATCTGGAGTTTAAGTGTATACATATAGCCGATTTCTTGTAACAGGTACAATTGATTTCAGGTGGCAAGGATATCTTTATAGCCCACAGTTCTTCCAACACTTAAGGGTGGAAAAAAATCAACAGGAAATTTTTCGACGTCCTATTTACAAGTCTACATTGACTACAAGACGGTCTCCCTCTAGATAAAGTAGAACGTCTGATTGTGTTAATTTTGCGCATGGAAAATACACCATTGTCGTCATTTATTATAGAATAAGCAAGAAGCATCGCTAACGCTTTGCATTTCTAGATAAGCGATAGGAAGGGAAAACCACATTATGCATTCGTGTTTTAAAGACTGACTTAATGTAGATTCCAAGCCAGCGACGACTAGCAACAGAAGGACTATGGGCAAAGGCATTAAATTAATACAACACAACGGCTTTGCATGCACTTAACATCAGTGTTCATTGTTTTTACAATGCTCTGTGGTACTGAAAAAAAAAGAACGACATGAGCAACCTATAGATTTTTTAGGAAACGATAAACGGAGAAAATCTGTGTAGGATGTAAGGTTTTTTGGGGAAAAAATTAAACTGATCTTTATTTACAGCGAAATCGTCTCATAGCACAGGGAAACAAATACACAATGCAGACCTATACGAACTGCACTGAGATAAAGACATGCTCGCGATAAGTCTCGCGATTAAATCCAACTCAAAATGTAAACGCAGGTTACCTTAGAAACATCTTCTTTCCGACGTTGTTTTTATGCTGATCGACCGTTTCCCACGTTTCTCTCACCAGCGATTTCTGAGTCTCAGAAAGAGGCAAGGAAATGTGAACTGCTTTATGACCCATGGAGGACGCACATCCCATGATATAACAAAGTTGCTAAGGGAGCGATTCGTTGACTCTCAGCTCTGCGTAAGACAAGAAAATATGTATTGAGTCTATTCATGAAAGGTGGCTCACTAACATATGTAAACTAGGTTTATGACATCGATATACAGCTGTACCATATTTGTCGCGCACTTAACATATCTTTCCCTTTGAACCACTACCTTTGACTCTCAGTCCTAACTCCTTGGAATTCTTCCTCAGCGAAGTACTCTTAATTCGCTTTCCCAGCAAATTAGACAGGCAAAATTACACAAGTCAACTAACAGCGCTAACCTTGCCCAAGCGGGCTAGTAGCAGACAAGTTTGTTTTCTTTTCAAAATGGATTCGGAAATCCCCGTTGAGAGGGTACATATTGGTCGATGTAGATGAAATTCAGTTTTATTTGCATGGCGCTTACGGTACAGAACAGATGTTTTCTGGGTTATTTTTACGATTGATTAAAAAAACATTTACAGGAAACTCTAAATTACTACAAATATCACGTATATGAGAACAAAACTAAACCGAGATGGAAGAATGACTTTCATTGAACAAAAGTGGCAACGGTTCAGATTAACCTTAAAAACTTCACATATTTTTAAACAAATATGTTCCTTCTTCTAACAGTTTTCTGACAGTTTTATTCGTCGAAAATTAACATATTTCATTTTTTTTTTGTTTAAATTTTGTTTAAATTCGCTTAAAACTTCCTGTCATCTTTCTGGCCACAACGAACAAATACTGCTATATATAAACGGTTGATTTTCTTCCGATGTCGATGTTACAAAGAATTGTGTTTAACTAATGTTCTGGAAAATTCACTCTTAAAATGACTACTTGATAGATGAGCTTTCAATAATCCATTCATTTTCATTCCAGCCATTGACAAACAGAAAGCATTGTTAACAGTTTTATCCAACAATTGCATAGTGATGGTTAACCAAACTATGGACATTATTTTATTTTTATTTTTTCAATTGATACAAATATGTTTGCGGCTTTTGGATCGCGTGAGAGTGACATTTAACGAAGCTTCAACACAGACATAACATTGCTTTATTTATGAATGAGTTTGGAGATGTCATTCATCCAATTGAGGATCCCAGACATGATACGCCTATACTCAGGTGAACTTGGCAGCTTGAGGTTAAACCTCATCCAATACGAAAAAAGCATTTTAATTTTGCAAAACCCGATATAAAACCCTTCTATTGTTTTTTCAACTTTTGGCTGGAAAGAACGCCTTAAAATCAATATGGTTGCCGGCCAAGTTTGACAGTGATTGGTCGAAAACTAACGGAGATACAGCTCCGCACAAGCACAGTCGCGGAATTTTACAGAAGTTTTGTATGGTGGTGCGGGGAGGGGGGCAGGTTAGTGCCCCCCCGCCCCCCTACAAGCGTTCGTAAAATTTCGCGGTTTTTTGGAACAAATTTATAAGTTCTCTTTGGACGTATCATTTTAAACCTTGGTATTAAGTTGCCTTATTTTCACAAGTTGAAAAAAACGCGAGTCTATATTGTAACTGGCCAAGTAAGGAGTCTCTACCTAATCCATACAGTTTGCACCAGGGTTTACTGAGAGGATTCGCCCAAGCGGAAATTGTTCTCGATGCCTAACGGACTGCTTACCAAATGAGAAAGTGTTCCGCACCCGCAATTACTCAGTCCACTTAGCTAAGAAAACTAAGGCGGCTTTAAATTAATATAATTGTTGACGCAACATCAAATGCAAGAAGTTTTGGTAAAATGTGAACCGACTTCAAAACAGCGGAAACCAAGTGTTGAAATTTAATTCCAGTCGAAAGAAACGTAGACAAAATATTCTAAACAGGTTTTACAAATAGAACTGAAAAGAAACGAGTATAAAAGTTAAAAAGTGCGATCGCCAGCCGGAGTCGGTGAAATTTTGAATAGGACAAGAACCAGCCGTTCAAACTAACTGAAACAGTTAAATTCAGCACGTTATCTATCGCACAAGACGGTACACTGTACTTGAATTATTAACAAACTAACCTTGCTAGTACTCTGACTGTTGCCACTACCAACGGATGTTAAGAAATTACAAATAGAGATTTTTCGACTTGCATCTACCAGTTGAAAGATTAAAAATTGTGATGAGGCCAGATACGTCGAAATGAACTGACCAACCTACGTTGCTAAGTAATGTTCAGTTCGTGCGTGTTCTGATGTTAATTATTTAAAAGTGCACTGATGACGTTTAGGGGCGCACTTAACAGCACAAAACGTTGCACGGTGAAAGATGTTTTCCTGCAATCCGTGAATGAGCAGTCCCCCTTATGAACAAAAATGAACAAAGGCAGGGACAATTTTCTCGTAAATATTAGTACATTGAATTGCTGCCTACAAGAAGGAAAGTTGATTGCTCGACTGAAATTGAAGACGCTAAATTCAAGCTGTTATGTTTTTTCTCTTTTTAGGTGATTGTCACAATACAGAGCATGGGGTGCGGATCGTCTGTGAAGTTTAAAGAGAAAAACGCTGCTTTAATTCAACTTTCTGCAGCGCAAAAGTACCTCGTTCGAGAAACATGGGAGCTTGTGGAACAACGTAGGAGTTATGTGGGAAAGAAGACGTTTTTAACGTAAGCATATACGTTGCTAGATAACTTGAATAAGTTAAAGGCCCTCAGTCGTCAAATTATATCGGCACTGATATCCAGTTGATAAGAAGGTATCTAACTAAAGGACCACGGCAAAAAGAATAAACAAATATTGATCGGAATGTTCCAGAAAAGCTTTATTATTCCACAATAGATTAACTTTTACCTTGCTTAATGCTCTGTTGAAACCAAGCTCCTCCTTCATCCATTTATTACAACGTAACAGGCTGAAGCAAATTTCGCCACTAAAAGTGTTTGGAATCTGAATTGAAACACGAACTTAATTCATATGCAAGCCAAAAATGGATTGTCAGGACATGACTGGGGCTTTTTCTCTCTTTTTTGCGACTTTTAAACCAGCAATTTTTAAGATTAAAATCTAAAATAATTATTCATTTTCTTACGGTACTCTATTGAAGCAAATGGCGTGTTTTAAACTGAAAAAAAAAATAACAATCTCCAGACGGTCATTATAGGCAGTAAACAACTAACCCAGATCCATGCAACATAGCTTTATAATTCGTACGTCTTTTTGTAAACAGATATACCAACTACAAATCAAACAGTGTTCACGGTTACGTTCACAAGAGAATTATCGTCTTTCTTACCCACCTTTTTTCAGTAACGAGAGAAGCTCTTCTAGTTTTGCAGGTGATAAGTTACTCAAATGTACCAAATGGTTTGTTTTTTAAATGACTGCCCTTTTATTCATAGCGCCGGGGGTTATTGAAATAGTTTCTTCGCTTCCTTCGCATTAATTTGGCAATTTTATCTCATTATTACTTGACCCACGAAGCCAAAAATTTAAATAAACAGTTCGTGTTTGTTGCTTTCACTCCGTTTGTAATTACAGTAGCTCATAATGTGTAATAATTAACAATCATAACCGACACGTAATAATGAATGAACTGGAAAATACAAGAATGGCAAAAATGTCTAGAAAGTTTTTTAAGTACTGTCAAATCCATTGATTGAATTGATATAGGTTTGTAGAAACCAACTGAGCTCTTGGGCAAGAATTGTGAGTAATCTTCTCTTTCTGAGCCGTTCAACTCAAGAAAAAAATTGTCGAATTTACACTCTAGCTCTTTCAATTCTTAGCGATGAAATCCTTCGTCCAAAACATCCGTACAAATTATGAGGGAATAGAATTGTATCTGATTAGAAACCTGTGATGATACCTATGAATATTCAAGTGATTAAAAACATAAGCTAAAAGGAAGATACTGCATGCATTTAAATGACATTTACTTCCTTTCACTTGAGCTTAAGTTTTAAACTGGACAGACAAAATACCCGGTGTGTAGCTACTACGTTCACGCCTATTGATGGGATGAACATAGTGTAAAATGAATTGAAAGCGCACAGGATGTTCTATTTTGGTTGTTCATTTTTCTTCTTTTTTACGACAGAAACGAACGTTTAGAAAAGTTAAACCCTGCAACTAAGTAACTACAATAACCAACAGCTAAATAAAAAGTCGCTGATGATATATTCTATCACGAGACAGAAAGAGTGTAAACATAGGAAGTTTTCGTCTTGGTTTATATTTTGCACATCACATAAGCAGCTGGTGTATTGTTCTTCTGACAAACGCATTTACGAGAATTAAACCTTGCCAATTTTATTATGATTTTACGCCATCAAGGCACTGATTTCAGGCTTATACTTATACTAAACGTCAATCAATTTTTATCCGATTATTTTGACGGCTAAAGTTAACCTCTGTAACTACACTGCCGATAACATAATAACGGGCAATAGAAATTTAAAATCTAGCTGCCTCAGATCGTAAAAGCAGCATTAAAGAAAACATTTTACGCTAACGCAATGTTTCAATCGAATTTTTTTTCAATTTTTTAATTTTTGTCGGCAAGTGGTTAAAGTGGCACTTCACTTTACTTCGATAAACAATTAAGCACCAAATGTTTCCTATCTAAGGCTGGAGAAAGAGCTTTTTTATGTTTATAGTCATTATATAAAACTAGAAAAATAAACAGGAAAAATAGTACACTAGGCGTGGTGGATTGCCAAAATCTATAGAAGAAAATACTTTTAATTTGCTAAACCTAAGGCCTACTTTTGAAAAACAAACTTTAGAATTATGAAACAATTTCTTTAGCCTCCTCTCTCGATTTCTCTATGACACCTGGTCTTGCATTTGTTATCATTTGGTCACAGTGGCCTGAGATCAAGCCAAGGTTTCCTCGCTATGCCTTTTTGCAAAACAGAAACATTAATTATTATTCTGATATCATAGGTGACGAATTACTCCTTAATTTTGGCGCGAAATTTCAGCGTTAATTTGTAAAGTAATTTCACATGTGCAATTATAAAATTGCCATGGCAACCCTTCCGTACGTCTCAGTGTCAAGATGGCGACGAAGTTTTAAAATGCCGTGAATGAAGATGTCAGGGCACAAAAAAACGCTTTAGAAAACCTGAACACACAAGAGAACATCAAGAAGGATTCTAACAGGTATTTTGCCGAAAAAGTCTGAAAAATTCTGAACTTTATAAGCCAAATTTAAGGTCTAAACATTTGAGAAAGTGGAGTTCTCGATCGATACAATCCAGGATAAACATATCAAAAATCCAAGATTGCTAACGTAATAATTCGTCACCCATGATATTAATAGGTAATCAAATGGTATACTCGTGAAATTAGGGAATAATTTCACTTGCGTTTTGTCCAAATCCTAATAAGTTCCCTCGCCTGAAGGCTCTGCGTCTCATGCTCGACATATTACATCAGAGCACACAAGGGACACTATCCCTTGATTAGATAAGGACATCAGATACTTTTTTGTTCTTAGATTCTTTGCAAAAAATCCTGAATACCAGCGCCTGTTTCCAGAATTCAAAGACGTTCCGCCATCAGAGCTGGAAAAGACGAACGCCCTATATGGGCATGCAAAGCGGGTCATGAAAGCTGTCGAAAACGCAGTGTCGGCGTTGGACGATGCCGAGAGTTTCGCCGCGTATTTGGATGAACTTGGCAGGAGGCACAAAGCCCGAGCCTTAAAACCAACATACCTGGATGTAAGTGGGTCTTATAATCTTCTCGATTTGTTTTTTGCAAAATAGCATTAATTATTATTCATATTATAACATTTTTCTCCGTTTCTGATGGGCTCAAATCTCCAGGCTAATTTCAGTAAAATGGCGACAATAAAACAGTATTTCGCCATAAAAGGGACGCCGACCGAGAGAGCCTATTTTGGTGGGAAAAGGTGATAAAATTCACACGTTTTTCAGAGAAATGGCCAAACTACTGTCTGAGCACATAGCAAGAACAGCAAAAATAAAACTCGACGGAGGCAAACTAAAAAAAAGCCATTTGAAAAATATCTGGACGATGCTGAGAGTTTTGCCGCGTATTTAGATGAACTCGCAGGAGGCACAAAGCTTGAGCCTTGAAACCAGCATACCTGGATGTAAGTGGGTTTCATAGCACTTAGCTGGTTGTTTGCACGTATCAGACGGTTTCATCCCCAGAAATGCCCGGGGGTACTCAAAGAAGTTTTGTACAGGGAAGTTCCGCCCAGAGGTATAGCGGTACCCTTTTCGCATACTTCTACTGAGAAACGGTACCTCTTTCACTTACCTAGTTAAGAATCGTAACTTTCTACATCTGCGTGGCATATAGTAAACACCGAAAATAAATGAAGTTATGAAAAGGGTCTGATTTACAATTAAATTTGCAAACGTTTCGGGCTTGCCTTCTCGTTAGTAAAATGCCGATGGACTTGATTGTTGGCCTGTTTAGTCGGAAAATGAAGTTAGATTCGGGCTTAGATTCCGTAAGGGTTTTAACCAAGCCAAAACTCTTAGGAACGAGCCCTTCAGTTTCAATTTTTCCGACAGATTTTTCCAACAGATTTTTTTTTGTGATATCTAAACATTGTATACTTTAAAATTCAAAAACTTACCCGTGTTTTCGCTTCCAGTCAATGCAGACCGCTTTGATGTCCACTCTTCAAGAACTCCTCAAATCCAGCTGGACCGAGGAAACAGCAGAGGCCTGGAACAAGCTCTTTATGTTTGTAAAAGATCAAATGATACGTGGCCTGCAGTGATAGCATGAGTATAAACAAGCAGTGTACAGTCTGGCCCTTATTTTGGGACCTAATCAGCCACTGATGCCATCCACCATCGCGTTTCGCTGAGAATATTCCATAGAAAGATTGGTATTTCTGCAACGGCGTAACACTAACTCACGTCAACACTTGGTGGCAGAAGGTGACTGAGTATTTGGCATCTTATCCAAACGCTTCCACTTCGAATAAAGCGTTCCTCAAGGATCCTGCATGGGACCGCTACTTGATAATATGTACACATATGGAGCTATCTGAGTTTCAGCATTATCATTCTTGCAGATATGCTTTGATTATAACTACCAGAATTCATTTCGTTTTTGCTTTCTTTTTGACATTTGTCAATCCCGCTGGGGTTTAAACAACAATAGCCCTAAATTGTAAAAGAAAAACAACACACAAGTCGACTCTTGTAATTGCAATTGTCCTGATTAGCAGAAACGGAGAAATATTTAAATGAATAATAATAACCACTAATAAAAAATGATCTATCTGTAGTTTTCTTAGGCTTAGAGAAACTTACTGTGGTGAAAAAGAGACTTTCCATTAAAATACAACATTAACATTGAAAAAAAATCGGCGACCATAAATATAAAATGCGTCATAGAGGGTTCGTACGTGTATCATGACAAGTACGATGGTCTGCTATAACTTCCTGCTCAATATACACGGGCAAATTGATCACGAAACTTATGACAGGTTGTTTGAAGTCTAGAAAAACCAATTGTTTGCAAACCTGTTTGTATTGAACAAAAGTTTGTATTGAGTTTGTATTGAACAAAAACTACTGAAGGGTAAGGTTCGGAGTAACGTATGGTGTTGTTACACATCTAAACCGAACTTTTAAAGAAAAGCAAGATTAACGATCGGCTCGGTTCCCAAAATTAGCATAGGCACTGGAAATGCTTGTGACGACTTGTCCCGAAAAAATCGTAACTGTTCCAAAATGCAAATCGCGCAATGAGGCGAAACTGGTGGAAAATACCTCAATTCATTTCGTGTAGATAAATTTCTTTATTTTTGATGTAATGTTTGGGCATGTTGCAATCTTTAACATGTAATGAAATCATTTATACGTACGTGATTATTTATTGAAAGCACGTAGCATTAAAAAGCGTTGCTAGCTCTTCTCGCTTATAATTAGAAGTTTTCCTAGGCATCAGTGAAGTGTGAAGTGTGAACAAAGACAGTGACAGATAGGAAGCTATACTGAACATGGGTTGCGGATCGTCCTTGTCAGCAGAGTTTCAAGCGAAATACACAGCTTCAATTCAACTCTCCGCGGCTCAAAAAAAGATCGTTCGAGAAACATGGGAGTTTGTGGAACAACGTATGAGTTATGTAGGAAAGAGGATGTTTTTGAAGTAAGTGTATTTGTACCAGATAACAAGAGTTACTTAAGGGTATAAGCAAAGTCTCATTTCTTTGCTCTTAAAACACCACATACGACTTGTATGCATACCATCTACAAGCGTTTCCGCCTGTCATCCACGGTTAAACCGCGCCGGAAAATGCTGATAAAAACGACGACTTTCGAGAACTCACCAGGGTTTAGGGGCACCCAACGACGGTTTCCTCCTAAATTTATTGAAAACACGTTTTAGGCTATCCAGAGTAGATCTCTAGAAATGTATTCAAGTGGCGCTAAAAACAGTCACTTGTTACTCCTGAGTGTACAGCTACCCAGTTTCCTCAAGAAAATCGGAAAAGCATCCCCTTTTTCGAAGAGAAAAGAACCTTGTCCATTGGTTTGTTGAATATATTTGATACCCTTTTATGTTCGCAGATTCTTTGAAAACAATCCCGAATACAAGCGCCTGTTTCCAGAATTTAAAGACCTCTCGCTATCAGACATAGAGAAAACCAAAGAATTACATGGGCATGCAAAGCGCGTAATGAAAGCTTTGGAAAATGCAGTGTCGGCGATGGATGACGCAGAGATTTTTGCCGCGTATTTGGATGAACTTGGCCGGAGACATAAAGATCGACCTATGAAACCACTACACCTAGATGTAAGTGAGTCTAAGTGAAGTTAGCTGGTTGTTTCGCATGTATCCAGGTTCGCCTACTACAAATTCATCGGGAACTTTAAATTAATGTTGGACGCGTGAAAACTCTTTCTAGGTTTAATAGTTAACATGGTTTATAATTACCCACCCATCAAAACTAACCAGACTGAAACGTTTGATTTGCAAACCGAGGGGTCCCTCAAACTTTGATGTATGCTTGATGGGTAAACCACGCACCATTTCGAAACACAAATAAAAGTATACCTGTGTTTTCGTTTCCAGTCAGTAAAGACCGCTTTGATGTTTACTCTTCAAGAACTCTTCAAATCCAGCTGGACCGAGGAAACAGCAGAGGCCTGGAACAAGCTCTTCATGTTTATCAGGGATCAAATGGTACGTGGCCTGCAGTCACGAGCATGAACTCCAAACAAGGCTTCCGGCTTAAATATTCAGATCTAAGGGACCGGTCATTATTTATCGCCTCGGCGGAGGCGGTGGGGGGGGGGGGGGGGGGGATTTGGTGCTAAACAAGGTAAGATTTAGCCGATCCCCCCTTTGAATGTCACTTCATTGAAGTGATCCCCCTGATAACTTTTGATGACTCTCGCGACCCCCCCCCCCCCCCGCCCTCATGTCTTCATTTGCCAAGCAAATTTGAGTGGTTCCTCCTCTGAATCCTTCCAGTTTTCAGCGATCCCCCTTTTTGGGTTCTCAGTTACGACTGATCTCCCCTTTTGTTCTCCTAAAAATCAACTGATTCCCCCTAAAATCCTCCGCCCTCCCCCCCCCCCCCCCCCCAAGGCGATAAATAATGACCGGTCCCTCAGCGCAGGGGTCAATACGTTCGACTACCGCATTTTACTGATTATATCTCCATAAAAAGACTGCTGGAGGCACACGACTAGTTCACGTCATACGTCAGTGGCTGAAAGTGAGTGTCTGTCTTTGCATCTTCTCCAAAAGCTTCCAGTTTGAATGAGGCAGTCTTCAAGGATTTCGCCATGGATCACTGTCAATTGCTTCGTCGACCACACCTCAGTTTTATTTGATTTACACCAGATCCGTGGATACAGTACGAGACAACAACAACAAATGACAAAAACTCTTCAATTTACTGAGCTGTTAATAGTATTCCAGCATGTTATTTTTTTATCACTTTGTCATTTGGCTGAACACAGTTTTGCGGGCGGTCAGAGGTAACTCGCGGGCCGGCGCGTTTTTTAAATTAGACAAACATGGCGGCGAAAAAGCAATGGTACAAAGAAGATGATTTCTCAAATCTAAGATTTTGTGATATTTGGCAGAATTTTTACTTTTATCGTATTTGAAATAATGAGAACTTTAAAATGGAAGTTGAACAGACCAATTTTGTGACACATTTAATAATACAGTACAATTATATTATTGATTATCTAAAAACCCGTCGGTTAAAATTTAGTCGAATAAGTTTGAAATGGTAATGATTAATTATAGTAAGATCTATGTAAGTTTATAGGAAAATCTAATGAGCGAATTTTATGTAAACTGAGCAAAAGTGAAATTTTTAAGGTTGTATTCAATCGTTCATGTTGCCATGGAAACTATGAAAACGTCAAATTTTACCTGTCCATCAAAATTTTTCATCAGTATATTTTTCACTTGCCAAGTTTCAGCTTGTGAGCTGCAACCTGCCAAAACTGTTTAGCCTCCTGAAATATGGCCTACGACCTCGTCGGATAACATCCTCCTCAAGCCATCTCCAGAATGCTTCAGATGATACTCAGCCTCATTCAGTAATTATTAAATAGTAGTAGAGGATTGCTTGGTAAGCCATTCAGTGAGAAGCTAACCCTTCAAGCCTCCATATCCACATAAAAATTCTGGTCTCTATGCATTTCCACAAAGAATAAGTTGAGAAAATGTGATAAAATATCAATGCATTCTCTATTAGGTGATCCATTTACTAATTCTCATAACATTTTCTCTTGATTGTGTATGGATATTGTTTGGAGAAAATTGATGTTTGTCACTCTTGGGACTTGTAAAAAGGGATAACGAAATTGTCCCGGGTTTACTCTCATTATCCCGCCGGGATAATAACAATATTCTTAGTTTGCAACCACGTGACAAGGAGGCCATGTTGGAGGTCGAAATAATAGAGTTTTTTTCGCGAGGAATTTGCATGAAAATAGAGTTTAGTTCCCAGAGGAGGAAATGCTTTTGTTCTTAACCACCGACATGGCCACTGTGACGTCACGTGCAAACCAGCAATTAAGTATCGTGAAGGCCTGTTTTGATTGCTTCAAACATAAATCGAAATAAGGCTGCCCAAGCATCAGAAGTCTCTTTAATCCACTGCTCCTGGAAAAGGTCTTTAAATGAAAACATCAGTGCTTCATATATAACCTGGAAGTCATATAAAAAATAAATTTGTAAGATAAATACATAGATACAAAAATAAAAACTGTATATAATTAAACAAAAAAGTGCCACCCTACCTTTAGTCTCCCTCGCAGCCGTTTTTTGGATGCCACGCAACGCTCGGGGGAAAAAACGGCTGGTAGGGAGACTACCCTACCTTAACCTACAGAGCATAAATTATTAATAAAAAAGACATTCATGATTTTACAACAGCATGGTACTGCAGAAAATTAAAAAATTTTAATTCAGGGTGATTGAAGAAACGTTTTAAGATAAATGTCACATGAACAATACAATTGTGGAGTAAAGAAAACGGAGTTAATCAAGACTCAAATATATATATATATATATATATATATATATATGAAGTAAAACAATCTTCTTGCATAATTTGTACGCTATTTCTCGTCTTTTTTGATAACTAAACTGCCCCTAATATCATGATCCTAACTTTTAGTCTTTCGTATACAATTATATGGAGGAGAGTGTTTTACTGGGAACTAAACCACTCGTAGATTCCATTCGCCACCTCATCCGGGACCCGAGTGGCGTATTTTCCGTATGTCACCTTTGTGAGTGTCGTATCGTTCAATGACGTCACGATTCCCGCCTTTTGCTTTTGTTGAATTGGTTTCTCTATATAATAAAAAGAACATTACACGCTGGCTCGAAGATATGAATTTTATGTTCTCGTGTCAAGAACAATATCTCACGAGTGAGCGAAGCGAACTCGTGAGATATTGTTCTTGCCACTCGAACATAAAATTCATATCTTCTCGCCACCGTGTAATATCCTCTATATAAAGTTATCGAGTGTTGTCCGTCGTTGAGAGCACTGAGTGTATATCAACACGAGACAGAGTGTTTCATCTCATATCAAACACTCAGAGTAGAACTACGAGGTCTCTGATATTTAAATGGTGTGACCTTTATTTTTGACTTCGCAAGGAAAATGCTTTTGAAGGAGAAATTAACAATGAAAAGAATTTGCAGTTTTTGGGGGTAAGGTATCCAAACAAGACACGATAAACGATTTTTTTCTGTCCTTTGCTTACCTTAAAATTTAAAGAGAATAATACTTCACACTTCACAAGGAAATGTTTCGGTTTATTCTTTTATTATCTTCAAAAAATTTAATAACTTAATTTTCAGTTAAACATGGGAAACTCACCTCCAAGTATTGTGCTTTGAGCGGCCTGACCTGATGTCGCCGGCCCAGT
Source organism: Porites rus (assembly GCA_964035705.1). Classification (NCBI taxonomy): domain Eukaryota; kingdom Metazoa; phylum Cnidaria; class Anthozoa; order Scleractinia; family Poritidae; genus Porites; species Porites rus. The sequence continues at coordinate 1,356,866 of OZ038005.1, read as the reverse complement.
TCCACAAGGTATGTGACGAAACTTTCGTTGTCGTCCAAAGAGGCCACTGCATTTTCTATGCTCTTCATTAATATTTTGTTGTGACCGTACAATGTACGCGTGGATTTGAGCTCTTCTATATCGACTTTGCCTGGAAATTTGGTCTTTAACTCGGGCATCACTTCAAAAACTCTGTACAAATGATAGAGGAGCATGTTATTTTTGTTGCATTGTCGAGTAGAGCTCTTTTTAGTTCAGTTTCGAAAGTAATAATTGCGCGCCGTTACACCGGTTTTGCATCGAAACACATTTTGACTACATAGCTCACAAATCTCACGTCACATTTCTAACCAATCAGAAAAAAGTAAGAACCAGTTGCGATTTTCCACATGCGCTTTTACGCCGTTGACGACCGCTGCAAGTATTGACTGTGATTTTTGATTGGTTCATTATATTCCTCTGTCTTTCCTAATTTTTTAGAGTAATAACACTAACTTTAGTCTTGCTTAATTGAAAACCGGTAGGGCGCAAATAAAAATTAAAGCACTTTCAATAGCAACGAAGCGCCAAAAGAGAAGTGGAAAACCAAATGCTCTCCTTTGTTTTGTGCTAAAAATATATTTTAACTGCATGGGTTGAAAGTCAGCTAGTAGCCTGCGAACCGCTGAAACTAGAGCCGAAAATACCGGATGCTCTCGCAGGCTTAGTCAGCTAGGTAATTTTTACAAACTATGTAAGCCTAGTTAAAATTCAAAGGGGTAATTGCGTCTGTCGCAACCGTTTGTATCAATATTATTTATCGCATATGAGTCACACGGAGACAACACGATGCACGATGAGGAATAATATGCTACTTTAATTAGTACATGTAAAACAAGAATCATTCGCAACTGAAACATGTTGAGTTCAAGTTGTGTCGTTTCTCCCTACACGCTTGTACCAAGCTTTCAACAGGAAAACAATATACTTTTCAAAGCTAAAAAATATGGATTGCTTGAGTTATTTATTTTCCTCGACAAACACCTGCCCTAATAATGCATTTCATGAATTCATTTATACGAAAGAGGATGTTGTGTAGATCTAAAAGAGAATGTTTTGCAATTCGTATTGGCAGTTTGCTTACAATTTGTTTACTTTTTAAGACAGAATGAATCGCCTCTCGGTCAAGTAACAAAAGATATTTAAGAATGACATTGCTTTGAATCACCAAGATACTTCCTCGATATAGGCTCCCGTTTCAGACCAAAAAAAGTTACTGAATTTTTTATTCATGGCTTGCGTAACACTATTTTAAGCAGTCAAATTAAAAGGGATATTACATAAAATTTGCCTTTTTAAATACACCAAGCCAGTGATCCAAGAACAAAATACCGGTGAAATTGTTTTATTTTTGGGAAATGAAACCTAAATTGCAATATGTATGTAGATTAAACTAATCATACAGTTTATTCTAAGGTCATTGAAAATGAATAAAAGGGCCTGTTTTTCTAAATCATACACTAGAACCATACCTACAAAATTCATATCAAATTGTGGGAAAAATGTAATGACATAAGAACCTACTTTATTTGGAGCCACGAATAAAAAAATGTGATACAAAGTATTACGGCATCACCGTGAGTCAGCTTGGTAAACAAGTCAGATGTTTAACCAATTTCTCATGGGTTAGACAAAAACTGCGTCCTTTAATTCAACGTAATCCACAACAGTGTTTTTGAACCCGTTTATTTAATGTTCAAAGCATCCTTACCTTAAGAAAGTTTGTTTTCCAACTTTTGTTCGATTCTCTTCCACTGTATTCCATGTACTTTTAATTATTAATTTCTGTTTGTCGGAGATACTGGTTTGCAAATCAGCCCGGAGAGAGTTCGCTGTAGAATGCATGGACGAGGAACAGCCCATCATTCAGTAAAACCCATTAATGCGACACGAAAAGGCGGAGCGGGATTTGCTACTGCTGCTAGTTCTGCGGCAGGCTTGAGTTTAGCCAGTTGAATGTTAATTGGTGGTTGCCAAAGTCGAATATTTTAAGGAACCGGGTGCTGTTTTCCGTGTTTGGTTGCGTTTGGTTTTCAATATAGAAACGCAACCAAACGGCAGCTGGAAACAGGACGGTAACGTCGTATTGATTAACTAGGAAATAGTATACAGTGTATACGTAATAAACAAAGCTGCCTCGATTGCAAGCGTGACATTCAGGAACCCAAGACCGGGGTTTTCATCTGCGTTTCATGTGTTTGTCGGCGCTACCGCGTTTTCACAAACTCGTTTATATTAAGATCGATTTTGACCGGCATTTCGACCATTGCAAGAGGCCACCAAAAAAAACACAATGCAAATAGAATTTTGTCATTAAAATTAAATATAGATCATACAGCAGATGAGCACAAGCACTCCCTGTTAGTAGAGTTTTCTCTATGGGAACTTTTCTACCTGCCAACACATTACAGAAGCGGGCATACGGAGCGGAGCTTCAAATTTCCAAGCGTTAACTACTCGACATTGTTCCTTGAAACCATCGAGGCTGTAAAAACGACGAACGTAATGAACCCCAGTGAGCGGGAGCCAATTATCTGGAAAATACGATTTTGGAATCTTTAATTACGGACCTTTTGATTGTCTTAACTTTTCAGTACAAGTCCGCACTAGCTCAGAGGAAGAGCAACTTGACAAGTTACAAGAGGGTAAAAGGATGGACCGACTGGTGCTGGAAGAACTTGGAATCTTTTTTTCCAAGTCGTCTCTCAATTCCTGCACCAACTCGACACTTGAGGTCAATTCACTAAAACTTTTTGTTTTCAGACTGCAAAACAATAGCTACATTAAATGGACCGTTGGTTTGACACGTTTATAGCGGAGCTCTTGCGCGCGAAGCGCGCAGCGGAGCACCATGGGTAAAAGAATGTGGTAAACTACCCATCCGAGAAAATTTGGTAATCACGTGACCGTACACCGACCGCCCGCCCACCCGACCGTCCGTCCGCACCACAGACATACCAATGTAAAATAATTCAATGAACAGGTATGGCAACCCTAATGCAACTCAAGGTTTTATTTGGAAAGAAATCGCATGGCCGCCCGGACTTTTAGAAAGAAAAAACAACAACAAAGTCGTGTCTTTTTTAACGTTATTTTTGATGTTTACACTCACGTGGATAACAGAGAAACTGAGCTAGAGCTAGTTTCTGAGAACAAAAGAGAAGAATTTTGTAGGAAGAAAAACATGAAAATTCAAAGCGGCTGTGGGACAATGAGAAATGCTAGTGGCCAGCAAGGTGAAACTGAGCGGCACTGAAAAATAAAAGCGAACATCAACACAGGAGACAAAATATTGGGTAAGAATTCCTCCATAAAAACAATGTGCAACTAGGAAGTTTGACGTTTAGTCCTACAAAACAGCGTTGTAGTTGTGCAAAACAACGGCAAAGAAGGACGAAAAGCGTGCTGCACGTGCAAATTTTGTTGTTTTGCTAATTAGAAAAAAAAGTGTGCTGCACGAGCAATTTTTTTTTTTTGCTAATTAGATCTATTGATGTCATTTCCATTGGCTTCCCCGTTTAGCATTAGACGATTTAATTTTTTTTTGTTTACAAGTTTTATTAACAAGAGCTTCGCTTTTAGCCCTGGCTAAATCTATATATTAAGAAACAGTCCAACGGAGCCTCCACTTCGTTTCACTGGATGTTTACACTTAGGATCGCTAAGCATCATGGGCGGTGTTCAGAATCTGATCATTTGTGTCAAGATGGTGTGGGTGGAGTGAACATCTCGACCGTGGAGTGAATCAGTGTATTCATTAAATACGCTGTAGAAATAAGCGATTTTGCTTTGATTCTCTTCCGGAAACTTTTAAGAAACAAAGTCTGTCAAATTCTCAGAAAAAACGGTATCAACTCGCATCCTGCTGGCATCTGATGGACAAAGTCGGCACAGAATCGATTTGTTCAATGTTTCAATCATGAAAAGCATTGAAAGTAAGACCCGCAGTTCGCGGAAAATTTTGATTTCAGCGTCAAATCAGTGCCGCTTTACGAGGTACTGCATACCTTTGATAACATAAACCTAAAACAGTGCACACTGGAGCGCAGTTGGAGCTAGGATGCATTTATAACACAGTTATCAATTAACAAACTCATTCAACCAACCTCCCTGGTACCGGAAAAGCCCGAGGGGGACTCCCATCAGGATACAAGTGACGAGGATGCTCGTCGTCTCGCTTTGGGGCGTAAATTGCAGATTTTGGTCTCACTTAGGGTGTTTAGGATGGAAAGTCACTATATTTACCCATTCAGGTATCACTTAATACTGTGCATAAAGAAATTTACAAAAAATTAATGCCCTGACACTGACCACACAGAAATCTCCCTTAGCGGTCAGTTTAAGCTTGAGCCGCGTCATTTTTATATGGGAGTTCCCCCCCCCCTCCGGGCGTAAAGGTCTGTAAGGAAGACTTTTCGGTTCAAGTCGGATCAATATACGTTTCTGGGAAAATGCCCACCTACCCCTCCCCTGAGCCAATATTGTGCCTTACGTGAGAACTAAGTGTCAAAGTTGGCTTAGGGGAGGGGTAGGTGGGCAGTTTTCCAGAAACGTATAATGATTTTCAAGAAACAGAAAAAATGATCTCTTTTGATTCACGAGGATTTATTTAAAAACTTCTGGATGTTCCAGTGACGAGTCACTTTAAATGTGCACTCTATCACTAGCTATTTTGATTCTGAGTTGCAGAAATTTGCGAACAGCCGGAAAAATCAGTGAAAAAAAGAACAGCTTAAAAAGGATTCATAGCAAAATAAATAATCTCGAAAGCAACAAGAAAACAATAATCACTTTACAGGGTACAAGCGCAAATTGCATAGAACAACAGCGTAAGTCTCCTAACATTAACCTTTTGATCAGCATGAAATTTCTCCTTGTGATATAAATGTTTTCTAAAACAGTGGTAAGGAGAATTGAGAACATGATCACAGACGATGAATCTAATTGACACTTCAACAAATTCTCCTCACCACTTCTATTGAAAACGTATAGGAACAACAAACGAGAATTTGAACTTTGATATTAGAGTTTAAAGGGTTAATAAATTCTTTAAATATACTGGTTACCATGTACTGCCACTCCTCTAAAGTCCTAGATTTTCTAAATCTCTCATAGAAAAAAAAATTCCCACCGGAGACAAAAATGTTATCATGTTCTCGTTGTTTCTTTTGAGCACGGGAACCCCATTCACGGGCTCTCTGGTATATCAAAGGTAGAGTGCTGAGGCTAACGAAGAACGACATCGCGACTTCAAAACATTATCAAAGACCGCTTTTATGTTAACATCCACTGCCGATAAGGTCCCCGATCTGAGACCTGTAAACCCACTCGACTCAGTAAAATATCTTTCCACGGTTCCCTTCTGCAAAAAAAGGCGCGCGCTTTAGTTACACATCAAGAGTGTCCGTGAATTCAACAATAGAGACTCTCTTTACAGATCTTCTTTCGGCGGGCTTCTTCACTTCAGGGGACCTCGCATCTTTGTCGGTACTGGATCCTTGTCTTTTATCTTTGCTGTTATGTTCCATTGCTTGGGGTTGATCGTGTTTGCTTAGCTTCGATTCCTCCTCCCCCCCTTCAGAGCTGTCATTCGATTCTGATATCATCTCAAGGTTCCCTTCACTTGTTTTGCGCAGGCTCATTATCGAGGAGCGCTCTACCCGTCGAGATTCTGCAGCTTCAGCATCCTTCTCTTCAAGATTCACCTCGTTTCTCCTCTCCTTCTCATCATCTCTGAGCTGTTGCTTTGTATCACTTGACCTCCCAGGAGCCATACCTTCATCAAAAATATCCACGTACTTCTTAAACCCATTTCCATCAGTACTGGACGATTTTTCCTGTTCTTTGTCAATCACAGCTTTTGATCGTCCATCTTGAAAATTTTCCATGCGCTTCAAGGACAACTCTTGTCGAGCGGCCTCACTAAACGTCGACGAAGCCATGGTGGTTCTACGAGGGATGGCAGCTCTTTCCTTGGCACGCCTTCTGACTGATTGCGAATGCTTGATCGTGTACTGCCGGGCAAGGCTTTGAACTTTGGACAATCGCTTGTCCAAGCTAATTCGTCTTTCTTCAACATGTTGTCTGGTGTGCGCCCAAAGCGCCTGTCCCGATACGCTCGTCATTCGGTCCCTGCGCCGGGCAAAGACGTCATCTTGTCCATCACCTGCATCCATTGCCTGAGATAATAAAAGAATTTCGGTGAGGAATGACAACAGAGCAATTTTCAATCAATTTTTAGCAAGGAATTCAGACTTAGGAGAGTTACGATACAATCTTTAAGGTCGTAATCATTAAGTTTTCTCACAGCCTGAATTTCAGCTGTCTTCTTGAGTTGCATAACCCGAGGAAGAGGCGTATGAATCAACGAACCGTTAATGCCGTCCAGTGTTTGCGAGGAATTTGAGAAGAGAGCCGAAAACCAGACTAGTTCTTTCATGAATGAGAGACAATCCTGTGACACATGGGGTATATGGCTGACACAAGAAAGTACAAATCCAGGCATTCCGCTCTAATTCATAATTCCAACCATGCTCGCACCCTGCATTCCATTTGGTCTACGCCCTATCCACTATTCGTGGACAACCCATCCTACCATGAATTTCTCCGTTCAAGCCAGATACAACTTACCTCTTGGCCATCAAAAAACATCCCTGGTGATGACGGTCCTTGTCTTGGAGGAGGCAGTTTCACTGAATGAAAGCCTCTATTAACGCTAATTAGACCAAGCCTGGATTTGGCAGACCTTCTGGAGGGACTACGTGGGTCTATGCCACAGGTTTTTGGTGTCTTCAATTGAAATTCGTCCAGGTCATCTCCAGAAGAGATATCGTCTCTCTGCTTCACCAAAACCTCGACCTTTCCCTCTTCTGCTTCCCCTAAAAATGCAGCGGGACTGGAATTCCAAAGTAACTAGGTTAATATTGTACCATATCAGTCACCATGAGGCCCATTTTGACGTTTTTTTTCAGTTCAAAGTAAAAGTCGTCTACCAGAAAAGCACTATTAAAGGCTGGTTTTCACTAGCGAAGGATTCGGAGTCGGAGTCGTAAGCGGAGTCGTAAGAGCGCTTATGACCCAGTGAAAATCAAAAATCGGATTCGTAAGCGGAGTCATAAGCGCGACGGAATCGGAGTCAGAAGAATCAGAACGTTTCCATTTTCTTCCGATTCCGCTTACGACTTCGTCGCTTACGTTCCGCTTATGATCTAGTGAAAACCAGATTGACGGAGTCGGAAGCAGAAGCGGAAGGATAAACCAATCACAACGCACGTTCCCACGCTTTGTGATTGGGTTTAGTCCTTCGGCTTCTGCTTTCGACTCCGACAATCTGGTTTTCACTAGATCATACGCGGAATGTAAGCGACGGAGTCGTAAGCGGAATCGGAAGGCTGTTTTCACTAGATCATAAGCTCTACGCTTCCGATAACGACTTTGACTCCGACTCCGTCGCTAGTGAAAACCAGCCTTAAGCCGCCAAGGGCATGTTTTAAATCTTATAACACCGCAGACTTCATTCAGCAATTTGCCATCCGTTTCGCAGTTTGAACACAAAATTGAGGCGGCAAGACTACTATTGACATACGTACAAAAAATATTACAAAAAACTTAAAAAACAACCCCACTTCATGATTTAACGGTGGGATGAGATGTAACTTACGTTTTATTGAAGCAAGGTAAAGTGAAGTATTTTGCTTCTAGAAACAACCAAGCGAGAAGTAATGACGACACCGTCATCCCTAACATGATCTAAATTTAAAAAGAATTTCCTTCGTCACCAACACTTCTTGAGATAAAAGATACTGGATAATCAATGCATCAGAGAAATTAGAGTATGGATGTTTCAGTGCAAAAGCTTTCGCGATAGCAGCACGAAATGCCAACATATAAACTGATTGCCAATGTCCACTGACAAAACGTTAGGCCACTTCCGAGTTCCAAAAACCCTCACTTTCAAAAAGAGGCTAGGTGCACAACCTTTCTTGTGAAAATGAGTTTTATTTGCATGAGAATGAAAAATGATTTCCATATCAAAGGCTGAGCACCTACCCTCGTTTTGAAACAGAGGCCCGGGGAAACTTGGAAATGGCGTATTGTGTTCAGAGTGACAGCGGAGTAGCCCGCAAGGTACGACGGGAAGACAAAAATGAGAGGAAAAAAAAACACAAACCATATTATGCCCTGAAATAGAAATAGAAAATAGCCCATTACCGAGTTGCCTTTCAAGCTTCTTTTTGAAAACGAGGGAAAGTGCGATGTCTTTCACATGAAAACAATTTTTTGGTCGTTAGAGAAATTTTCGTAAGACCTTGAAATGAAAAGGCGCGAACAAAACAAAAACAACAAACGAGCGGAAATAAAGCGATTTGATTGGTGTATCGAACGGCTACAAACGCACCTTTGGTTGGTTAAGAGAACGCTCGGCTGAAAAAATTTCATGCCCGAAGAACTTTCTAGAAATCGCTTTGACGTCATACTGCAACACGATTGGTCAATCGAGCAATGCCTTCTCCATATTAGGGTTTTCTTTGGCGGGAAAATGAAGAGTCCATGTTTTGTTCTTTTCATCCATTGGCTGATAAAACAAATAACAAACACTTACGAAAACCATTTTTCAAGGTCATACGAAAATCGCTCTATGCAAATGAAACCCCCTTACACTTGAAAGTGAGGGTCTTGGAAACCCGAAATGGCTTATTCTTTATTCTACTCTTTCCGTTTACTTTAGAAAACTTACCACGAGGTATTCATACGGATTCACGGACTCCAATCCAAATCTGCCCAAAATAGCGTTGCCATCTGTGCTGATGCAGTTTAACGTTGATTCGTAATCACACTTCAGACGAACATTCTGCAACAAGACTTTGGTTATCGCTGCATAACCATAAAACTGTGGGTTGATATAGAACAATAAATTATACCTGAAAACAACAGACAGGAAACAAAAGAAATTTATTTTCAGCGGTTACATTGTGATAACCTTTGGCTCTCTATCCCTCCGAACTGAATAGCGTCATGTAAAAGCAATTTTCAAGACTTTAAGTTTGAATGGTAACACCATAAGGTTTCATTCACAGACGCAATACCACAGGAAAGTACTACTCAGCAGCTTTCATTTGAATGGTCACACTCTAGGATTTCATTCACAGATTCAAAAAATAGAACCACCTTGTACAGCATAATAAACAGTACCACAGGAAAGTACTGCTCAGCAGCTTTCATTTGAATGGTCACACTCTAGGATTTCATTCACAGATTCAAAAGTTAGATCCATCTTGTACAGCATAATAAACAGTACCACAGGAAAGTACTGCTCAGTAGCTTTCATTTGAATGGTCACACCATAAGATTTCATCCACAGACTAAAAAGCTAAATTCACCTTATACAGCTTAATAAACAGTACCACAGAAAATTACTGATCAGTAGCTTTCATTAATACTAATTTGGATGGTGATATCTGAATGACCACACCCAAGATTGTCACACCATAGGATTTCAGTTATAAACTCAAAAGTTAGAACCACTCAATCAATGGAGAAGATCGTTGCCGGAAGTCAACTAAGCACTTACACGACAGGCATCTGAGGCCTGGGCACTAGAAACCCCCCCGCAAAGCCGCCAATAGCAGACACCATTGGACAAATCCGATGAGCGATCTGCGGCTGCGCACAAATCACCATCATATAGACTGCAATCCACGTTTGGTTTAGAACCAGTGAAAGGATTGTTATAAGTAAGAACCTCCACAATTCATAGGACGTCATAACCTACAAGAAAGAGAGTTGACATAAGAAATGACAAAATGAACTGAGGAAGACTAACACTGAACGGTCCAAAACAGTATTTATGCTTCGTGTATTTTATTTTATTTCAAGCTTACCTGTGCTGTGAAAGTTTGCGACGAAGATTAATGAAACGACAAAGAGACCCATTCGTAGCCGGACAGTTTGTATAATTAATCGATTTCTGGATTCTTCTCCATGTCATTCTTTTCCGCGATCACCAGCATTAATATTCGCACATTAATTGGAGGAGCAGATAAATACCGTATTTAAAGTAAGCCGTAAAAAGTGGAAGTACTCCATGATAAGTGTCCTGTGGTTAAGCAAAGGGAAGCAGCGTGGCCGACTGGACAGCGATCTTGGGTTCGAGTCCCGCTCAGACTGCTTGGTGGACTTGTTTGTCGGTCGTCTCGAAATCAAAATTCTCGATCACGCTTGAGTAGAGCCAACTGGTTGCCTCCTGACAGTCGAGGTTAATATTAACCCTGTTATGTTATTTGTATTATTGGCTTCAAATTGTTTTAGAGTAGCTACGTGTACTTTTACTATAAACAAAGCATTTCCCCTTTTTCATGTTTTACTTGACCGATCAGCGTACTGAAAAAATTGTGTAATACACGAGGTTGCTACAAAACGTTTACATGAACAGGAATGAAGCGAAATTGAAGATTAAACTCGCCATTTTCCAAGTTCAAAATTTTGGATGAAAAGACAAAAGTGATGACCAGGGTGATTTTCATTAGAAAGATTACATGGTGTTGATGCGGGTAAAAGATAACGAAGTCAAATAACACGCATGCGTCACATCACGCAAGTGTTATCCTCTGTTATCACGTGATTTATGACATGAGGCCCCATGTGTTGCAACAGCTGCCCACCGCTGCTAACACTCAGGCTAAAGAAGCGATACCTAACACATAAGTGGTCGGAACCAATGATCGGCATGCTAGAGATAAGACGGCGACATTTCAGTGAACATACCATGAAGTAAGACATAGTTGAACACAGGATCACTGGCAACACGCATACAGCTGTTGTTCGAACAAAGGTTTGAATGACATTCTCATGTGACCGACCACACCCATCAGCGCGCTCAAGGCGAAATATCTAGAGAAATATTAAAAAACAGTCAACTATGGCACGCTAAAAAGCCTAAAAGTAACGTTAATTTCCTATTTCGGCGTGATCACTTTGATTAAACACATTGGCGAATACCGTCTTTGAGAACAGTTTCTCACCTTTGAGAACAATGATTGGCGCGGTTTTTTTGGCAGCTAATTTAATTGACCATTTTACGATTTATTATGCTCTAAAGACGATGTTTGGCTAGTGCCTAGACATCAATTTTCCGCAAAGCCATTTATTCAGCGTCACGTGATCAATGCGCGGCTTTTCGGTCACTGATATTCACGAACAAAAAATGGGAAAACACTGTAAAAGCAAAAACACCGCAACAAACCGATGAGGTCAGCCTGATCTTGAGCAGACCTGGGTCAATAAAATCTTCAATACCATCTTACATTCTGAGGCCTGGGCCCCGTTTCTCGAAAGTCCCGGTAACGTTTCGGGCCTGAAATCAAATCTTCAAATCGAAATATAAAGAATAAGAGCGCGGGTCTTGGCTAACAAACTGCTCCATTTTGTTTCATTAACTGATAGTTTTATCATGTTAGATGCAAAACTGTTGAAACCGCCATCTTGTACGAAAACAACAACACCTTTACGGGCCCGTTTATTATCGGCACTTTCGAGAAACGGGCCCCTGGACGTCGAATCATAGACGTAAAAGCGAAACTTACGTCCAGAGCTTTATTGAGGTGGGCCATTAACACGGAGCTCAGGAATAACGGACTGGCACAACAGTAAACACAGTAAGCGGACATCAATAATATGCCATCTCTCTCCTCCGCTTGCCAATAAACAGTTCCTAAAACAAGAACAGAGAATAAATCCTTTGTAACTAATAAAATGCGAGAAACGGGTGATTTTTAGGGGAAGCTCTTTCTTTATAAACGTTTTGTGGAACTTTCCGTCACTCCCTGTTTATGGCTACAAACAGCGAAATAAAAGAGAAGATCTTCAAGTGTTTTTATGACAAGAAATGGCGGCAACGAGCAAACCCTTACCAGGAAACAAGTATTATCGCGAATAAAGGATGGTCGCGAAATAAGCCACTAAAGCTAATCACGATTTAACTTACCTATTATAATTCCAAATGTAAAAAATATCATTGGAAAATACAAAAGTTGTCCAATTGTTTGCCTAACGGAAGTTCTGCCTTCCAGGACAAAGATTCTCTTGAATGTTCCAGCCCCCTCCACGCTGAAAATTTAAAAAGACAGTAACGGGCGTTATAAGCTGGCGGGGTTAATCGCGAATCAAAAATAATAATCACTAAAAACCGGTGTCGGGTACTGGAATTCTGAAAAATGTCCAGACGGTTGTAAACCAGTTCTAGGCAGAGCAAAACGTGTAAACCATTTCTAAACCCGGGAATGGTGTAACCGGTTCTAAGCACAGCAAAAAGTGTAACGGTTTCTAACCGCGGAAAAAAGGGTAACCAGTGCTAAGCTCGGGTAAGAGTTCAACCGGGTGCATGCAAGCGCGGGAAAAGTGTATTGTAACCGGTTCAAAACGCGGGAAAACCCATAACCTAATACAAACTTACAATTTTGTCATGGTATCCATGGAAACGGTTTTTCCTGCACTTTCTTGGGACGTCATAATAGCCTCTTGGACTGCCTGTGGTTCTCCACTTGTTTGATAATAATCCAAAATAGCGTGCCTAGCTTCGGGGCAGTTTAATAAATCCATGATAGTGTCTGTTATCGGAAAAAAATGATCTTTTAAAACGAGAAAGGCAACTATTAGTTTACTTTGATCAATTAAAACTTATTTACTTGAAAACACTTATGAATGTTTCTTCGACAAAGAAAGCTATTTTCATCTTGCAGTACACAACTAAAAATCGCTCTACTGTTCGTTTCATCTTAGTTTAATCTATTTATTTCTAGAAATGCCACTTCAATCGACGTCAAGAACATTTTTCGGAATTGTCAGAGCCATGATACCTGGGTATGCCTTATTTTTTGGTACCTGCAGGGTTCTTGGCGTCAATTTTCGGAGCATCTTCGCTCATCCGGAACTCTTCAGTTGTTGCGCCCGCATAAGCTTTAAGGAATATCTCTGGCGCCATGGAGGGTTCACCATAATATGCAACCTAAACAAAACAAACCCAACTCAGAAGAGATTATTTACTTCTGGGACTAACTTGTGAATAACTTTTCTCATTGCCAGCGTGAAATTCAAAGTCGAAAAGTTTCTTCTAAGTTTTGAGTCCTTGGATGAAATCCTAGATATCACCATCCAAATATTAATGAAAGCTGCTAATCAGTAATTTTCTGTGATACTGTTTATTAAGCTGTACAAGGTGATTTTAGCATTTGAGTCTGTGGATGAAATTCTTTGGTGTGACCATTTAAATGAAAGTTATTGAGCAGTACTTTCCTGTGGTACTGTTTATTATGCTGTACAAGGTGGTTCTAACTTTTGAGTCTGTGGATGAAATCCTATGGTGTGACCATTCAAATGAAAGTTATTGAGCAGTACTTTCCTGTGGTACTGTTTATTATGCTGTAAAAGGTGGTTCTAACTTTTGAGTCTGTGGATGAAATCCTATGGTGTGACCATTCAAATGAAAGCTACTGAGCAGTAATTTCCTGTTGTACTGTTTATTATGCTGTACAAGGTGGTTTTAACTTTTGAGTCTGTGGATGAAATCCTATGGTGTGACCATTCAAATGAAAGCTACTGAGCAGTAATTTCCTGTGGTACTGTTTATTATGCTGTACAAGGTGGTTCTAACTTTTGAGTCTGTGGATGAAATCCTATGATGTGACCATTCAAATGAAAGCTACTGAGCAGTACTTTCCTGTGGTACTGTTTATTATGCTGTACAAGGTGGTTCTAACTTTTGAGTCTGTGGATGAAATCCTATGATGTGACCATTCAAATGAAAGCTACTGAGCAGTACTTTCCCGTGGTACTGTTAATTAAGCAGCACAAGGCTCTGTAGATAAAACCTAAGTTCAAATCTTCAGCCACTTAGCAGTATACAATCAAAACCCCGTTAATACGGACACTGAGCGGGCCATAGAAAGTGTCCGTATAAACGGAGTGTTCGTATTAAGCAGGTTGTATTTAGAGAAAGTGAGCGGGCTTTCTTTCCCCAGAAAAAAGACAAACCGGGGGTCCACCTAGGAAGCTCGTGGCCACTCAGGACTTCTCCCCAAAAAGATAAATCCTAGATAGAACCCTGCGGTGTATCTTTAAGTCCCTAATGTTACGGCTTTCTTTCCTTAGGGACAAAGCAAACTGTCCGTAATAAAGAGAGTCCGTATTAACCGGGGTTTGACTTTATCGTTAAGACTGCCCAAAAACTATACCCTTTTACGAGACTCTTACGCGACATCACCTTAACCTCACCTGGCCATCACACAAGAAAAGAATTTTGTGAAAGAGATGAAAGATTTCCAGTCTGGGCTGATGAATGGTGAGTATAACAAGCCTGCCAGATTCAGCTACAAGGTTCAGATGATTTAAAAGCTCAAGAGAAGAAGACGCGTCTAAACCTAAAAACAAAATCAACAAATTATAAGGAAAAAAAGACCTTGAAGTGAGTACGACTTAAGTAGGGGCCTGTTTACATTGAAGTGGGGGACCCCAGGTAGGTGAGGTAACCCGCTAAGGTTGGGTAACCCGCCTGTCCATATAATCTCTCATTTTAATTTGATCACGTTTACATGATAGGTGGGGTGACCCGCCAAGGCGGGTAGCCCGGTCTGCCAGTCCGGGTAACCCTCTCAGCCGGGGTCAAATTTTGTCATGTAAACGTTTCAAGGTGGGGTCTCCCGCCTAGCCGGGGTCGGATTCGCGATATTGCATTCCCGCAAAATTCACTTTGGCGGTAGCTTTGCATCATTATTAAAGGTAACAATAGAAAGCCACAGCACTGGAGCTTGAAGCAAGAGCAGCAAGCGAGTGTAGAAGAGCATCAATCACCAAAAAACGTGCTTTGCCAGCATTTTTCTTGTTTACGTGCTTAGCGACCATTCAGTAATCTTGAGAAAGTGCACCCCGGGATAGTAGGGTTGTAAGATTGCATGTAAAGGAGGGTTATTTTTTTACCCCACCTAAGGGGGGTTACCTCACCTATCTGGGGTCCCCCACCTTCATGTACACAGACCCTAAGAATCTCACATTAGGATTAGAGCGTATTCACATGACGTCACGGCGGCCATATTGGTGTTTCAAAACAATAAAACGGCGGCCATGTTGGTGTACCAAAGACAACCCAGTGGGAATTGAACTCTTTTCTTAAGTAAAAGCTTTCTTTTGTTTGTATTAATTAGCATAGATGCTGGCCACGTGAGTGAATACGCTCTATAGGTTTAGATTAGCAAAACAACAACTTTGCACGTGCATCAAGGTTTTTTTGTACATTTCTTTGCCGTCGTTGCACGACTACGACGTGAAAGTGCATAATTTCACGTCCTGTGGACGACTTAAAAACAAAACAAGCACTTTCTTCTCGTTTCCTAAACTTCGATACAGTCCCTTAGAATTCAACTCCAGAAATATTCATTAACACTTGACGAACTGAACAAGATGGAATAAGCGCGACAAAGTTTAAAGCAGCACAAATTAACTTTTTAGGTGACCTTTTCGTAGACGTCCGCTTCGTTGTTGCCCAAGCTCCTTATTTACACAGCGCGGTCGCGCGTCGATACTGGTTTTACGCGCGATGTATGACTCGAGCAAGCGGGCGACTCGCCGTTTCAGTTCCAAGAAATCTCCATCTAGACCAAAACGTTCCATTGAAATCTTGACCAAATTTTCCGAAATTTTGACATAATGAAGAAAACAAGGCCTTTTTTACTGGGGTTTTATTGTATCCAGAAATATCAAGGTTTCCGCTTCTATCACCCTTCATAACTGTAAATATTTTGAAAAATCTCATCCAGTAATTCAGTGTTAATTATCACATACCTGACGTTGGTTCGTCGAGAAAAAGTACTGACGGCATGTTAATTAGTTGAAGAGCGACACACAGGCGTCGTTTCTGCAATACAAATTTTATAGGTTAGATCCCAGAGATGCGAGCAATAATCCAGTGAAAGTCATTACTCGCAGTTTTAACTTTTGAATCTGTGGATGAAATCTCAAGGTGTGCACAAATGAAAGCTACTGAGGAAAACTTTCCTGTGGTACTGTTTGTTATACTGTACAAGGTGGTTCTAACTTTTGAGTCTGTAGATAAAATCCTATGGTGTGACCATTCAAATAAAAGCTACTGACCAGTACTTTTACATGATGCTATTTGTTTTACAGTATTTTTACAAAAAGAAATTTGGATGTTTCTTGAATTTTAATTATCAGCTGTGCACTCGTGGGAGCAAGAATCAACATTATTCCAGTTTGTTAGATTTACCTCACACCAGCGACTCATCCACAGTCTGATTTAGTAGCGACAACTTCAAACACAGGGCAAATGAAACTTGAATTTCTGTTCTCCTCCAAACATTGAAGTTTATCATTGACGTTTAGTGTTGTTTGCGAGAACGGCGGAGAAATGCAAAAAGGGCGTGCAGAGTTGTTTTGCTCATTAACCCTCGTGCTTTGTCTTTCTCTAGGTTTTTTTAACGGGGGGGGGGGGGGGGGAAGGGAAGAGAAAGAGTGGGCCCAGTAGTTCAAGAGGTGGATAAATCTCTCCCCACTGGATAACGCAATTGGATTTTCGTACTGCTTATCCACAGAATAGTGATTTATCCGTTGGATAGCGAAATCCAACGTTCGAACAGCCGGAAGCAGAAGTAGAGTATACGGGAGTTAGCATTTTACAGGGTAAATAGGGAGTTTAAGCAACTAGGACGACAACTTCAAAAACAACAGGTTTAATGATCAAAACAACAGCTGTGCACGTGCATCACGCTTTTTTCGTACATTTCTTTGACGTTCACCGAAAGACTACGACCTGAATCCTCCTAATTTGACGTTTTATGGAGGACGTAATATACGACGACGAATTTTCCTTCCTCGTTTTGAACTTGACTAAAATCTTTAAGAATTCAACTCCAGGAAAAGTCGTCTGCATTTGACATATTGAGCGGGTCCAAATAGACGCGACTAAGTTTGAAAGAACGCAAATTCATTTTTTTAGCGATGTTTTCACCGCCGTCGTCGTTTTCTTATTCCTTTTACTCGCAAGAGGAATCAAGATAACGACAATCCTCCTCCCCGTGAAAATCTTCATCACCCAAGGATAACCTGCAGTAAGCAAGCACAGTTTCCGCTACATTTAGAAACACCGAACTAATATTATACTTACTTGCCCTCCACTTAAACCCAGTCCTACGGATCCGCCAACGACCGTATCTGCCATGTCCGTCAATCCAGTCTGGTACCGAAAGAAGCGAGGGAAAAGCGTTATTAGACAACAGAGCAAAGGGATTCGTACGGTAATTTTTCTATAATACATGAGACCTTATTCACGATACACGCGCTTTAGGACAGCCGGGATAAAGCGATGTCACGCGGTTTCTCAGGGAGCAAACAAGTGATTTAATCCGCCGATACAAGAAATCGCGGTCGAGTTTGTTTATTCTAGACAACATAAAATAAAGAACGTTTTCTCCTAAAGAAAACAATGGCAAACTATTTTGGATGCAGTAGCGACAGTAACTGTTCTCACAACAATCAATAATGACGTAAAACTTGAGAAAACACGAACTGTACATTTTGCACTAAAAAAATCGTCGACTCGTTTTGAGTCGTTTTCACATTGCTGAGCACCATTTAAAGACGACACATCAAATTGACTGGGACTCTGCGACACGTATAACGTATTCTACAGACTACTATCAACGTCTTACTTTAGAAAGCTGGTTTACTAACTTAGAACAAACGCCACTGAATCGTAGCGAACAGTTACCAGCGCCGTACAAACGACTTATTGACGAGATCAAGCAAAACTAACTACGAGAGAACGACTGGAGAACTGAAAATTTGACTAACAATAGACGACTGTTTCACTGGGACAATAGACGGATCGAAACGCACCAATTACTGATTACGAGTCTTCATAGCCAATAACATCACGGCTTAACTGACTGACGACCAATAACATCGCGACGTAATTGACCAAACAGATCAATAACCAGAGTATAATACCATCAACTAACGTGATACAACTCACTTTGACCCTGAAGATGACTACCGCACAGGTTGTCGAAACGTCAGTCACTGTCAACAACGACAGTCCTATTCAGGACTACGTTCACCCGGACGATCAAACTCAACCTACTTTTGAAATGACTCCTGGGTTCAAACCTTTCACCATAATAAACAAAATTGACCGTGATTACTCGTATCGGCAATTTTAATCACTTGTCTCCCCCCCCCCCCCCAACCCCCCTCCAAAAAAAAAAATGCGTAAATATTGTTTCCAATTTCTCCTGGGTATTACAGTCATCCCAAGAGAAATCCAAGACAATGGTTATACAAAATTTTGGGGGGTAAAGAAGACGCATTATGGTCTTAGTGAAAAAACTAAGGTCTAAAGAAATACAAAAAACGCTTACCTCAGCGATAATTTGTTCAACTCGCTCGTATTTATCCGATATACATGTTCCCTTTGGTAATCTCATGTGTGCTGCAAAAAAAAGATTCTGTCGAACCGTAAGCTCCTCGTAGTAGGGTACAGCGAGCTGTAATACGTAACCAATCTTACAGGCGTACCAATCTTTTACTTGTCCCAGACCTACTCCGTTGATGTACACGCGACCCTGAAAACGAGATAAGTTCACCATGACGTCAATGCTAACATTTTGGTTCATTATCGTGCGAATAGGCCAATTCCGAGTTCCAAAAACCCTCAATTTCAAAATGAGGCCAAGTGCACAACCTTTCTTGTGAAAATGAGTTTTATATGCATGAGAATGAAAAATCACTTCCATATCAAAGGCTGAGCACTTAACCTCGTTTTGATACCGAGGCCTGGGGAACTGGGAAGTGGCCTATTTTAGACCACGAGCAGTCTCTCTTTTTCTTAGCAAAACGCGAGACACGAAAATGACCACGCGAGTGACTGAAGGCGCGAGGCGTAAGAGCGTGCCGCCCTCGTTTCTCGCGTTTCGCGGCTTCGCCGTTCGTTGCTTTCGCGCGCGTGCACTCCCCTTACTAATCTGAAGAAAAAGAGGAACTGCTCGCAGTCTATGCGAATTTGGTTTTTATCGTAGAAGTCGTCTCGGTATTTAGGAACTGAATTCTTAAGTAACAAGAGCTAGTTGACATGGGCAACCAGTGCAGATTTTTGCTCTTTAGAAGCGATAAACAACGAGATACCACCAACTAAAAACTGAAAAATTGCTGGCACGAAAACCGCTAACTAGCCCCCCATTACCTGAACTTTCATAACGCATCTCCACCAATGCCTTTTAAAATGTTTAGGAACTCTTAAAAGGTTGTAATTATTTCCTGGCAGCTTTGTGAAAGTACGTTTTACACTGTTAATAGCAGCTTTTTTGTCTTCTGTTACTCAACACGGCCACCTCACTAAGGCCTAGGCACAAATATCCGGATATTTTTTGAGATATTTAGAAAATTTGGGGATATTTGGACGAATTTATAGCTTTTTGGCTGTTTTCCAGCTTTTCCTCGCTATTTTCTTGACAGAATACTCAGTTTTATCATTCTATGCTAGAAATAATCCAGTTCAGCGGTTTTCCACTTCAATAATGTATTCCATATCACTAGACACTAGCAGCCATTTCAATTTTGGCCTGAGAGATTCAAAATCGGCTTATTTTAAAACAAAAATACGAGATATTTCGAGGATTTTCCAGATATTTAGAAAAATTTTTGGGATATTTAGAAATTTTTTGAGAATTTCCGGAAAGATATTTAGGCGACTTTACGTGATATTTGTGACTAGGCCTAACTTGAGACTAATTTGAGACTGTTTTCGTATTCATTTTTACTGCAGGTTCAAAAGTTGAGCGTAACCAGGGTTATGCGCTCCTGACAGTGGTTATATCCTTATCTTCGTAAATCTTTACTTATACTTTTTAAAAGATTACGTCTTTTTCCTTGTCATTTTACAATTCCTAGTGACAAATTTTACCATTTCAGTACAAAAAAATAACTAAAAATAATGAATGTCTCAGTATGTGTGTGTATAAGCCCAATATAACATGGAAAGTGCTTTGTAGGGCGCTATTCAGTTCGCTCTCGTTGTTTTAGTACGTCAACAGCTCGTGTGTAAATACCGCATGCACGCATTCTATTCTATATTTAGTAACAAAAAATTCACCAGGCTTTTGAACATTAGGCTTTTGATTCCCTACTACTATGCTTCACCTAAAAGCTCCATTTTTCCCACTAAAATGCTCTGTCTTCAACAAAAAAGTCGTTAAAATGCTTGGATAATGCTCATTAGTAAAATCCAGCTGGTGGTCTATTATCAATGCTGCGTTCTGATAGGTTGAGCTACAACTAGGCTATATGTTATAGCCCACTAGTGGCGAAAAGCGCCGGCTTTTTGGCGGCAAAAAAGGATGAAAGTCTAGCTTCAACTAGCTACAGTTGTTTTGTCTCGATATTTTTGACCAACTAGTTGGATTTTAATAAAACAATTATTCCTCGAGCCCTCATGGCCTCTGAGTCAATAACCCATTCGGCCTTCGGCCTCATGGACTATTGATTCAAAGCCCATTCGGGCTCGAGCATTAATTGTTAATTATACAGAAGCTTATTTATTAATTCCAAACGTTTTAAGGGGTGGGTTTAAGGCTAACAAACAATGTATACAAAATAATTTTAATACAGCAAAACGTGTTTCTCCTGACGGAATTTAGAGAAACATGAGTTGAATTAAATTTCGAGTTTATATCGTCATCTTTCCTTAATAATGTTACAGTTTTTATTTTCTCTGAAAAAAAATTATTTCCTGGGGAAAATGCCACTAAAATGTTCGAATAAAACTTGATGCTTTTGCCACAGTAAATGCTAGAAAAAACGCTAGCATAAGGAATAAATGGCTAAAATTCACCACTACAACGCACATGCGGAAGTTAAGCAAACAGGTCATTTGCATCTTAGCACTCTTGGGCGTTGAAGTATAAAGATTCTGCGGGAAAGATCCTTATCGAAAATTCAAAGTGTTTTTTTTTCTGGATCCGTGCGGCAAAGCTTGTCAAATTTCCGCCTTTAAAATTTATGTTAAAGAAAAAGACGCTTGTATTTAAATTTGTACACACAAAAACGACATTATCGTAAAATTTACAGATCATTTTGATAGAAACGACTTTAGTTATCTTTTATTCCATCTAGCTACAGATTGGGGAATATTAAAAATTGAGTGTGCTCATTTTTACGCTTGATGAAGAGCATTTGCATCATTTGCTCTTACAGTAAAGGACTTCCTCAATTAACGTTTAGAAACAAGACATGTAATCGAAAAGCTTCTTGAGAATACAATAGCCTTAAAGTGCATTTCCGAGACCGCAATTAACTCTTTTATACTTTCAGGACTTAATAAATTAAGTTCGCAAGAGTCTTCCAACAACGGGGAAGCTCTGTATCAGGACCACTTGAAGATCAGCGTCTTTCACTGAAGTACTTTCACTTCAACATGGCTTTTACTCAAGTCATTGCGATTTTCTACTCCCTTATCGACGTGATCGGCCTGCCTGGTAATTTACTGGTTTTTGTAACCATTGTTCTGATATCAAGACTTCACAAAATGCGATATATTCTACTGGCAAGCCTAGCATTATCGGATATCCTATTTTTAATCCTCGTCAATTCTTTTCGCATCCCAAGCATAGCTCAAGAAAGATGGCTTCACGGTGAATTCATGTGTTATTTCAATTCATCCCTTGGAAAGTACTTTTACCTCAACACGGTTCTACATCTGGTAGCGATGTCTTACGACAGATACAGTGCGATCGTCAAGTCGCCTTTGACTTACAATGGGCTGATGACTAAATCTAAAATAGTGGTTTTAGTCCTCATCTGGGTGGCGCCGATTTCAGGTGGAATCGGGCTCTTTGTCGGAGGGGAAAAACACTCTTATAACCCCGCAGTGTTTTACTGCGAACAAGAATGGTTAGCGCCAAGTGCTTCTAGTCGACTAAGGACAATCATTTTCACAGTATTGCTTATAATGTTATTTTTTTCAGTCGCGTACTTTAACGGAGCAGTATACAAAACTGCGAAAACTAAAATACACGCCTTACAGGCTCAAATAGGAAGCCATGACGATCCCGCCGAAACAGCAGAAAAAAAGAAAAAAGAGATGAGACGAAGCCTTAACGAACGTAAGGCAGCTATCGATGTCATAATCATCATCACTGCGTTCTTCCTGTGCTATCTCCCCACCTTGGCTTTAAGTTTATTCCGCCGCTTTATCAAAAGCAACATGTCCGCTGAAGTTGTTCATGTGACAACTTGCATTTTCATGGCCAGCACAGTGTGCAACCCGTTGATATATTCCATCCGTAAAAGAGACTTCCGAGCAGGAGTGAAAGATTTGCTGAGGCGTTTCGTACCTTATGGAAGATCGAACGACAACGAGGTTACAGTGATCTCTTTGCGGGCTACAGTCGGTAGAGAAAACTCTAATCTAGTAGTCGAAGAATTATATCCACAGCAGAGGGTCTCTCTTTCGCCAATTCCAGAACTGATCGTTGGGGACATAAACCAAGACAATATAGGGTCCATATAGAACTTCAGCTCAACATATGATAACATTTATAGCACGTTTTTATAAATTGTTTGACGCTACGCTTATGCTGCGAGTTTTGCAGCCAATATAAAGTCAAACCCCGTTAAAACCGCGGACGCTGCAGTGGCGGATCAAGGGGAGGGGCCCGGGGGGCCGCCCCCCTTATTTTTAGATCTCAGGGTCGGGGTGACCGGGCCCCCACCTAATCTCAAGGTCTGGATTCGGCACTGCACTGAGGGGGCCATAGAAAGTGTCCGTATTGACGGGGTGTCCGTATTAGTCGGGTTGAATTTAGAGAAAATGTAAGGGGAATTCTTTTCCCAGGGACATGGAAAACTGTCGGTAATAACGAGGTTTCCGTATTATGCGGGTGGCCAAAAAGCGGGGTTCGACTGCAATTCCTTGGACTCAAGGAGCGCATACCACTCGAGCTTTGCAATAAATTATTTGAAAGAGCGGCGATCCCTCGGAGACTGATTACGAAAACATTGCTAACATAACTGAGCTAAAAATAAGCTGGAAAGGATCCTTTTGAGTAGTCACCTAGGGACCGTCCAGTTAATACGGTCACTACCACACGGAAAACTCCTACGGAACAGGCCCGCTGCTTAAGAGGTTGAAATTGACGTTAACGGACATATGCGCTAAGTGTTGACGAAACCGTTTTCGAATTAGGTTGTATACTTAGAGCCTGAACGTTTTGACATTGTACGGAAGTATTGTGCAATAGAGAGAAGTGAGACGTACGTTACCATGGTAGCAAAATTTCTGGATCACAACGGAAGGGAGCTAAACGAGAACGTCAAACAACCAATAGGTTTCATTAGCAAAACAACAATTTTGCACGTGCATCACGCTTTTTTGTACATTTCTTAGCCGTCAGTGCACGACTGCGACATGAAACCTAATTCCTCGCGCCCGCTTTATAGAGTATGTGAACACAACACTTTCTCTTAACTTAGATACGGTCCTTTCGGATTCAACCCCAGAAAATTTTGCTGACATCTAACAAATTAAATGAAATTGAATAAGATCGACGTAGTTTGAAACAGTGCGAATTCCCTTTTAAGTCACGTTGTCGGTTTGTTGTCATCCAGACATTTTCCTACCATGGCAACGTGACGTAACGACTTCTTCTCTCCAATGGTTAGACCGTTGCACCTGTATCGCGGAGGTAAGGGTTCGAATGCCGACAAGCCTGATTTTTTAGGCTTTCTCTTTGCAACAACTGCATAAGTTGCGTCTTGAACCCTTTCAACCCTAAGATCAAAATTTGAATTCTTATTTGTTGCCCCTATTCATTTCCTACAGAAGTAATGGGGAGAAGTTGATAAAATATCAAACAAATTCACCTTGTGTGATCATGTCCGTAATTCTCATGACCACTCTGTTTTACAAAGCAATAATATTACAAGGAGAAATTTGATGCTGATCAGTCTTAGGGCTTAAGGGGTTAACTGCGATGATCTTATTTGCATTTACTTTTTAGTATTGTTCAAGAATTTGCTTTATTATTTGTTAGTTAAATTAGTGTAGTTAATTTAGTTACTGTGTACATATATTCATAAGAACTGGAGGCCAACAAGATTGCATTAGTTTACTTGGCCTCTAGACTCCAAAAATAATTGTACTCTACTCAGTAGTAATAAATAGTAATAGTATAAGGAAAGAATGTACTTGTACTTGGAAATGTAATATGTGAAAGGTGTGAATAAAGTGTTAATGTTATCATAAATGTTTTAGGATAGCCGCATGACGTTGGCGAGCTGAGAAAAAAGACTGAAACCGGTCAGTACAAAATGCAGACTGCAGCCTGCTGCAGACCTCGGTGGCGGATCAAGGCCTCCAGATAAGGGGGGGGGGGGGGGAGGGCGTGGTCATCCAGATCCTTAGATAAGGGGGGGCCTGGTCTCCAAAAAAATTGTTTTCGGTCCTTCGAACCTCAGTTTGCTCTACAAATAAGGGTGTGGGGGCGGGTCCCGCCCAGACCCCTCCCCTAGATCCGCCACTGGACCATTATTAAGTCACCATGCAAATGAAAACGAGACAAGAATAGTTCCATTGTTTTCTAACCCTGAAGTCAATCTGCAGTCTGCATTTTGTACTGTCCAGACTGAAATGCAAGGAAACAGTGACATTAAAGAGATTAAGAATCACGTTTAAGGCAAACGTCAATTTGTCCCACGTGACCAAGTTTTTCCTTAACTTGTGCTTTACTGTTCATCAGTTCTATTAGTAGCTTCACGTTAGTTTTGTAGGATCAATGTAGGTTTCTGGGAAACTGCCCACCTACCCTTCCCCTAAGGTAACGTTTTGCCCTAAGTAAGAAGTAAGTGTTAATGTTAGTTTCAGGGAGGGGTCGGTGGGCAGTTTCCCTGAAACCTAAATTGATCCGTTTTGTTTATAATAATTGCTTTGAACTCTTTTTAGCGGCACCTTTTGTATTTTGAAAAATTTTCAACTTGAATCTGACGTCAGTTGCCGTTTGCCCTAGATCGAGAGTTTAAGCTTCACGTATAGGGCAAACGGCAAACGTCAGATTCAAGTTGCGAATTTCTCAAAATAGAAAATGAACAGATAAAAACAGCTCAGAACAATTCTTATGGATAAAAAATTGCGTGAAACTACTAATTTATGTGTAGAAATAATGAACAGTAAACGACAAGTAAAGAGGAAACTTGGTCACGTGGTACAAATTCGCGTTTGCCGTTTGACGTACACGTGAGGTTTAACCTCTCTAATCTCTCTCTTAACGGAGACACATAGCCCTAAGAGTGATCAGCATCAAATTTCTCCTTGTAATATCACTGCTTTGTAAAGCAGTTCGGACATGAGAATTGAGGACATGATCACACAAGACAATTCTTATTGATACTTCAATAAATTCTCCCCACTACTTCTATTGAAAACGTATAGGGACAACAAATGAGAATTCGAAATTTTGATGTTAGGGTTTAAAGGGTTAACGGAGACACATAGCCCTCAGACCCTACCGCACCGTTAGTTCAATTAATAACTTTTATTTGAAACATCTACAAACCTCAATATGTCCATGCCGACGTCTTCCGGTCAACAAATCAAGCAGCGTTGTTTTGCCACTACCCGATGGTCCCATGATCGCTACTAACTCCCCAGTGTTAAAATACGCCGACACACCTTTTAGAATCTGCTTTGTCGGTGGGCTGCCAATCGCCTCTATGCAGTCCGTAGCATCTTTACCTCCTGATGCCAAAAAGCTGACTGATACGTCATCTGTGTTACTATGGCTACCTCCTAGGAGAGCTAAATCACTTCCGGCATGTGACCCCATAGTTGAAGTGCCGTCCATGGTTGAAAACGAATCAGACGGCTGTTCTCGCGGAGAATTGAACGAGTCGGCGTCGTCGATGTCGTTGAATAACTTAGAAGGCAACGGAATGGCAAAATCTCGCTCCTCCTCTTTACTTTCGTCAGAGTCTTGCAAATAACTACCAGAGTCTTCATCGAGAGCTGATTCTGGGCAGGTAAGTTTCCATTTATTTCCATTTGCGTCAGTTTTATTATCTAAAATTTTCGATAAAAAGCTTAAGTCATTATCACGTGACAATGTTGAGCTGGGTAGGGTGGTGAAACGGTTACCGGTCGTTTCGATACAATTCGTCTCGATAAAAGTTTTTTCAGTCGAGGTGAAAGCAATTCCAGGTACTTGGCTTAAAAAACAAAGAATATCGTGCAAACTATACTTGAAATGGACGAAATTTTTGTGCAAAGGCAGAATTCCCCTTTTTTCTTGGAGGGGGGGGGGGGGCGCTAATGCAGCTACTTGAATCCACGAATGAATTCAATCCTGAAAGTGCTCCGAGTGTTTCTTTTCAAAAGTATGAAACAAGTTACGTTTAGAATGAATTTGTTGACTTTTATCGATACTTAAGTAACAGGGACGTTAAACGTCCAACGATACGGACGGCAACGAGAATGTCAAAAGAACAATAGGTTTTATAAGCAAAACAACAACTTTACACGTGATTACGCTTTTTTGTACATTTCTTTGCCCGTTTTTGCACGACTACGACATGAAAATTCCTAATTTCGCGTTTTACGGAGGAAACGTAAGCAACCACCGACGAAATTTTATTTCTTTTTCTGAACTTGGATATGGTCCCTAGGAATTCAACTCCAGGAGGCTTCGCCTACATTTGAAAAAGTAAGTGGGTAGGAATAGCGATTAAGACTGAAAGAACAAAAATTCACTTTTTAAGCCATGTCGCGTCGCCGTCGCGTCGTTGGATCTTAAAGTCCCCAATTAGCACTCATGTACACCTTTCCTGGATTACAGTAGTTTTAAGCTTCTTTTCAAACATTGCCTTGGGATGGCGGTGGGATTAAATATCCTTAGCAGCAGCTACAGAATGCAGGACCAAATAGGAAGGACTTTAATGGAAGTGGCTCAGTTGCCCGCTAGCCATGATGAATGTTTTAAGAACGAAAAAGATGAATATTTACTTTTATAAAATGTTAGGGAACAATAATTAGGTATATAGCTGATCCAATAAAGGTTGATTTGCGCATTGGGAAGTGGGCACTAGGAAGCTATTGTTTGGTGGTCACTCAGGCAAATCACTGCCTCGTTCCTTATGCCTAATTGCCCAATTCCCAATGCCCATAGCAATCTTGATTGAAACAGCTATATAGTTATAAGTTTAAAAGGACAAGTAAAGAAATATATTTCAGTGGCTCAGCTACTTGGTGGACCACCAAGCCACTAGAATGATGAGATCGTTTTATCCCACTGAAAAATCATTAGGCCACTCGAAAAGTTGCCTGGTATACTACAGTAATGCCAAAAGCCTTCAAGTGAAACTTCTCCTTACCATTCTTGGATTTCTTCTTTTGGACGGTTAAATCCACCTTGTAAGATAAAAACAGGCAGGCAATACTGACAGTTTCATCTGACTTTCCCAGTGGCAGCTGGAAAATAAACCAGGCACAGTTGGATTATTCACTAAACCCCTGGATAATTTGCTTCTTCAAATTAAACTGTTATGCAATATTTCAAACCTTGCCTGCCTGAAAGAAAGTTCTCAGGGGGGAGGGGGAAGGGGGAAGGGGGGGGGGAGGTGGAAGGGCAGGAACATTGGGGGGAGAGTAAGGAAAGGAAAGAGATCTCACTGTAAGTCTATACTGTGGTATACAGGGTAAGAAATCATTCAGATGCCACAGGCACACCATGTATAACCAGGTAAATTTTTCACAAAACAGCAACCAAAAATTCAATATCATGTGGGCTTACTAGGTCAGCGAGGACCAAGAATGGATCCAAATTCAGAAAGAGAGGAACATAACTTAAGACCCGGGGGTGACCTCTTGAAAGGAGCCTTTGTATTTTGTATTGATTATTATTGATTATAGAATTATGAGAGCCTTTGTGTCCAGTAATTAAGGCTCTGGAGGACAGGAATAGTTTGGAAAGAGCTGGAAGGGGGGAGGGGGGGGAGGTCCCCTCTGCTCATAGCCCTGTGACTCTACCTATGTCCACATACCTCCTTTCTTGCCTCACAGGTCTCACTATCAGTCAAATAATTCTCCTGTCTCTTTACCAGGTAACTGTAGTAGCACATGAAGGTCAATTTCAGTCCAGAACAAATTACAGTGATCACCAATGACAATCCAATAACCACTGTCTTAATGACCTTGGTCCAGACCTCCCCTGCATCCAGGAAGACTATTTTGTCTGGACATGTGGGATTACAATGGGCACCAATGCAGTTGTCGATCAGCTTGTATGTTGCATTATGCGAACTGACCCAGGAAGAAATAAAATCTTGAATACTGTAATCTTTCACATATTGATTTGAAATTTTTGTCAAGGACCATGTTCCATTCTTGATAGTGTGGCTAAAACAAAATTAGAGAAAGGTGAAACAGCATTTTCAGTAAATCAATGTTGTGTCTCCAGAATGAAGACCTGTAGTTCAAGCAGACATTTCTGAAGGGCAAGTAGCTCCCAGTATGCTCACAGAAACTAGAATTCCCTTAACTATTATCTCTGGATACAAGAAATTATTGGAGTATTACTGGTAGAAATCTGCCACGCGGGACACCAACACACACTCTGGTGCAAGAAAATTCCAGCACCAGCTGAGGGGGGTGGGGGGGGGGGGGAATGATGCTCATGATAATTAAGTGTACACTTCTGAACCCATTAAGAGCCAAGATTCATCAACATCAATTTTCTCCTTACAATATCCATACATTACCAAGAGAAAAGGTTATGAGATTTTGTTAATGATATGATCACCAAAGTAAAAAGGCTTCAATCTTTTATACAACAATTAATCTTTATTAGTGCTCTGAGGAAAAAAAGAAACGTGAATTACTTTTTAACAATTATCAAGATAGAGAGCACTGCCACTTGGAAGTCACACTTATCAAAATTTAATTCTTTCAACTAATTCTCTAAAAGGAATGTGTTGAGATCAGTCTGAAGAATTTGTGTGTGGATATTGGGTTAACAGCATAACAGTTAATGTAGACAAACTCTACTTTTCCGTTCTTCTGGAGTGTGTGGGAGAGAATACTTCAAAGTATGGAAAGAGAGGGCACCCAGCCCTGAAAAAGAGGCTGAAGGGATCCCTCTAATGAGGACCCTCGTGCTATAAAGGTATGAGCTGCTTTAAAGGGTAGGGTTTTCAAGAAATTTAGTGGGGGGTAGCGTATAGAAATCAGAGGGTTTCAGTCTAGGAGAGGTTATATAGAAAAACTGACCAGTGGTGTAAAAGAGTTCCTGGTTCTTAGATAGCCTGGAATAAGGTTGGGAGTTTTAGTGTAAAGTCTAAAAATAATATAAGAATAGCAAAATTGCAGGTGCACTTGGTCTGATATAGGAAAAGGGCTCCAGGTCAAGTGACCCTCTCCGCCCCAAAAAAGTCATAGATGATACCCCCCTCGGAACTCCCCTTTAACTTAGATGGACCTGTCATTAAGGTAGCCTTCTCTCTCAGGCAGAGGCATAGCACAGTAAAGCAGACAGCTGCCAGTAATTCTCAAATTTCAAGGGTACACCTTCCGGTGGCCAACACTCAAGGTGGCCACCTTCTCTGTGATGTATCCATTTTAAGAATAGACACCTGTAAGAAGCATATTGCAGTGACAGATCCGGACCTTCAGATCAGGGGGGGCCAGGTCGTACAGACCCTGAGATAAGGGAGGGGGGGTCGCCAAAAATTTTTTTTGCCCCTTCAGGCCTCAGTTTGGCCTAAAAATAAGGGGGGGCCCAGCCCCTCCCCTGGACCTGCCACTGCATTGGCAGTCGATTCCCAAAAAACTTTTCTCCTGTACAATAGATGACTGTACTCCAGACATCACTGCAGAGCTAGCCCTACCGATGTCCATTTTAGAAGGGATGAAGTTGGCTGCAAGCTCCTACCTGAATTTTCCACTGCCTCGTGTGACTTCTACAAGTGGATGTAGAACTCCATCTGTGTCCCACAGACTGGATGTACTAAAGTAAGTATGCTGAAAACACGCTGGTACAAAGAAACTAGAATGACCTCCAGTATTCTGAGGAAGTTCAATTGAGTCATTCATAGCACCTCCATACATGCTCACTACAGACAAAAAATCTGCATCATGATCTTCTACGGTCTTTCCTTCACTTTCGAGTCTTTTTAGCACATCTGCAAACATGTAAATATCATAAAGGCTGAAAACGAACGCAACTGACAAGTTTGAAGGGAAATAACCACGTGTGATCAAACAAGCAGACGACAGACAACAAGGGTATCCGTACGACGAATCAGCGCATGCACTAGAAGAAGTACCAGTCAACTGGGCAAATTTCATGTTAACTCTGGATGTAAAGCCGTCTTGAAAATTTATAAACCAAGCTGAATCGATAATAAACCTAAGTTTGACTTCGGACCCATGGAACAGGTTTGAAAGCCATTCTGCGTGGTTCATAACCCCTATTCCGCCCGCGCTAGATCCGGAAACGAGGATGTCTTCCGCATTTGTCAGATTCAACTGGTTGAATATCCCTCGAAAAATTGTTTTTCCTCTGAAAATAAAATTATTGGCTGAAGAATCATCCACAAATTTGAAGGTTCTGTTGAGGCCTGTTGAGTCTCCGAGCCATAGGTCACTGCTGCAATATGGCACTAGCACATGTGTGTACTTATAAAATGTTGGGTTTTCGCTTATCGATGATGATAAGATGTCTCTTCCAATAACACTCTTTGGAAGGGAATTAGATGACATTAACACCGACGAGTTCTTGTCTTTATACTTCTCGTTACACTCAGCTTTTGACGAACACAGTCCACCACTTTCGAAAAAAAAAATCCACTGTTTTGGCGATCCATGTTTGATGTAGAATACCGCGCGTGAATTGTCATTGCAAACTGCTTTTACGTCGCTTAATTCAACCTTCCGCAATGCACTAGATGGCCTTGCTTTGACAAGAAGCTGAAAGAAAATTCCTCCTACAAGAAAGCATCTCCAGAACATTTCTAATCTCGCTTACGGTGACTGCCAGTTGTCGATGTTTATTCCCAAAGAAAAAACACATATTTACGCGCCCAAAGTTCGCGACCTTGGAATCTAACACCCTGGGTCTTGACAGATCGACAAGCAGCGTCATATGAAAGCAAATAAAGTTGTCACGCAATCTTGATGGTTTTTCCCAACCCAGATTTTTTCCGATCCAAGTGTATTTTACTTTTACGTTTTCTTTAATTTATTAAGTCATATATTACAATCTGAATTGGAATAAGCAGATGATCCGCGAACAACAACCATAGTGTGTCTGCATATTTGTCAGCAAGAAAAAAATTCTAAACAGGCGAAGCCGGAAGAGGTCGGCATGTTTTTACACTTTTAAATCTTAAATCAGGCTCTTCTCTTTATCAGGAAATAAGCACTGATCTATATTAATAATGTGAATTATCCTTTCTGCCCCGTATTCAAAAGGAATATATTTGTCTGATCCCCGATATTTTTGTTTTTTCAGCGTGAATTTTTGAAATCACCAACCCCCACTCCCCCCCTTCAAAAGTCAATGATATTCACGCGCTAAAAAAAAATTTAGTCAGTGGTAACTGGTAAGCGAAAACACGATCAACGTTCGTGTTTTAAAGAAGAACTTCATTAAGAGTAAGTACATAAGTAAGTACATGCACCCTAAATGACCTTCGTGTACTGTCAAACTTTCGTTTGCTTGATGTGATGTAGAATTCAAAACGTGACTAAAGCTTTGAGAATGCTTCTATCTGTCAACAAAATGAGTTGACTTACGGGATACAGGCCAACTACTTTTGCCAGTCAACAGCTTGATATCGGCATTTGTTATTTTTTACTTTTGTGAGCAAACAAGGGAAGAAACGTCGGTGGGGGAGGGTTTTTTTTTTTCGAGCTGGTTAATTTTTCTTCTTTGACATTTCTCTAATATTTTAGTTAATTTTCCATTAGATTTATTTTTTTTTTTTTGTACTTCGCCCGCACTCATAACTTTTAAGCTTAAGCTTAAATAAAATAGTCCGTCTCGGTATGTGTTCTTTACTTTTGTCAGTCAACAGCATTATAGCGGCATTCTACAGAGGCTAACTCTTTCCCTCCGTAATTGTTTACCACCCGTTGGTTTGGATTTGCACTGCACTAAACCGTTTGCACTGCATTTAAAAAACATGAAAATAGTACACAACAAGAAACGTGTACAACATCACAATTTTGGGTAAGTAACTATAAAGGGATAACCTACAATACACACAGAATATGAGGTGAAAATCAAAGCCTCAGCTGACTACCTCTTGACCAGGCTAATTGTCTTTTGTGATTTACATGAATGAACGCCGAAATCCCCCTCTCGATATAGCTGTGTAATTATTTTGCATGCCACCTAATTTGAACGAAAAACACAAGTGAAATGGGGTAGCAAGCCGGATGCGATGACATTTAAGTGACGATCTTTATCTGCATTAGCCAATCATAAAGCACGCTACCCCCGCTACCCATGAAATGAATGTAGCCAATCAGATACAGGCTTTCGAGAGCTGCTACACAACTGATTTCCACAGACAGCCCAAGCCCCGGTGGGAGTAGTATTGTCCATTGACTTTTACGGTCATTTACATGGCGTGTTCCTGTTGCTTCCTGTTTTTTTCAATGCTTGGGGCAGAAAGAAATCGATAAAATCCCATCGGATTGGGAAAATAGTAGCAAGGACACACGAAGTAAATGAGATGAAGTGTTTTTATGTTTTCCCCTCTCTCCTCGAAAAAAAAAAGGAAGAAAGAAAGAAAGAACGAAGAAAAGAGAAAAGAAAGACCTGATCGCAGGTTTCACTTTCCGCCAGGAACCATAACATAATGCCGCTCAATCGTACACGGATCTATTTCCTGTTTTTTAAGAAGTGTCGAAAACTAGCAAAATTGGTTTAGGGATAAGAATCACGTTTTTGGCGAAGTTTTGGCGATTGTCCTCAGTCACCAGTTACCAGTCTCCACTCCATTTCACCTCAACATGGCGGACGGCGAGCCGTGCAAGGTGATGTTTTTATGAACTGCCATTGAATGTCCTGTCCTTTTAATCCTCAATTTTGGCGACGAAAATGACTGATACAGAAGATATTAGTTCCAGCCGTCCTTCTTGCTCTTCATGTGCAAGACTACGGGAGGTTTGTAACACATTTGTACAAGATGTCCACGTTCCCACAACGTTCTGGGAGCGTTTCGGACATACGGTGTTTAAAACGCCAACATAATGTTATGATTCTGATATTCACTTACGACAAGTCAAGAAAACGATTTGTTGCGTTGTAGCTGCGCACCTAACGATTTAAACAATCTTTTTAGGAAAAAACGCCTTGACAGTACTTAATTTTTGGGGCTGTATATATGAAGAAAGAAACATGTTTTCAGCCCCAACTTGGATTGATCACGGCTCAACATTTAAATTTACTGATGTGCGATTTCAAGGTGTGTTGATTAACACAAAGAGGTCTAGAAAACTGTAAAACAAGTTTGAGAAATGCATGTTCATGCTAAATGCTAATTTTGATTGAAACTGGTTTTTATCAGGAAATGTGAATTTCCAGTGATACTACTGGAAAGCTTAAGAGCACCTTTAAATTCGTGAACTTGCCATCTGAAGCCAGCAAAGATAAAACTCTGCAAAATTTTAGAGACTGATATTTGTGTAATGGGGGACACAAACTGTTCCTCCACAATACAAGCCTCTATAAAAAACTTCACGACTTTGCACACCATATCATCATTTGTTTTCAACCAAAAAATTCGCAAATATACTGAATTTAAGGGGTTTTTTCCAGCAGTGCTTGGCCCAGTTGTTTGAAAGGTGGATAACACTATCCATTGGATAAATCTCTATCCAATGTATGGTGCAATTGGTTTTGTTTGCCCTCCAGCCAAGATGGTGTCATAAACCGTGAAAAGGTCTATCGGTCCATGTCAAAAATTGGGAAAATTGTGGGGGAGGAGGCAAGATCTGTGGACCATTCCTGTGAGGGTGTGACTGTTGCATGTGAAATTCATTCTCGTGCAAACAGAATTTTTTTTGTCTTCTATGAATAATTGGGGCTATAAGCAAAGGAAATTCTCAATCAAACAAGGTTAAATACTGGTTTAACCTAAGAGCACAGTGGCAGATCCAGGGGAAGGACCTAGGTCCCCCCTTATTTTTAGACCAAACTGAGGCCAGAAGGGCCGAAAAAAAAGTTTTTGGCAACCTCCCCTCCTCATTCAAGGGTCTGGGTGACCACCCCCCCCCCCCCCATCTCAAGCTCTGGATCCAGCACTGGAGCAGATTGTACCAATAATTATTTGTTGAGTAGGTTGGTAGGCTTCTCTCAGGTGTTTGTGATCTTCTGAAAGAACTAACTTATCTAAACAAAAATCAGAGTGTAAAATAATTGAAATTACTAACCGTACTTAATTAAAATAATGATTTATCTTTTCACTTGTGGAACATGTTGTGCCAAGATTATTTACCATAATGTGGACAAAATTTTATGGTGATACCATTCAAGTGAAACATCTTTGAAAGAGCTTTCCAAAAATACTATTTTTTTTGCAGATCCACAATTATAATTATTACTACGGAATTGCACTCATTTTTAGACCTCCAACTGAAAAACAGTTATGACGTAGTGATATTGCGGCAACAACAATTTGCAGTCCTATTCAGTTTACTAATGTTCCCTTCATTTCAGGCACTTGAGGCTTCAAAGAAAGAACATTCACTGACACTGAAAATAGTCAAGGAAAAGATTATATCCACAGAGTAGGTAGACATCTCTTGTTTTACATGTACCAAGGCGGTTTTTTAAGAAAAATTGAAGGAAGCCTAGTAATCTGAAGCCGCAAAATCTAAGGTATATTCAAGGATTTTCTAGTCCCCTGGGAGCAATAGTTAGGTGGCAGGGACCAGTGGGGACTGTTACAGCACAGCCTTTTGTACAATAAATACCACTGTCATTAGTCTTACTGCTTTTGTTGTTATACTGGTATTTTTTTTCTAGCAAGGGTGTCACTAACATGTGTGGTGTACAGAATCAGAGTCATATGAAAGTAGCCAAAGATCATGCTCGTAGGTCGCCGCAGGAAATTCCTTGCCAGCAGCCCTTACTGACATCCCTTTTCTTGGATGAAGAGGAAGGGGTGTGGCATTTTTTCTAGATTGCATAGTTGATGTCTTGCTCAGAAAATTCAGAAACCCTGTTAGACCATTTTCCACACTGTTCTTTGTACTCTTCACATACACACATCCTTATAAATATGGATTCTTATAGAAAAGGCTGACACTGTTCCATGTTAAAGCATATAGTGTTGGCCCCCACTGTGTCATGATATTTATCAGTATTTGTTTTTTTTCATTTTTAGTGAGCTGATAAGAAAATACCAACAGAAATGTCTTGGTATCCTTTTAATAGTTTTTACTTATGTTTTAGTCTCTTAGTATGCAGTTATTATTCATTTAGAAAGGGGTACCCTTTACAGCTAGGTAACTTTAGTCACAATGGCCTTAATCCAGAATAGATTGTTCATAGTCCCTCATTTTCCCGTAAGTTGGGATTGAGCACTTTACATTATGGGCAGCCATCTTGGATGAGTGTCAAATCTACTAAGAGGTCAGGGAACAGTTTGGAAGGAAGGGAGAAAAAAAAGAGCTTTTTTCCTTCCCTCCCTCCCCCCAATGATTTAAACCCGATGCCCACCCCCTCGGTACATATGAAACCAAGATGGCCGCCCATATCAGTAAGCTTTAATCCTGATGATCTTGCAAAAAAATAGGAGACTGTGAACAGTTTAAGTCCAGACACAAGTTGTAATATTTTGTGCAATGCTACATGTTAATTGCAGCATGTGTCCACCTTTGAAGTTTGTCACATTTAAGGCAATGAAAACGATCATATTTAACAGTAATTGCATGTTTCATGCTCAAAAGAAGGTTGCTGTTTATTTGTTTTATTAATGAAATTTTTTTATGATCAATTGTTTCATGAAACTTAGAGACAGTGGTGTTGCATTGATGGGGCACGTTGTAAAACCAAAGAAAAAATTTTATCTTACAAGTTGATGAGGGCAAATTGAGATTTGTGCTGCACAATAATGCATGATGAAGAGAGCAACGTATTCTCAGAGTTGAGTGTACTGGCTTAACAGCTAATTTCAACCTGTTTTGTACTGTCCTCAGGCTAAAACATACTCTGCTGAAGACAATTTTTTAAGACAGCAATTGGGTTCCACATGATTTTGCTACATTCAAAACAAGTCAAATTTTAACTCAATCCATTGGCCGTGAATTTTTGTCACCAGCTGTAGTAACTGTAAGTTTACAATTTTCATGAGAATTTAGTATTCTTGGCGCCACACAAGAGCATTGCAGAACTTAAAACATCCATGTGCAGACTTGATATGCAAATTCAAGTGTGCTAGTGTGCTGTAAGAAATTGCAGTTGGTTGAAGGTCGAAAGAGCCACTTTTAATACTTTTGTAAACGTCTTTTTTGTTTGACAAGCCTTTCTGTGTAGAAAGCTGTGTACAGTACGCTATTTTTCCTGGTCAGTAGGGACCAAGGAAATTATCGCTTAAAAAACACTTCTCACCACATCTTTTTCTTTTCGTCCGAGAGCAAAAAAGGAGAAACTGCCGTTGATGTAATGTCATTGTGGTGATAAGAGTGAACAGGTTGACTAAGCGTAACTGGCTCACCAGTCTTGTCGCATGGAAACCAAGACAAACAATTTGCTTTCTTCAAAATATTTACTTGCTCATTGTTTACAAAACAGTTTTCTTGCTGTCTTCACCACTGAAGCTCTAAGGCCACGCATTCGCCAACAATACAGAAACGGGTTTATGGATGAGTTCATGAAAACTAACGTGGTTGCAAAACTCCATCCTTTGTGCCAATTTTTTTCCAAGAGATACAGTGACAAAAACGTCGACATTGGCAAGTAGAAGAGTACTATCACAATAAAGAACAGAAAAGAATTCATCGCACTCTTTTTCAATTGCTGCATATTTGAGATGATACGTGTGTTCTCGTTTAGGGAGTTTATCGCTTGTCGCTGACACTGGATCTTTCTTTGCTGGCGGAGAACGATTGTAAATATTCTTATGTAAGAGCATGTTGAAATTGTGAGGCAAAGGGAAACACCAAGTGCTATAATAAAAAGATATACAGTCATGCTCCAGAAGTATACTCCTGACAATAAGAAAATCGCAATCCACATAAGTACTAGAGTGATCTTGATGCGAGAGGCGGTCACGATTGTAGGATACCTCAAATGATAGTGGAGAGCGAGGAGTCGATCCACGCTTATGGCTGTTATCGAACACAGAGAAATACCGCATGTAGCGAAAGACAGGACAAACCATATACTATCTAGAGGAAGCGATGTGACAAAGCCGCTTGTAATGTATAGTGGCTGTACAACAACACCAACTAGAAGATCTGAAACAGCGAGGCTGCCCAATAAAAGTATGGACGGCGTGCGCAGCGAAGGTGTTCTTGATATAGCGGCAAGTATTAAAGCGTTACCCATTGTAGCTACCAGCATCAAAGGAACGTTTATGGCGAGGTTTATGAGGAGAAGAGGAGACATACTGAGGAGAAGAGAAGACATACTGGGCTTGAAGTTGGAAGCCTTCATATAAAACAAATCCTACCATATGGACGAAAGTCCCTTAATGCGATGAAAATTTAGCTTCAAAGTGACTTCGCTTAAATTGTCCTCTATTTATCGAATTTAAGGAGATTGATTTTAGCTGGGTAAATATCTCTCGCGAAATTGTCAATCTAGTCTCAAGTACGTCCATTTAATGACCAATATTGCCTTTACAATATGGCATTTTATCTATTTCTGGAAAAAGGAGATCTCGACAATATTATACCGTGATAACTTACAAGAAAATAAGTGCCAGTATGAATTGTAGTGAAATCAACTTACAATACAATGTTTCTCTTTAAATTTTTTATTATTCAATTTATTAATTTGAGTTTTAAATATTGAGATGTTTCCTGCAATGCCGGAGGCAGAGTTCATTTGACTCTACGTGAGTAAATAAACTAAGTTTTGGTTGCAGTTAGTCGAAACTTTTTCTCACTTTATATTTATTATAAATTTATCCGTCCAAACTACCTTCGTAATCAGTATTTCATTTAAACTCAAAGATGATAAATCGAGGGTAAGATACCTTATTTCGCATTCTTAAAACGCAAATGTCATTCTATCATTCTTTTCGAGATAAAATTTCCTCCCATTACGAATCTAGCACATATTTGCTTTTCTCCATTCGTTTATTTGTTTTCTCATCTGTCAGAAAATTTTCTTAATATTCTGCGCGCTCTCAAAGATTTTCTGGCTTTGACATCATGATCAATAACGTGCAATGAACTCAAAAAAATCGATTTTATTTCACAGCGTTCCGTGCTTAACAACCTTTAGGGAATGGCAAACCAGACACCTGTTATAAATCTGTGATAATCGATCGTATCTCTCCTAACCTTGTTGCCAGGTTTCTCTCATGGGTGACCCCCGGAACGAGGCTGGAATCCGTCCCTAATCGATTTTTTGAGAGGAAATGATGAGTCGATTCGCTACTTTTAGCATTTTAGTGCTCGGTATATTGCCTTAATTGCATATTTTTCTTTCGTAAGCGTGCGTTAATTAATTGCCATTTTTAACGATCGATACCACCATATATTGATAACAAGGCTTTTAGTTGTGGTAGATGTTATATATTCTCTCGATTAAGTTACAATATAGTACATAAAAAATGCCGATGTTTAAGCCAAAGTTGAATTTACGTCAAAAGTTTGGTAATGGGCTAAGCGCACCTATTATATAGGCTTGTTTACCAACCGGTGGTCGGGTTAACGAATCTATCAGTTTATGTATAAAATTCAGTTTATCATAATATGACTTAGTTTTCCGGGAGTTTACTTAAATGTTTTCAAAAATTTAGCGGGTCAGAATGGAAGAGAGAGAGTGGCAAGGGCCGGATTCGATTCTGGGTGGCGGACTTCTTTCTTATTTTTTAGTAGAGACACTTTCAATAACAGGCCAAAAACATTTGAAGTGTTCTAAAAATGGCAACGGCCGCTTACGCAATAGAAATCCGTGAGGCCTTCCGGATACAGTCGTTTAAGGGTGTTGCACGCACGTCAAGCCAGGCCAGTACATATGGGAGATGAACTATTTTCCTAATCATTTTACTTCTAATAGTGGCTAAAGAAATTTTTAAAAGATCAAATTTCTTTGCATAAAATGGTAAGAAACTAATAGCACCGGTCAAAATTTCTGCCTAAGAGCGATGTCGCCGTAACGTGTTCCAGAAGTGGAATGCTAACACTTCCTGTTCTTGCTAACACTTCCTGTTCTTCGAGTCAAACTAATCAGTGGAGACACTCCTAAGGCTAACTCGTCCTCAGTCGTCTCTCACTATCTTTCCCTAGTAGCGCGCGGGGTTTGATGGGAAGGAGGAAAGCGAGAGAGAGAGAGAGGCTTCCTCTCTTCTCCCTTCCCATCACCCCCTGCACCCGCCGAGCGCGTTACGCGAAGACGACTGGGGACGAGTCAGCTCCAAAGGTGATGTTCAAAGCGTTTGCCTTAGGGCTTTTTCTACGGGTTTTCATTATGGTACCCAATTTTTTGTAATCAGTAATGACCTTGGGTATTTTTACTTTCTTTAGCTCCTTGTGCTCTTGCAATTAAATTAAAACCACTGTAAAGACGAGATCTTTCCTTCACTTCTTGTAGAATCAGAGAAAAATCTCCAACAGGCCACAGACTTCACAGTAAAGTTAGAAGCAGCCGAGATGTGAGTTATTACTGAAGAATTTGTTGTACACAATATTGCTTTTATTTGAGCGTATACCACTCTCCCCTCCCACCCCACCCCCATGCTGATCAACCAGTTCATATCAAAGTTGTGTATGTTATTGGAATAGTCCTGAGGCATTTTGCGACCTATTGAAAAGCAAACAGGAGCACAACTAGTATTATTCCTTGGTATTTTTATTCCATTCAAGATTTTACATTCTTAGATTTGAAAGTGTAAATGGCAGATTTGCGTAATTATAAACTGAACCGAGTTTTAAAGTGAAAGTAAGCGAAAAGGCGATAACATGTTTGAACATTGTATACAACGAAATCACGCTACATTTCTCTTACAGTTCCGTTCAAAACCATTTGCGCATTGGCTCATAGAAAAACTTCGGGTTTGTCTTTGGCGACAGATTGCGTCAAATTTAAAATCGATGAGAACAATTCGCAGTTGTCGTCACTTTGTCCTTGTCTTCAATTTTATTACATATATTGTCTGTTTTTGCTTTACAGCAAAATTGATGCCTTGCAGAATCAGCTTACGGCAGCTTCACAATCCACTGAGCCGTTAAGAAAGGTTAGTGCGCATGCGCAATTTGCAGTCCACATTTAATTGAGAACTTTTCAATTGAGTGTCATCTTACTCGTTACTTTGGCCAATTGTCACAACACAAACTGACTTAACATATTTAAATGAACCAATCACGTCTTGAGGCTCATCCATGCATGCGGCGTCAACAGCGTGTAAACGCATGCAAACAAGTCGTGATTAGTGATTGGCTGAAAAAGTTCGGTGAGATTTTTTAGCCAATCATAACAAAGTTTGTACGTAATTACTTCCAACTCTCAATTTAAATTTGCTCTGGTAAGAACAAAATGCTCTCCGTTTGTGCGTTCATTATTTAACCCTTTAAGTCCCAATAGTGACTAACATCGATTTTCTCCTAACAATATCCATATGTTGCCAAGAGAAATGATTATGAGAGTTAATAAAATGATCACCAAAGAAAAAATGCTTTGATCTGTTATCAAACTCTCTCAACTATTTTTTTAAGGAAATGTATGAAGGTCAGTATGGAGAATTTATATGTAGATATCGGGGCTTAAAGGGTTAAGTTCCCTAACTATTGTCTCTGTACTGTTGTCGTTGTTTGCAGAATGTGGCAAGATTGCACAGGGAAAAGTGTTTGGCTGACTCAAATGTATCAGATATGAAAGAAAAAGTACTGAACCTTGAGGTGTGTATTCTTGAAAGAAAGTGATGTTTGATGAACGATTAGCCTTTGCTGTACAAAATGAAACAAACTTAAAGGCAAAACTTACGCGACATCTGTAATGTTTATGTTGACTTGTAGTGTCACTCTTGACTAATTTGCCAGAAAGTAGAGAGAAGAATCTTGATCAATTATTATGTGTCTTATGCCTCATGTAAGTTTTTGGTTATCAATGTCTTTGTAGCTGTCGACCGTTTCTTTTGTCATGCAGCAAAGTTCATTGCATTTCTTAAATAACTTTCACAATAGCTTTGGGTGTGTGTTGCTCGGGTTTTTCTTGGTGTTGTGGAATATTATTCAGTGTCTTTTCAGTATTTCATCAGTTTAACGCTATTTGGATATCGCGCCATCCGCAACACGAAGAAACTATTGCCCTACGCTTGTAATTGGCCAAAAGCCTTTGCGCCACTTTTCCAACCAATCAGGAGTGAAACCAATCGTGATTCGTTGCTGGCGTTTTCCCGCGCTTGTCGCCTGCTGCATGCAATTGCTCGGATTGGCTCATTCAAAACCTGCGCAGATTTTGATTGGCTAAAGCTGGCTTTGTCTCTGGAAAAATTGCTTTGCAGAAATTGAATGCGGAGTTGATGAACTCAGTAAAGTTGAAAAGTGAACAGGAATCTGCATTGCAGTTGGAAAAACAGGTACAAGCGAAGGAGCTCCAAATCCAAAAGAAAAGGTAAGCGCTACTTCAACGGGGTTGTCACAATCGAGGTAGACTTCCCACTCGTAGACCTCACGAGTTTCTAAGGGAGTGGAGCGAGCTTTTTATAGACTTGGCAAGACCGTTAAATCGGACAAAGGACTTTTTTAAAGTCTGCGGTCAGGAAGAAGTCAGAAGAAAGAAAAATTTTGCAAGGTCGCGGAAAAGTTAGGGACTTTTATTAAAAGTTCGGGAAAATCTTTGATATTGTTAGGGAATTCTATTTTCCATGTGAAAAGCTTAGAGATTTTGAAAATGAAGACAGGAATATTGACGGTCTGCAAAAAAAAAGTAGAAGCAATGTACACGTGGATTTTTTTAAAAATTATAAATCGCCTAATGCACTGCTCAGTGAAAATTGTTTAGAGGTCTGGGTTAAGTGAGGGAATTTTTTAGTTTCTGTTGAGTGGCAACCCTGATCAATGGGTTACATATCAAAGACTGGTATCGATTGGTATTTCTGACGTTTTGATGACGTTAAGTTTTTTTTCTTTTTTTTTCAGTATAATTTATTTTAAAATGGATCCATAGACTTGCGAAGCGAAGGATCCATTCTCACGAGGAGAAAGCCATTTCCGAGTGTCTCTTAGCGTCTGTTTTAAAGCGAGGCTAAGTGCGACGCCATTGATGTAAAAATCAGTGAATTTTTATTCTCATGTAAATAGAATTCATTTTCACAAGAAAGATTTTGCACTTAGCCTCGTTTTGAAAGTGATAGTTTTATGAACTTGGAAATGACTTATTGGCGTCTGCTTCTCGCTATATTTCTGGTCAACACGGGACACTGAAAGTTTATGAAGAAGAGCACTCCGCAAAATCCAGCGTTTGTCCCTTTGATACTCTGTTATCGGTAATTTCATTCTGAATTTATTCCCTGTCTTTTTGAACAGTTTGGAGAAAAACGAGACAGCGATTTCCAAGATACAGGAGCAACTTAAAAAAGAGAAAGGTTAGTGTCAGCCTTACTGTGTACATATTTATTATTATTATTATTATTATTATTATTATTATTTTTGGTTATAGTTTTACTTGTTTAATATGTTCACTTTATAGGAAAAAATAGAGAAATAAACAAATCACTGACGCAGGCTAACAGAAGGATCAAGCAGCTCGAACAACAACTTAAGAAATTCAAGGTAATAATTGCGTATGTGTAACTGTTTCTACAGAAATCGGTGTTTAATCAACACAGTGGGATTCTTTAAAACGCCTTTTGGGTGGTGCTTCATGTAAACCTTACTTTTTACAGTATTTTTTTGTTGTTGTTGTTTTTGGAGCTCATGCCTTGCACCTGCAAATCGTACAGAAACAAAAGATTTGCAAAAGTAGGGTTTGGCCAATAATAGTTTCGAGGCGAGGTGGTCAAAATAATACTTCTTTAATGTCCTTTACTCGTGTTGTTGTCTGAGAAAAAAAACT
The DNA here is from genome assembly GCA_964035705.1 of Porites rus. Taxonomy (NCBI): domain Eukaryota; kingdom Metazoa; phylum Cnidaria; class Anthozoa; order Scleractinia; family Poritidae; genus Porites; species Porites rus. The sequence goes on along the minus strand of OZ038005.1, from coordinate 1,313,565 downwards.
TTGCTCCTTTTTGAAAACATTTGACTGCTTTTGATACATTTTTTAATGGTATATCACCTCATGTAGCTTTGATATTCACAAGCTAGACTAGACACATTTGAAACCAATATGGCTGCCTGTAAGGGTAGGTGCTCGTTCCCAACGATCTTACGGAAACTGTGAACAGTGGAAACGCGGAGGAGAACGATCAGTGGGTGACCTGTGGCGAGTAAACAAAGCTCCTCACTCTACCTCTTTTCTCGTAAACAGGAGAAAGCTGAAAATTCAAAGCTTGACGAAGATTTGGGTGAGTTGTGGAGTGATTTGTTTTGCCTTTTTTGTTTTGGTAGCAGGCGATGATGATATTCTTATTCTTTTATTTCCCAATGCAGCGAAGGCACTTGATGAAAACATATGTGGTACAGCGAGAGCAAGTAAAACAAGGTAGTGTATCTGAATACCGTAAAATTCCGAAAATAATCCCCTCAATGTATAATCCCCTCCAAATATAAGCCCCCCAAACCGGTAACGCCAAAAAACCTCCGTTAAATCGCCCCTCCAAATATAAGCCCCCCGGGGGCTTGTACTTGGAAAATTGCTCTCAAATACAAAGTAAAACAAAGCAAAAACGGTAAATTTAGTTCCAACTATAAGGCTAGCCCAATCGATTTTGAAACGCAAATTTCCCTCCGAACATAAGCCCCTCCAAAAATAAGCCCCTCAAAAAGGGCCTTTGAAAAATATAAGCCCCGGGGCTTATTTTCGGAATTTTACGGTACCTTATTGGTTGTGAAAGAATGAAAGATGGTAAATTTTAAGCTCGGTAAAACAAATGTGAAAATGAAATGATCAGCATGTCAGGAGCCTGGGACAAAGAAAAAAACTGAGTCCCTGACAGGATTCGAACCAATGACCTCCCAAACACCGGGCGGGCGCTCTATCCACTTGAACTGCGGAGAACTCATGGAGAGCCAGGCCATATACTAGGTTCATATTTGACACGCGTCCTGCATACTGCTAGGATCAGTAATGTCGATGTCGCAATGTGTGGTGAAAGAATGAAAGATGCCAAACTTTAAGCTCGGTGTTTGAACACCAAGGAAGCTGATCTTTTACAACACGGTAACAATTTCTACTCGCCATATTTGCAGGGGAGTTTGTGCAGTAATTTTCAAGATGATTAGTAAATTCTTTTAGTTACAGACTCTTGTTGTTAAAACATTTTCTCCCGCAGTTTGTTACCGTGTTATTTCTTCTTTGCAGGCAAAAACTTAAACGTCGACTACCAGCTCAACTCTGCAACGAAACCAACGATGACCAATCGGAATTCCTTCATCCAAATCAGGACATGGCACATGTTTTAGAGGAGCTAAAAGGGTTATCTGATATTAGTCTCACTCTCAGCCCCCTTCCGCCAAGTCCTGACCGAGAAACACTGGAAAATAGCAGCTCCTCAGAAGAGAGTGACGTTGATAGTGGAGAAGAGGATGATGGGAACGCAAGTGATGACGGAGAAAGTGGTTCAAGTTTAGGTGACCTTGCGGACATGATTATTGGCGAGAGTTCTGGGGCTGGTGAATTGATAGGTAGCCCTGAAGGGCCATCAATTGGTTCTCCAGCTTGTGACGAAGAATCCATCTCGAACTTTGAAGTTTCAACGAGTGTAAATAGCAATGCTGATAATGAAAGAACTGAACACGATGAATCTTTAGCTGAACATACACAAAAGGACTTCAGTACCTCTGAAAGTATGTCTTTATCAGACTTCGCAGTTCAGACTAATTTAGAAAAAAGAATTTCTAAAAACGAATTATGTCTCGGACAAAGTGGTATCTTGAATCAAAAAGACGAAAATTTTTCCGGAAGTTCTTCGGCCGGCGATGCGAAGACTGAAAAGAGAGACCTCGGGATTGACGTCAAACCCGTAGTAGCCTCCAAGTTATCGCCCAAATTCACAGCCACGCAGCGAAAGGGAAAGCGCCGTGTGGCCACACCAACGTCACGTGTCATGACTCGTTCCAGAGCCAAGGCGATGAAACTCAGTGTCTCGTCCGATGGTGACAGCGCAACAGAACCGGAGACTGGAGAAGATGCGGATTCTAGTCAAGCTTCTTGCCCGGAATACGTTGCGGAGAGTTTAGATACTGAGTTAAAACATAATCGGAAATCGACGAAGGGTAGGAAATTAGTTGCAACGGCAAACACTAATGAATCGGACAAATTAAAGGAAAGTGACCCAGAAGTCTTTGCAGAAGAGGGAAGTCAGATCGCTGGTGCCGCTTACCGCAATTCAAACATCGAGGAGCTTGGTCACCCAGCAGCCTCGCTTTCAAGTATGAAAAAAGAGGTTGTCAGTGAGAGTGCCTCCAATATAGCTGTGGTTAAACTAGACGCCGCTGTCGACAACAACACAACCACCACCACTACCAGTCCCAATGACCACAACGTATCTATTGATGAAGAAAAATCCACCAATATCGCCTCTACGATTATCAAAGACAATGACAACAGCAGTGATAGTACCAGCATCTCTAATAACGACAACAAGACCGAGAACATCGCTTCTACCGATGGCAATGAGAACGACATCAACAACCGTTCTAGCATCACCAGTTCCGGCAACAACCACACCACCAAGAGCTTCGCCACTTCTATCACCAAGAGCAACGACAAGGACATCTACATTACAGTTAGTAACAGCGACAACAATAACTCAAGCTCCCCTACTATCATCGCGAACAACAACGATCACACCACCACCACTTCCCTCATCAGTAACAACGACAAAATCTTGACAACAAGAATTAGCAACGACAATGGCCAGATTCCGAATAGACCTTCAATTCGTGAGTCGGGTATCAACAATGACGACGCAATAATGGAAGGAAAAGATAACATTAATGAAAAATCTTCATTCGAACTCAGAAAACAGATCACTCAGAGTACTTCCGTTATAGAAAACAACACATTTTTGGTGGGTGGAGTGAGCGAGGAGGTATTATTATGGGATACCAATAAATGTAGTGTTGATCAAAGCATTTGTGTCTCTGTATTACAAAAGGATGATGGAATACTAGAACAGAAGGAAGAGCGCCTTGGCGACAATAACAATGGAACTCCGGAAGATGTCGAGAATAGTATCAAAATTCCGAAAGATGACGAGGACGACATCGGGATTTCCGATGTTGAGGATAACATCGGGCTTTCCGAAGTTGTCAAAGATAACATGGGATTTTCCGAAAATGTCGATCCCGATATGGAACATTCTGAAATTGACGAGGATGACATAGGAATCGCTGATGTTGTGGATGATATCGAATTTCCCGAAAATGTCCAGGAGGATGTCGGAATTCCGGAAGATCTCGAGGATGATCTACAAATTTCTGACGTTGAAGAATCTCCTGATTCAGCGTCTGCTGAAAATATATCCAAAAATGAACGTCAACGAAACATTCCTGAAGAAGCGGGTTTGCCTATTCAGAAGGAGGGGATACAGTCCGCTGCTACATCACATGAAACACTGTCCAACTCAACGATTGTAAGTTTCTCATTGAAATCGGAAGAAGAAAGATCTATTGAACGACGCTCGACTAGCGTTGCCACTCTTCCAGCAATTGCTAAACTGACTCATTTGGAAGACAATATCTCGGCTTGGAAGGAAGGCATTCTGATGTATTCTTCGTCCGTACCAAGTTCAGAAACTTTGAAGGCTAAGATCTCCGTTGTTGAAAGTCCAACCGACAATTTTAATCATGATCTTACAGCGACACAAGCAAAAGTTACAATAGTGTCAACAACGAGATCCTCAGACCCAATGCGAAAAGTTGGAATTTCCAAAACCACTGTGAAAAAAAGAGTGATGGGCAGTACTTTGAATAACGAATTTGGCCGCTCGTTTAAAGAGAAGCGGACCGAGCTGTCGAGAACTAAAAACTCGCAAGAAGAAAATATAATAGACTTTCCCTCTGTTGCTACTCAGGAAGCTAAGGAAATTTCGAATGAAGATAGAATGTGTGACGATCGTGACAGCGATTTTTCCAATGTTGGAGCTACAATCAAAGTGATAGAGAAAATGTCCGCTCCTTTATTAGGTGTATTTGGAACAGAGAGTGAACTTCAAGAAAGTAAATCTTTGCACGCACCTTATGAAGTAGATTCGCAGGAGCAGGCAAACATACATTCTGAAGTAATAGACGAGTTGTCGATAAACATTTTGATGGATAATCTTGGAGTTGCTCTGGGGGATCAGTTCCGCACTTTATCCCCTCTTCCGCCTTCTCCACGCCCCTCAGTTGACGAAATGTGTCGCGTTTCTCCAGTTGAGGACTTAATCGGGGATTTCCCTCCTCTTTCGCCGCTCCCTCCGTCGCCCTGTTCTCTCGAGGAGAAATCGTCCCCGAAACCTTCAACTTCTGTCGCTGATTTCTGCAAGCCAACACAGAACTACGTCAGCAACGCAACGAACATTTCAACATCCACACAACATCAACAACTGACATCGAGTTACACTGAGCTTGTAACAAAGAGTATCAGGAGAATATCGAGAATTAATCCAGCTGAAAATATTACGAAAACTTGCAATCCTGACCTTTCACAGAAGAATAAGACAATTAAGAGTAAAACAGGGATGTCGAAGCCAGTTTATCTGAAAGAAAGAAAATCACTGAAGCGTCTCATTCAACGAACTACTTCTGAATCATCAGGAAATGATGTTAATAGTGGTTCTCAGTCCAAAAGAATAAGAACGGTTAATCAAACACAAGAAATCTCTTCTGTGTTGCAAGGATTGGAAGCTCAAACATCAATGACCACCAGTACCAATAAGGAGGGAATATTGGACTTAGATACCAATGAGGGACCGATGTTGGCCAATACGTTTGAACAACTAGCAAAGAGTCTTACTGAAAATAAGCACTCAGTACCGAAGAAAGGTAATGCAAAAAACATAACAAACACAGCTGAGCCAAAAGACAGCAAATATCGGCCTCTTTCAACCCGACCGAAATATCAATCTGAATATAAGTACGTTGAAAAGTGTCTGGTACGTTTACGTGACGACAATGTAAGAATAAGCGTGGTAGTTGAGAGACTCACCAGTGCTAAGTGCCTCTCCTCTTGTACCATTTTCACCTCTGCTGTTGTTCAGTTTCTTAAAAAGCGCGAGGATGACTTGATGCCAGAAATTCTGAACCAGCTTGAAGCAATTCAACCAGATGCCGATTCTGTGGAATGGAACCCTGTTGAATCTGGTTTTGAAGCACGTTTGTTGGAGTTACTCACTCAGTTGCGTGACAGTGAGACCATATTTGGGAACGTTTTTTCCCAGATAGTAACGCTGTGTTCTCGGAGTTTGCTCACAACTTGCTGTCACTCCAGAGGTGACAATTTGAAAGGAACCTCATCTCTTTGGTAAGTACCTAATTAATAGAGAAGAAAAGGGTGTGACGTCACTAACATTCAAATTTGCGAAATTATGTGATTGGTTTGCCTTGGGTAGGCTATTCAGAAAGAACAAAGTGAAAAAAGGCCCCTTGCCAAAAGTCCGCCTGTTGGTGCAAATTGGTGAGGAGATATAAGCAGCGCTTTGCTCTGATGACTCCATACAGATCCTTCTAAAATTGGCTTGGACGACTTGTATGGAGCCATCATAGCGTAACGGTGCTTATATGTCCTCACCTATTTGCACTAACAGCCTGATTTTTAGCAGGTAAAAATTTTTCGTCTTGTTCTCTCTGGATATGCCAATCAATGCCATAATTTCGAAAAGAAGCTCTTGTGCCGTCACCACTTGTGAAAGGACCAAAACGCAGTGAACACGTCGGTATGCAAAAAGGTGCTGACTTTAATCTTCGCAAAGCAGCATGTATATCAATCCCTTTTTTTCCATCCAACTTCCTTATAACAAAATCTCGTCTGAGTCTAAGTAACATAGAAATCGTATGTGCGGATCGTGTAAAACTGTGAACATTTCTTGGCCATTGTTTGCAACTCTTGTGATTGGTCGAAATGTTTTAACACAAAAATACACCCTTTAAAAGTGGAGTTCAAATACATTTTCTTTCGTTAACTACGTTTTTGTAGATTTATGCATGCTTTGCGTAAAAATGAACATTTCTATGTGAGGAAAGCGTATTGCGCCACAACAAAAGAAACCGCTTCCCTTCTTACCTGGATCATTACTTAACAACAGTGAAGTATTGAAAGAAATTGCCTAAGAGGTTTTTGTAAAACAAATACGAAAATAATTTTTCCCTGCTTTTCCTATTTTCCAGTCGTGTCTTGACCGGCAGTTGTCAGATCCAAGAAGATATCGGTTGCATTCGAGTTGTCTGTTATGACGTCATGCGTTCGCTGTACAAGTATCAGAATTCAGCCTTAGAGCTTGTAGTTTCCGTGGTAACAGTTTGGCCAGAAGTGCTAAAAACATCGTCAAGCTCCTCGGATGAGAAAAAGTCGCTTATTCCTCGTACGTTGAAGATAGTGTTGTTGTATTGGGCGAACTCTGCGACGGATTTTGGCAAAGTTCTCCGGGTGCTTTGCATTTGGAAAGACGAGCTAGGGACCATAGAAACAGTCAAAGATTTTGGAATGCAACTTTCAAAATTGCTTAATGAAGATACAATGGCTAATTTCCGCATTGGTGAAGGTAAGAGTTGAACGTGTAGATATTTTAGGTTTAAATGCCAAAAGGGAGTTGTTTCAGTGCAAAAATCAGCATAGACTGTTAATTTTGGCTTGAAAATGGAATAAATTGCTGCCGGTGTAACAGTTGGTCTAGAGATTGCTACCTCGGCTAGAAAAAAGGGGTTAATCTTGATCTCCTTAGTAGAAGCATGCCACCAAGGAGCCACGAGGCGTCCTGAGAACAGAGGCTCCAACAGAGGCTACAACAATACGAACATAAACAAGCTTTCGCCCGCCTAAAATACGCCTAGGCTGGGCTCTGCCTGGATCATGTCAAGCCTTTGAAGTCGCCGAAGCCCGAACTAAATAGAAACCGCTCTCTGTACCGAAAATTTAGTGTTATTGGTTACCTTCAACGAATTGCTTTTTAGACGGATCTTTTTGTTAATTTAGACGGATCTCTGGTCGCGGACAGACTTTCCTTTGAACTCCTCAAGTCATTTGAGTTATTGTCCTGTGTTCTCGGTTGGCCATGGGTCTTCAATGAGCTAATAATCAAGAACATCTGGAGAATACTGCAGAAATGGGCAGACGAAGAGCCAGTCGCGATGAAACGTGATGAAGACACTGTGACCATTGGCGAACCACATGAGAATCTTGAAATAAATCAAAGTCCTTCCACACGGAAAAGTGACATTTGTGGCTGTCACACAACATCACTGAGAAGTGTGGAAGGAAAAGCTGACGAGTTGAACAGTGGTATCCTAGGTGAAATGTGTTCAAACTGTGGAAAAGTGACTGCTAGGCTCCCAGAATCACAAATTATTCTTTGCATTCAACTCTTAGGTGGGTTAAATTCAGTATTTAACCAATGAAGACGCTTTATTATCAAAATACTAAACTTGAGGCTCGAAGCTCGTGCTTTGTCTAATAGTTAGCGCCTCGTACGTCGGATCTAAAGGTCTGCCAGAGATCAAGCCTCTCTATCGCAATTTTTCCTTAGACAAGACCCTTGAAGGTTTGCGCTGGAAATCTCCGCTTAGGCATGAGGCTAGTTACTGTGACGCACACGATCAACCTCGTTCCCAGGGCGAGAGAGAGAACCCTGGGAACGAGGTTGGTTCATGATGGCGTCATTTTACTACTATGACCAGGATCCTTCAGGGTTTTGCTTCCTTGTGCAAATTAGGGCTTTTGTTATTTAAACCTCACTGGGGCTAACAAAATTTAAATATGAAAAGAAAACCGAAAAGAATTCTGGTCGTAGTAGTAAAATGACGTCACCGTGCAAATGGCCTTTTTCGCGTTCTATCAATTTTATGCGTTTTGCGGGAACCTACTTTCACGAGTTTCAAAAATATCTTGGGAGGTATTTTGATCAGAATCTCTACTTAAAAAGCAGAATTAGAAATTTAAGGATTTTAAAACTACTTGTCATTATAGTCTAATACGCTCTTCGTTTTTAGGGATTTTATGCAGGATTGCAATTGAAAATAACCAGACTCCTGTGCCTGAAATAACTGACCTTTTATGCGGACTGATGGAAGATTCAACGAACTCGAAAGGTATGAAACACTTTCCGTGATGCTCTGGAAGAGCTGTTTAATTTTCGTTTCAGGTGGCCACATATAGTGTAGTACATTTCCTGGATAAAGTTCCTGGATAAACGTTATGCGACATTTGAAGAGCAGTTTGTCGATTTTTGGTGGGAAAGCATCAATAATACCTCCTTTTAAATGGTCTTCGCGGACTGATTTCATAAGCGAATCCTTACTGATGTCAATGTTTACATTTTTGCTCATTAGTATACGGGTTAAAAAATAGAGGACGTCGCTGTATATGCAGATAATATGCAAAAATTGAAAGAGTTGGTTAATTTGAGCACTTTCTCCAAGTTTCAGCTCTTTGCAACCAATAACAAAGGAACTATCAGCAATCAAAAACTGCAAAATTGCTTGTTGGCCAAAACGTTAATGACCATATACATACTTTTTTAAGCTTAGGGGCTTTTAAAGATAATTTTCTCCGGCATATCGGGCTGGAAATTTTAGAGATAACTGAAATTGTTCTGTTCTTTTAATATGCAGGGATTTTCTTTTATAAGCTTCATCAGATAATGATAAGCATATGTATAATTAGGCAAAAAATGCCAACAAGGATTCGCCTATATACAGCGTAGTGAACAGTACGGGGGAAGTTCTCGTCTATAGCTGTCATTTCAATGCGCTAGTTTTAAAACTTTCCTTTTTCTTTGTAGTGACGTATGCCATACAACTCGCTGCTGCAGTTTCTCTCCTCGACATGTCTCCATGGCAACCAGATAGAATGATCGCTGTTCTCAGCAAGTGGCTCGCAGAACTGAAGGAGTTGGGCTCTCACCAGGCTCCCGCGTGCGTGACAGACGGCCTGGTGTGTCTAAAGAGTATTGCTAAGTCAAAACAAACTTGATAGCTATAGTTGACAATCTCATTTCCCTTTTTTGTATGCGAAAGGTTGTTTCTCTTATCTGTGTTTTGATATATCTGTGTAAATATGTAAAAAATGAATTTACAAAATTAAAACAAGTTTTTATATATTCAGCTTAGGACCCACACAATTCTGTCGTTGAACAAGTCCTCGTCTGAGCATGCGCACGATAGTGCAATGAGGGGAAATGGGAGTGGGGGGGAAGAGGGTGTGTCCTCGAGACCACGCGTTTTAAATTAGCGAAACTAGCCATTCAACTTTCGTTTCAAAGCGATTTGCTTTCACTAACTAGATGGTTGGAACTAAGCTGAGGAAATTTTTCAAGGGATGACCCCGAGCACACTTAAAGACGCCTGCACTCAGTGGTCGAAAATGATCTATTGGGTCATCTGGGCTACGTTGAGGGTTAACCCTTTGACGCTTACATACACACGTATCAACCTTTGTCTTAGCGTCTTATTACGAGAACCCCATAGTAAGCCTAGCCTCGATTTGAACCACTTATATAGCATTCGACATATGTGGAAAAGGATTCGCCTTACCCGCCTGGTTTGGCTGTAATAACCAAGGCGACAGTCTATCATCAGACATGTTTTTAACTGTTTTACACTTGTTTAATATTATAAGTCAGCGTTTTTCGCCGAGTTTACTCAGAGCTAACTACTTTTTGTGGCTTCCATTATTTGAAGGCCGTAGAGCTGTCTTTTTTTTAACATTTTGTTTAATCCTTAGTAATGCATCGTAAAATAAGTTAACTATGCTGACACAGTCAACATATACTTTTTATCTCTCAGAGAAATACACAACTGGGCAAAAAAAATACCCTAATATGGAGCTTGATCCCTACTTTGTATTTTTCATAACTACTTTTACCGAAATACAAGAATTAAAGCCACTTCGAGATGTCGAACAATAATTTAGAAAGCGTTAGTATTCGAAGTCAAAGAATTTAAGAACTACTTCATTTTATCGTTACCTGGCGTCCACCCCCTACTAAGCAATGACGTTGAAAATATCGAAGTGTCTTGTCAATGTAGTTCTTGTATTTTTGGTAATTCCGATTAACTGAAACAGACAACAAACCTTTTTTAAAAAGTTTTCCACTTGAGAAATGCTTACAAAAAGGACAGTGGTCTTTAGTCAAAATTATTCATCCTGATACATGCACTACTTCTAAGCAGAGGACAGTTCAGTATGTATCTACAATCAACTAAATTAACTACTTAATTGAATTAGTCAAACACATTTATCTATCGAAGTTTGCTAATTAAGCACTCCTTTGCAATGTCCAAGTCTATACCTGCAGAGTTCTTCGCCATTAGACAACAAAACTGCACTCGAACTTTATTATGCCTGTGCTGTGTGCCGATGACTGAACGAGGGCAATGGTGAAGCCCAAGTATCCTTAAGACAGCGTCTTGTTCCGGTAACAAACGGTGATAAGCCGCTGTCTCTCCGACCCGGATCAAGTTTGCCTTGTAATTTTCTGCCTACAGACTCGCTAGTCAGCGGCGTTATCATTGCATAGGGGAGAGGGTAGTACCATCATATATTTCCTGAAGACTGTCGTAAATGTCTAGTCTTGACGCCCATTATAGTTTTGTTGGAATGTCATAGTATTGGTAAGATTGAACACTTCGTAGGCGATCAACTAAATACCGCAAAACTTTCTTCTTAGAAGGCATTGTCTACCGATCCTAACCACAAAAGCGGAAGCACTCCCCCGGAACTACCTGTCTTCAAAGAAAAGGGTTGATATAACTTGATGTGAATTCAAAGGGCGGTGTAAACGACATCATGTCAACAGTTAATAGTGATCTACTAGTGGTTTAGCCTGTATTAGCCTCTTAGATAACTTAGAGCTGTAAAGATACTCCCTCTGCACCTCTACTGAATTGTTTAAACGGTGTCTATAATATTTTTCAAGCTCATTTTCTGAAAAAGTTAACGACTAAGTATGAACGCGAAGACAGAGAAGACAAGAGGTTTGGGCTCGTCCCAGTCCCAAGGCGTTTAAAGCCCCGTGCAAACGGACGGAACATTGTTGGATGTTACGTGTTGCGTCCGTTTGCGCACCCTGTTGCATGTTGTTGGATGTTGTTGAGTGTTGTTGAACAAAGTTTGAAACCAGTAAAATTTTCAGCCAACAACTCCCAACATTTCTTTTGTTCCGTGATCGCCGAAGCGTAGCGCAATAATGTTGGATCCGTTTGCACAGCTCTTCTAACATTGTTGGGGACACGCACGCTCATTACGCATGGTTTACAAAGACTTATGGGTTGTATCCTTCCCACGATGCACTGCAGGTCCCAACATTGTTGCGAGTTGTTGCATCCGTTTGCAGACCACTGCCAACACGCACGAAACAACTCCCAACATTGTTGGTGCAACAATGTTGGGAGTTGTTGCGTCCCTTTGCACGCAGCCTAATCGTCGTTCGCACCCCATTTAAGAGGAGTGATCACCAGTAAATAAGTTATTTGCTATGATTATTATTGAATATTAAATTTTGGAAACATCAGTTCTATCCACTCATCTCGATCTATTTTTCCGTCCTTATCGCTGTCAACAAGCGCAATATCTTTGGCCGCTCCCTCCAATGTTATATCTTGACCGATATCTTCGCAGAAATCTTTGAGCTCCTTGGCGCCGATTAATCCATCTTTGTCCAAATCCAGCTCGCTAAACAGCTCTGACAAGGTTTGTTCCTTTGTTCGCATGGCCTCAAATTCTGCCAGGTTTGGAACGAACGTAAAATGATGAAGGTCTTCGTTTTCCCAGTCTGGAAGTGAAAAACAAGTAATTATTTTAGAAAACCAAGACCAGTCATAACATATACGGTGTTCAAACGTCGTAAAATAGTCGAAACTAAGTCATTGTTGCTCAATGAACCGATCAGATTTGGAGGAATTGGGTCGCTATGTTGAGTGGACACCGTTTAGTGAGAGACGGGCTGATTTAGCAACAGAACGGGAGCGTCAGTTGACGACGGCGCGCGCAAATCAAACTACTGGCTTGACCAACGGCAAAGCAGCAAATTGGGCACCAGAAGTCGCGTTTAGTTTTTTCCGCGCCCTTTCCTGTCGTCAATTGACCAGATTTTCTGGACAAATTTCCCACCGCCGGGACCAACAAGATGACAAATGCCCGAGAAATGCCCTGGGGGATGGGCACGCTTGAAATTGACTGAGCAGACAAGGAAACTGACTATAACTGACGAAAAAATCATGTTCGTCTTTTTCTCCCTTATTAAAATAAAACATTTCATTTTTAAATGGTGTATTGTCCAGAAGCCTAGCTTTGACTTAAGTGGGCAAAAATTGAAAATTCAATTATAGCGGAACCACTACTTGCTAAAAAGTGAGTTAATAGCGACTTATTCTAACCAACGATTGACAGCTATGGTTTTGAATGAATTTTATTACGCTATGTCCCTTAGGCTTTTTATCTCCAAGAGCGTTATCAATTTACTTTTTGTTTAGCCAAAGCAAAGAACTCTTTCATTTTATCTAATGAGTTGAACCGATCATTTGCGATCTTACTGTGAACCTCACAGCTGGTCACCTGAATGATAATTATTCAAAATGGAATAAAATAAGCTAAGAGCATTCGAAACGAAATTGGACATGAAGCTAAGATACAAACAAAAAAAGACTTTCAACACTTCAATGAAATGGTTTTAATTTTAAGGGTCACCTTTTTCTAAAGTACAGTCAGCTGTCATCCTATCGTTGTTTATGTTTTAATTTACACCAACTGGTTGAAGACAAGATATAATATAAAATGTATGCAAATTTGAACAATCTCCAAGCCGCATGTCTAGATCTGAAGACAATATTGATCAAAATCCTCTCGGCTGTAATCTTTTGTATTTTTGCGATATGGTTCGTAGTTTTGTTTTGCCTTCTATGTAAACTATTAGCCAGTGATGGATTAAAATTCTTTTATTCCTTAAGTAATATCAAAGTGATTTGAACTCAAAGGTGTGTACATAGGGCACGACGGTAATCCTTGTGAGCAAGTGTTTCAACTCAGAATTTTACGGGATAACTTGTTTTTAATCCTAATGGGAAACATAGAAAGCATCAATGTTTCCGATGGTTTTAATATTTGCTCATTAGCGTCTAATTTCAGATCACTCTAGAGAGCTGGAGCAAACACGCTGGCGCCAATAATCTAGTTCTCAGTCACAACAAACTCAGTACACTTTGCAGTGATGCCAAAGGGTTTGTCATGAAAAGTGACTCTCAGAAAAGACGCATGGAGTTCTGCCACCGGCCGAAACGACTTAAGGGTGTAAACCCCGGAAGCAGAGCTGTGAACTCTATCAGAACAACTGAGGATCAAAGGCCTTTTTTTAATTATAGTTCATAAAGTTTTCAGAATAAACATCATGAGATCCATAATCTGATACATTTGCTGTCGTGCTTTGTGCGTTTGACTTTCAAAAAGAACTAATCGCGTATCTTAAACGGATTAAATAGTCTCTTTCAAACATTTCCTTAATGTCAATCTGGGTAATACCTTGCCTCACATTTTTAGGGTGGATTAATCAAGCGAGGCAAACATACGCTTACATTCTCAGAGCCGGCATTATAAAAATACCTTCGTTAAATATTTCTCATTCTTGTTTTCAGTTACCTTGTTCTTCGCTGTCTGTCGATGACTTGACCCTGTCTACAGCTTCTTGTTTTACGTCTTCTGGTATAGATTTATCCTCCAGCAACGACAACAATTCTTTTTTGTCCTTTACATTATGCAGGAGCCAATCCAAAGAATTGTACCGTAAATTTGATTTAGATTTGTGCATGAATTTTAGCACAAATGATGTATCTTTGGGGTGTTTTAGGTATTCAACTAAAGACATGAATGCGCGGAGGGCGACCATTCCATGCTGAGAGGATGTTGAAATGTTTTTCAATAATTCCACAATTTCCTCGGTGTCTTTTCCATGGAGTTTTAGTCCTGCGACACCTGTAGCCGCCGCGAGAACGTAGTAAGAATGCTTTTCTTCTTTTAGTCCTTTTAACAGCCATTTCAAACGTTTATCTTCCGGCATAATATGCGGAAAATGCAACAAATTCGAAACCATCTGATTTTCGCTGTCCCAGTTGTACTCTAATATGTTCTGAATCATATCTTTCTCGTATTCCTCTAGCTGGAAGAAGTCGATCTTCTTCGACAGCCGGTTTGCTTCGTCCAGATCATCTTCATTTAAAAAGACACCTAAAAATATTCCGAGCATCAGTGTTTGATTAATTATCGAGTGATAATTGAATCAAAGTAATGGGGAAGATACGAATAACATTAAATTTGGATCATGGAATAGACCGATTTTAAAACCTTACCTAATGAACTCGCCATGATTGCTACAAGATTTCCTCGCTCTGCGATTGTCCCACTGTTATGTTCCTAAATATCACCCTTGAGATTGTTTTTGGGATGTTTGTCGCCAGTCAATATCATGTAGAAACACTCACATCTCTAGAACTTTGCCCTTAAACTGTGAAACAACACACTTCAATTGTTTAGGCACAGCATATGGGTGACTAGCGATGATCCTTCACAGATGCTGTATACTTCAGAGTTTTTTGCAGACTTTCGGTTAGACTTTCTTGAAAAATTACCAGCAATTTCACGCGATCGAAGCACAGATATTGCCAGCAGAAAACATCCAAAGATGACCACTCTATGCGAAGTTTGCGAAACGTGAGCCGGTTACTGTTTGTATTGATTAGAGAATATTCACTGTCTGTATTTTACCAAGGGGCCAAGTCTTACATCCGGGCATTTATAAATTAACCTTTCTGTGACACTCCGATTGTAAGTCAGTATGCTTTACGGAGCATGTGATCACCCCGCATAAAAACCTGCCATGCAAGGAAAAAATGCCCGCAAGTTGTCGAAATCAGCCCTGTTAGATGTGAAGACCTAAAGCAGTAGCATACGTGATCGGAAAATTTGATAATTACTACGGCTAATTCTACGCGGTATTTACAATTCTCCATGGAAAATGCAAATAAAAGTTCGATTTGTGATTTAATTTTTTAAATGTCTAGACAAAACATTGAAAATATTGCAGGTGGTTTGCTTTTTTAAAAATATTTTAGTGGCCTTTCTTTTAAAGAATACTGGCTAGTTATAACGAACAATGTCAACGTTATTGAAGAAAATGAAAAGAAACAACTCTCTGAAAACCAGCTGAAATAATACAGATTATAAACATCAAAGGATCCGACAGCGAGAAGATCTTTGCCCGAAGGTAGATATCCGGATTGGAAAGGATCTCATTAAAAATGCGATTTTTAGTTTATCTCGTCGATCTTTGACCTGGGTTCGTACTTTCGTCTGAAACTGATCGTTAAGAGACAAATCTAAAGTATTAAATCGTCAAATTGTAACATTTGATTGAAGCTGATCTGCAAACTATTTGAGTGAATTATCCTGATTCCTGATAGAGCTCTGTGCTGGTCGAAAGAATAAGGATTGGACTGATTTCCTCAGCTCTTTAACTTTTCAATTAAATCGTTTACTTAAACTGAATACCTCTTTTATCGGATTAGAGAAGAAAATTGACCAAAAACGCTGCAAATGGAATGTTAATAGAACTCCCTTTTCGACCCTTTAAGCATGTCATGTGAGAGCTTTAATTAACAACGCAGCCCAGAAATATGTTCCTTATTTTGAAAGGTTGATCAAAATTCTTCATCTGAGCAATTTCGTATCTAGAGATAGAACTTCATCTGGAAGATAAAAAAAACTGTTGGTTATAAAGAAGGAGGAAGTCACTCGGTATAGTAAACGAACCATTTTTCGGAGGGGAAAAAACGTTTTATTTCGTGGATAGTACAAGGGTGTAACTTATAAAGACGATCAATGCTTCTGGAACACTTTTTCTGAGTGTAAACGAGTCGAAACTCTGAAACAATTCCAAGTTAACTTTGTCGGTAAATAGCTGGACGGAAGCGTCTTATCTATCCGTTTACTTCCTCAAGTACTCCTGAATGTCTTAGTCAAGTGTTCAGTAGAGACTCTTTATCCACAAAATGTTACAATTCATGATAAATGGCAATGTAAAGAAACTTTTAAATAGCCAAAGGTCACCATGTCTTCAGCTAACCTGATCAGGAAATAGAGACATATAGAGATGTACGGTCAGAGATGGCGTGATCGAGGAAACTGCCCACCTACCCCCCATAAACCGACATAAACACTTACTTCTCACTTGGGGCAAAATGTTGGCTTAGGGGAGGGGTAAGTGGCAGATTCTGAGAAACTTGTTTCTCTCCCCGATTCCTTTTAAGTGAGGACGGGGGGGGGGGGGGTGCGGCGTCTGTACACAAGCTACGTGCAATTAGGAGATAATTAAACCTGACTCCAGGCTCCAAGAGAATGTTCTACATTAAGTTTCCCCGGACCTTTTTTTCGAGACGATGAAAATAACCCTTGCCGCCGACCTACAATAAAATTTCGTAGACGATAATTTATAGCTGGCTAGTCGTTGCCAATAGGAATCCTGTCACTGATGAATGTACTTGTGTAAACAAACAAAAAGAGGAAATATCAAAAAGGCAAGTTTATAGATCTCAAGTCGTGTTTATTATAATTTAATATCAATAATTATTTTTTGAAGTTAGCTTCAGCTTTCCCACTCAGTAGCTGCATGTACTCTTCAATTGCTAAGTTTCTTATTGTTCGGTTATCTCACTTTTATTTTATGGCATAAATCCAATTGTCAATACAAAGGTAGTAAAGTTTCGAATCAGGAGTGAGGATCCTTGCGCGGTCACGCTATATTTGTAAGAGAAGAAACTATGAATATTTTAGTAAGTTTTTAGTTTCATTTGCGGCGGCTGAATTAATCTCATGTGTGGCATATACAAATATTTCATTTTTGCTTTCAAACCAGTTTTCTGAAATAACATAAGGTATGTCATGGGGTTGTCACGTTAATGGCGCGGAGTTCGTAATTTATCACGCACACTTCACGCATCATTAACGCGCAACCTCGGACCTCGATCGAAGTGGCACACTCTGGAAACTGTCCGAGAACCGAGCGGTGTCCAGTCTGATGCTTTCGATTCATAGCCTGTCTTTTACAGGCATGTTTGGATCTGTCAGCCATTTGAACTGAAGCTAAAGTGGTCCTAGCCTGGTAAATGTGATGTTGCTTGCAACAGATGCCGGTGATGTTTTGAAAAGAGAGTTTTATATAGCGTGGATCACGGACGACTGGAACTGTAATGTCATCTCACAGGAGGCGGCGGGATTTGTCTTTTGGTAAGTCAAAGGATTTTCGATCTGTTTTCAGGCTTTTTAAGCTATTTGAACGTTGCATAAACTACCAATAACTTTGTTTTACTCTAGTCCAATTAAAAACTTTAAATCTCCCTGATATCGGATTTATTTCCGAGCACTTCAAACTCATTTCACCCACTGGTCAACAAAGAACTTGTTTACATTAACAGTCCGAAACGCGCATCGTTGGTCGTCACCAAGCAAGAGAAAGATGCGCTATTTGAAGGACGGTCACTTCACTAATTAAGTGGACAGTTTGATGGTTACGTTTTTGGCCACACGATAAGAGCGTTCAGCATGCAATAAAATCATGGACGCACTACTCTCGCCACATGACCATTTAAACTTCTTGTCCGAGTTCCTGTTTATGTTCAGCTGTTTTTGTTTCACGTAAGTAGGCTACACTTGTGGCGGATATTCTTAAAGACCTCAACCGAATATGTGGCGACTCGAAAATCATAAAATTCGATTGGCTGTTTAATCCTGATACCGCTAATGATGTATTCTCTTTTTCAAAAGATTTCAACCCTTAATTCTGTAAGATATTGTACAAAGTCTAACTGAAAGATTAAAAATCGGATATATTTTATCCTCACAGAATTTGTTGTACGTAGCCGCATATCTCAAACTTAACTTGAACTAAAATACTAGTAATGTATGCTAGCTTCACACTTCGTTCGGACAATCATTGGTAAAATAACTTAAACATTTTAATCTAGAAAATCGTTGATTTATTTATTCGAGGTATGAAAGTGGGAGGCAACATTTCTGGTTTAAAATTATAAGTTATCCTATCCGATTGATGAGCTTTCATTTTACTCTATGCATTTGTTTACTTTCGGAAAACTCAACCACTGTATTAACTATCGAAAGGAAGTGAGGTGAAGAAAATTTGAATTGCTAATTTATAGTCTACTAAAAGCGAGACTAAATATTTTTCCCAGTGTTCGGTTACGGAAATCAATATTGCAAAAGTTACATGTAGTTTTTAAATATATTTATTTAGTTCTTTTACAGTAAGTTAAATTTAATTGCTCTTCCTTTAGCTGTCTGCTAGTATCTCACCACGGACTAGGGATTTTTTATACATATACATTAGAGCAGAAAATAGTTGTCTTGTCCAAATACCACATTCTTTGTTAATGACTGTTTGCATACTTCATTATTTCTTTTGTTTTAAATTATTTGTTTCTTATCGAACAAGATGGAGCCAGAAGATTCTTTCCTTTTGCATTGTCATAATCAGTATACAAAAGAATAGAGCCTTTCATTACTTGCTAATGTTATGATTCTATAAAAAAAACCTTTACCCCTTCAACATGTCGCAACAGTGCTATGAGATTATCATGCAAGTGGAGAGGGGTGGAGGTCAGAAATCTCATACAAGATAATTGGTCAGAGGAATAAAGGAATTAATCCAGTCACTTCTTAATATGATAGGAGTCAAAATTTAATGTACACTGCAAATTTTATTTTGAATATAATATTGAGCAATAAATGGTGGCATGGACTTATAATATTATGCATAAAAATGATAACATCATAAATTATATCTGGTTGAAATGAGCTGAATTTTTTTTCTTAATTTTTAGCTCAATTAATTTTAAGTGAAGACTTTAATTTGCATCCCTGGTGTTTTAATATTTAATAAATTATTTCTTTCTCTACAACAAAGACTTTTTAAAGTTTAATGAATCTAATTTTACTTCTAATATTCTTCACCAAATAATAAAAACCTTAATCATATGGATTCTAATGCATTAAAGAAAGAACATATCTAAAGTGTTTAGAAGCCTGCACTCCTTTCAAAGGGCTTGCTTCTTAAGTTTTGTTTAATACAGTTAGCATGTGTGTTATCAAAATGTCGGCAAGGTGTGTTTAAGTCTGTAAAACATGTTATAAGTTGTATTTTTAGCAGTTAGCACTCAACTGGCGTTTAATTAGTTCATCCAATACCTCCTTCATGATTTTTTGGTACACAGTCAACCCAATCATGCCCAGCTTATTTTAACCTTGACTGGTATCAAACAGAAAACCCAAAGAATAGTAAGTTCACAGTGCTGATGCTGTTTCTCCAAAATATTTGCAGCTTTTCAGCCTCTTATCCATGAACCTCTATCAAATCCAGAATTTCTGCAGAATGGTGTTAATGGAGATCCAGTGACAGTAACCAGTGATGCTTCAAATGCATCCCCTGAACACACCCATGACCAGCAAGGTAATCACCCTTTAAGCCCCAATATAGAGGGTTTTCACTCACGTGGCCAGCGTATATGCAAATTAGTTGGAACAAAATAGAGCATTTGCATAAGAAAAGAGTTCAACTCCCACAGGACTGGAAAAAACACTCTATCCACAGATAAATTCTCTAAACTGATCTCCTTACATTTTCTTAAGGAATAAGTCATTTTCCCTGAGGGTGCATGATCATTTCATTAATTCTCATAACTTAATCTCTTGATCTTGGAAGAAATTTGATGTTGGTCACTACTGAGTCATCGACCACCCTCAGACCTTTTTTGTTAATAGTTCCCGAATCCTAACCTGAGGGTGAGATGTGTCTGGTAGAAGTCTGATTCTCATATATGCTGCTGACCTTCCCTCAACATAGTTAATGCTGGCACTGCCTAAAATACTATTCTAACATATGAGAAAATACTCCACTGGCATCAAGAAATATTGCAGGTTTTTATTGCTGGCATTCCTGTGAAGTTGAACTCAAGGGAAGTCAACTTCACAAACATGTTGTGGGTAAATATAAAGAATTGGGATTGCTTCTGGCCTTCTGCTCTCATATCGGAATAGTATCCCTGTGAGTACTGGCAGCTTATAATGTTGTAGAAAGGTGGGCAACATACGCATTATAACCAGGCTGTAAGAATACTCCATACCCTTTCGTGGGTAGTGAGGGGAGGTTCCTCCCCTCTACTTTAGCCATGTAACATCATTGCTATTGTTTTATTTCTTGTTACAGTGCTTCTGGGAGCAATGCAGGAAGCTTTTGCCAGTAAAGTTCAGCACCCTAGAAAAGCAATGTCACTGTTTCTCAAAGCTGGAAAAGGTATGAATAATTTAAAATAAATAAAAAAATTTAGAGATCAATATATCAATATATTATTTAACAGGTTAATTGATTTAATAATTAATAAGTTTTAGTAAAATTAAACAAGTCTATCCAAAGAGGGTGAAAGAAAAGGAGCAATTGGGAATGAAGATTGAGTTTGGTGCTCAGGAAAAATTCTGTCAACTGATCCTTTAAATAAATGTATGGAGATCAGTGAGGAGAATTTGTATGTGGATATTGAGACTTAAAGGATTAAGTGAAATTCTTTTATAAAATGTAAACTCCCATAGGACTTGTATTGACTGGTGATGATGAAACTGCCTTGGAATGCTTTGAATCTCTTATCCATCTGGCCAACGAACAGCTTAATCATGTCTGCACTGAAAAATCTAAGCTTCCTCCATTAACAGCAGAGGAGAGAGAAGAATTAACTTATAGGGTATGTTGATTCATTTTGCTTTCTACTTTATTAATCTTTCTTTTCTTTTTTGCCTGTCTTTGTATGTACTCTATTTTTTTGTTTAAAACTTTACTTGAAATGGTAAATGGTCATTTCAAACATTTTTTAATACAGGATTCACTAAGAAGACAGGAGTCTTCGAGAGCGGAACCTGAACCCAGAAAATCCTTTACACATGTAATTATGGTATTAATTACCTTATCCAAAACGTTTTGCATTCAGTCCGTCAATCACATATGTCACATGTGAAATAAGATGCCATTCTTCGTTCTTACACCTACTCAGCTGTGATTCTTTCCAATTACTCTTACTTTACTAATTTTTCAAACATTATTCTTAAAACCTGTTCATGTGGTAGTTTGTTTGTCTTTTTTCCCTCCCATCCATCTGTCCATGCAATTTGCCACTTACCTTTCATTCAACCCTCTCTGATCCACCCATTCATATAACCCACCATTTCTTGTACCCATCTATACATCTAGTCATCAACTAGACTACAAGCAGCCTCTCTTGTTTCTTAGTCCGTCGAGCAAAACATGTTAGACATGTAAATGACCACGCGCGTGACTGAAGGCGCAAGACGGGAGAGGTCGTGTGCGCGGCACTCGCCTCTTGAAATCTGAAGAAAAAGAGAGACTAATCGCAGTCTAGTCATGGACCCATTTGCCAAAAATAGACCTTTTTCAGTTGTGTCAGTGAAAAATACAAATTAAACCTAGCAGAAATTTCACCACCACCTGAAATATCACCCCTTGTTTTGTTATTTTACATGTTACATTATACGTTACCTGAAAAGAAAACAGGAACTTTACACAGTTTTGTGTGACTGGATGTTTACAACAATACTCTCAAGCATACAACTGTCTGGAAATTTTCGCAATTTCCATCCAGTTTACTTTCAAGGCTTGCATTTCATTTGTACATTGTACTCATCGGATTTTGTGTGTGTGTGGTATTTGTAGAGTACATTACTTGTCATTGCTAAATAACTGATATTTTTGCTAACCATACCCTTCTCTGTAAACTTAGAATTCACTGAAAAGGCAAGACTCCATTAGGGAGGAAGGAGATGCAGGCCACAATGAATTGCAACAGGAAGTAACAGACACTACCAAAACTGTAGTAAATGGATTTGGTGATACAGTAAACTCTGTGTACAAAGGCAGTGACAATATAACAAGGATTTCAGTAGACTGTGATCCAGCTTCAAACTCAAAGCAAGCTAGCATTGGACAAGAACAGGAAGAAAAAAGCATTGAAAATGGTGCTATGGAAGTTGTCCAATCTTGCGATGAGTCAAATATGTTTGTAGTAGAAGAGCAGTCAACAGAATTTTGTTATGTTGAAACTGTTGTTGAAGAACGTTCTATACCTTCAACTGAGAGTTCCATGTCAGATGATGTTAGTAGGTCTGTGGCTTGTACTGAGGCTGTTGTGCAGGATTCAGTGACCTGTGTAGCAGAACTAGCAGAAGAGGATATGCAGATATGTGAAGTAGTAGAATGTGCAGAAACTTCTTCTGAGGACTTTCGAGTCGCAACAGTGGTAGAAAACGATGATATTGTCAGTGTTTGCAGTCTTGGCAGTTCTGAGAATATTGTGCAAATGCATGAGATTGTCGTGGAGACAGGCAAACAGCTCATTGAGGAAGTCCCCATGAGCCCTATGGAGGAAGCACTTATTAGAAGAGGGTACGTATGGTCTTTTTGTTTGGTCAAATCTCAGTAAGAGGTTATTTAATACAAAGATTTCTCAAACTCGTTAACAACTCAAAGGCCATCATATTCCATGACATGTTTGGATATCTAGTTAGAAGAAGCTATTCTTTTTCTTGTTACTAAATTTCTTTTTTTAATAATGACTTTTTTTAAGAGGTTATATTAAAGAGGATACAAAGTGTTTAATTGCAATGTCAAACACCTCAAAGTTTGTCAGAAATACTCCTCCGCTACATGTCATATTTTCGACTCGTTTCTCAGTGTCTGATATGTCTTTTTAATAATTATTCCTCAAGCCTGAATGGGCTCTGAGTGAATAGCCCATGAGGCCGAGGGCCGAATAGGCTATTGACTCAGAGGCCATTCGGGCTCAAGGAATAATTGTTTTAGTAAAATCCAACTAGCTGGTCAAAAATATCGAGAATAAAAAAACCTAAGCTAGTTAAAGCTAGACTTTAATCCTTTTTTGCCGCCAAAAAGCCTGCGCTTTTTGCTACTAGTGGGCTATAACATATAGCCTAGTAGTAGCTCAACCAATCAGAACGCAGCATTGATGATAGACCACTAGTTGGATTTTACTAATAACCCGTTATCTCTCAATGACCTAACTTATATACACTTTTGAAGTGCACAAAAGTCCTTGCATTTAAAGGCATTGTCCTAACATATATCTGGTTTTCCTCTCTAATTATATTTCTTCATTTCTCCTAAAAATTCAACAGGTATGTAGTGAGTGAGTTGCTTGACACAGAGCAGAGTTACATACAAGATCTTGGTCATGTTGTCACGGTAAGGAAATAATTAGTGAAATACATAGCCTTTTAGAAACAGCCGACATTTATAGAAGCCACAACTAGTTTCTCCGCGAAATGACATCCGACGAACGAGCGCAGAAATTCCATACTGATGACGTGTCACCACCCAGATCTGGGTTGGGCTTCTGATTGGTCGTGCCGCGAGGTAAATTTGCTTCAACCAATCAGAAGTACTTCCAAGAGCTGGGTAGTGACACGTCATCAATGTGGAATTTTTTCTGTAGTTGTCTCTCGGACGTCAATTCCGCGGGAAAACCAGCGGTGTTGTCGCGAAAAGTGTGCTAACACTTACAAACATTTCTATGAAATTGTGTTCCATTCACGGGCTTAAAGTTTGAAAAAAAGAAGATTTTCGTTTTTTTCTCTATTTTTTGCAGGGTTACATTCAAGAATTTTCATCGGCAGATGATCTTCCCGTTGAATTGAAAAACAAAGAAAAAGAAGTATTTTCCAACCTAGAAGATATTTATGACTGGCATTCGAGGTAGGTAACTTTTATATATTTCGTAGGTCTGATCGTTTTGGTGAAATTAACGCTTTAGTGTTCTTTGACCATTTGTTTCAGAGATTTTTATGCTGATTTGAAGTATCGTGAACATGAGCCAGACAGGATCGGTGAACTTTTTACCCAATCGGTAGGTAGATAACTTTTTTAAACTTTAAACTTCCACCTACAGAAAATTGCAAAATTTATGTTGTTACATCTGAGATAAACCATTTGTATGTTTGAAGGTGAATGTGCGCGTGATTTCCACTGTGCTCACACAAGAGGAGTAAAAGATTAACGAAATGTTCGCATTTCGTAACTTTAAATTGCTCTTTCTCTGAATGTGTGATATTATGTTATTGAACGTCAAAGTATAATTGCTGATAATATTTCACAGGAACAAAGAATGGAGGAGTTGTACTCAGAGTACTGCAGAAATAAACTAAAATCGGACTCTTTAGTTCAGAAATACGCCGACACCTTTTTCAAGGTTTGTATCCATTGTCATTGTATAAAGGCGATTGCGGCCAGAGATGTAGTAGAAAAAACGAGCCCGAGTATTTTTATCATGTTTAAAACCAGCCTGCGTAGCAAGTCTTTCCGCGGGAGCTAGTTGCGAATTCGTTGTGGTGGGACAAGCTCTCCTTCCAGCTTCCTCGACCTACTCGCGCGGAAACGCTTGCTACGTAGGCTAATTTATAAATATGGCAAATATACGATTGGTTACAGACTGTGATAAAACGCGACGTGCCAGATTATTGATAAGCTTCATAAAATTATATCGTAGTTCAATTCTTTTGTTACTGCAATCTTTGGGTTATGGTTTAATCCGGCCAAAAAACATGCGAATGAAACTTTTACTTTTGTGTCTTTTACTTTTATCTACAGAGCTGCAAGGAAAGGTTAGGACACAGGCTTCAGTTGGCTGACTATCTTATCAAGCCTGTTCAGAGGATAACTAAATACCAACTCCTTCTCAAGGTTAATTGTCATATTCAGTTTCTATAACGCTCCTTCACTTGTTTTCATCACTTTTCTTTGAATGTATTTGATTTGCATTTCTGTGCATTGTGATTGGTTGAAAAATCACGTACCACCTTCTCGACCAATCGGAGAAAACCCAGAGCCAATCGTGATTTTCGTGTCTTTCTCGTACACATTTCCCGCGCTTGGCGCCCGCTTCATGTACTTGCCTCGAAGTCTGATTGGTTCATTCTGTGATTGGCAAGAGTGATTACTGTTTTTGGTTTTATGAAACTCAATTAAACGAGACTGGGCTCAAAAAAACGGCGAAACTCAACCTACCTAAGTGGATAAACAAGCGTAGGAGACTTCTTGTGCAATAACATGGGAATTAGTGATATATAGGCCTTAATGTCTTAAATGACAAATGCGATTTACTGGTTAAGCAGCTAATTCGTATTTTCCCCCTCAGATGCAACATCGTTCCCATGTTTCTCTCCCAGGGGGGGACACCCGGGGAAGGAGTTTGCCACAGATGTATTGTACATATCATTAATACAATTTTGATATAATTTAGGACATTCTGAAGCATCATGAGCGCGCAGGAGAAGACTGTACTCATTTAGAGGTTAGTAGGGAGTATTTGCGAGTGCAAAGTGATTAGAATTAAGATAGCTCTTAGAACTGCGGTAATATTTAAAAACCATCGCACCTTAAGAAGTTTTTTGAGTTTTCATTCAGACACTTTTGGAGACGAAAGAGTTCACTAATGAGACGGGCAGCTCTTTTAACTAGTTATTTAGCTTTACGGTCATTTCGCCCCGGTTGATTAACCCCCTATTTTAGAACGAGGAATATTACATTTGAAGCGCGCTTGCTTTGGTTTATGGCTTATAGAACGAGGAATATTATATCTCATTTTAAAGCGCGCTTGTTGTACTTTATGGCTTATAGAAAGAGAAATGTTGTATTTGGAGAGCGCTAAATGACTCGAAAATAGGGGGCGAAGTAAGCGGGGTGAAATGACCGATTACAGTGTTGCTCGCATTAAATGGCACATTTTTCCAAGACTCTCTTACTTTAAAACCCTTGGGTCGGTTGTATAAACGAAGTCTAACTTAGACCGCGGCTTAGGAAGTCTTTGGACCTCCAGATCTCTTCGTTAGTGGGTTATTTTAAGAAGACACATGCTTTTCTAGTCTACACCATATGCTCTCTTGAAACTGTTCACAATAAATGGTGTTTACATAAAAGCGTTCGGCAAACTGAAAATGACTTAGGTCGCGGTTTTGTTAAACCCTAGCTAAACTCCGTTGAAATAACTGGCCCTTTCATTTGAGACAGGAGCAAGTAGTTTTGAAAAGACGTTTTTGATGACCGCCTTTCTTGCTGTATTTGTAGAAAGCCTTGGAAGTTGCTCTGAGAATACTAAAGCGAACTAATGATATGGTAAATGTTGGAATGCTACAAGGATATGAGGTAAGCGTTATTATCCTTATTCAGTCAAACCTGCCGAAAGCGACCACGCCCTAAATGCCAAACTGTTGTGGTCAACTGTCGAAGGTGGGTGCTCATGAGAGTGCTTTGACTAAGAAAACAGACTTTTATAAGAAATTCGACGTCTCTTAAAAGCTTAACTTAACTTAACAGACATGCATTATTAATGTGGCAGTTCGTTGACCGATCTTGGTGCCCGGTTGAGTTTTAACTTCGTACTTACGAAAATGCGAAATGTTTCGTTTTTTTAAATGGGGCTATTCTGGTAGGCGAGCGGCAAAGATGATCACTGGGCAGACTTGAATTTTGAGTCGTGCAGGGCTGGGAGGAAGTTTTAACACTTGCCCTTGTACAACTCACGCAACAGTTTCTCGTTTTTCTTCGCTTTAAGGTGAATCCTGAAGAGACTGGTGACCTTATACTTCAGGTAAGACGGAAGACACCATTTTTTGTCCAAGCTAAACTTCATCCTTAGTGTCGAACGTTCACTGCATTGCCCTTTGATATAATAATTGCCAAATTCCTCTCTCGTAACTGGTTGCTTGATCATTTAAGCCCCAATGTCCACGTTCTAATTCTCTAGACTGATTTCTATACATTGCCTTAAAGAATTAGTTAAGAGAATTTGACAAAAGATCAAAGCATTTTTCTTTGGTGTCCTGGGCCCAGTTGTTCAAAGGCTGATAAGCGCTAACCCAGGCTCTATTTATGATCCGGGTTTCCCTTTCTTTTGTTTAAAAACATTTTCTCGTATAATTTTTTTCTGTTTTATTTTTAGAGCGCCCAGCTATCAAATTGTAGATAAAAAGAATAAAGCTGAATTTGGTTTTCAAGCTTTTACATCTGTATTCAAATTTTACACTAACCCTGGGTTATCTTAACCCGGCTTTGAACAACCCGGTCCGGATCATTTTCTTTATTCTCAAAACCTTCTCTCTTGATGATGTCAATTGATTGTAAATTGACGTTGGTCACTCTTGGGACGTAAAGGCTTAATATTGGCGGTGGAATGGAGAGGTGTCATTGGACGTTAGCGTATGAAGGCGTACCCTACTTCTGCTTCACTTCTTTTATGAGTAATGATCTCACCCCGCACACCCAAGCAAATGTCAGCAAAAGTCATTTAGACTATGCCACCAGTGTCTATGTCCCTTGCTCTTTATCAAACAGTTTCCTGGCTTTTTTTGATGCCTCCTTTTAATTAATATGTTAGGCCGACGGCTCAACGCCACCTCCTAATCTGACTGCGCGATCAGTTGAACTAAGATACGGTAACGATGCTGCCTTTAACGTAATACGTCCTTTGTTCTTGTTTAGGACGAGTTCTTTGTCGTTGACGGCAAGGCTAAAACAAAAGGCAAAGAGAGAAGAGTTTTCCTATTTGAGAAAATCATTATTTTTAGTGAACCAATGACAAGAGAAGGTGGACTTCCAGCATACAGATATGTACATAGCATGAAGGTAAATATGGAGTATATTTACCGCATGCTGTTTCAATACGAAGTCTTTATATGGACGTTATCTATGATAGTTATTTATCATATTTTTGTTTCGGAGGATGATAAAACTGATTGCGTTGTTTCACCTAAGAGGTCTTCCCTTGGAGGCCATGGATAAAAATTTGCGCTATTTTGAGCGAAGAATTATCAGTTGTTATGGAGGGCAAAGATCTTTAGACAAAGCTATATATGTGGGCCTATCCCCACGCTTTAATTTGCGCTGAAGGGAAACGGATTTCTTTTACGAATTAGAATTTGAAGTTACCGTAAAATTCCGAAAATAAGCCCCGGGGCTTATATTTTTCAAAGGCTCTTTGTGAGGGGCTTATTTTTGGAGGGGCTTATATTCGGAGAGGCTTATCTATGGAGGGAAATTTGCGTTTCAAAATCGATTGGGCCAGCCTTATAGTTGGAAGGAATTTACCGTTTTGGCTTTGTTTTACTTTGTATTTGAGGGCAATTTTCCAAGTACAAGCCCCCGGGGGGCTTATATTTGGAGGGGCGATTTAACGGAGGCTTTTTTGCGTTACCGGTTTGGGGGGCTTATATTTGGAGGGGCTTATTTTCGGAATTTTACGGTATAGGGAAAACTTACTTTCCTTCTCAATTGTGACCAGAAATGAAACGCTTAGTCGCTTCTTCAGAAATTTCGGGCCCTAGGACCACTGGAATCGTTTAAGTAACCACAGTTAGTTTTGATCGGTCGCTGGTTTCCTCCTTTAACCAATCATAGTTCTTGATGGTTACCCCAAAGTTTTTTGTCAAAGACTCTAGCAACTGGTGTTTTCTCTCAGACGAAAGGTATTGGACAAACAGAGTCTGTGGACAGTGACCCCAGCAAGTGGGCAGTCTGGATGAGAAAACTGGCAGGCGCTGAGATATATCTCCTCAAAGCGTCTTCACCAGAAATCAAGGCATTGTGGATCAAGTCTATTAAGGAGTGTCATGATAAGAAAAGACCTGGACTTCTAAAAGGTTTGGCTTTGTTTTCCGTTCTTTCTAACTGAATGAGAAAACGTTCAGGGAGTATATATCTCAGTAACTTCCAGAGCTGCCAAAAACTGAATGCAGTTCAAAAAAACACCTTATATTAATTCGCGAAATGCTGAAAAGGTAATATTATCTGGTGAAACAACACTGCTGTAAAGGTTTCACTATTTGAATAGTAACTCCGTAGATTTCGTCCAAAGAACGGAACAAAAGAGTAAGAAATGCATTGTAGAACTTCAAACGTTTGGACAGAGAGATTTGACCTGATTTCCATGCGATGAGGCAATGAGTTCATTAAAAAACCTTCATGAGTTGAAAGCTATGCTCTTTGCTGTAGTTACGAGTGAAAAAGGCGGTTGGGGAACTGCCTGTTTTTGGAGTTTAGGTTTGAAACTGGGTCAGTGTTGTGTCGAGGTACATTATGGGACTGTTTGGTGTGACAAATTTGGACCCAGTTTCTTGCGCAACTGCATAAAAGCCAATGAAAGAAGTTAGTAGTAATGACCCCTAAACATTCCCTTAATGCAGTTCGACACAGCACTGACCCAGTCTCCTCCACGCAAACTCAGAGTGGCTAATGTGGACGAACAGACCAAGTTTACTTCCAGTCATCCCGACTAAGCCACTCTGTTTTGGTTTTTTTGTGGATCCTTTTAGGCTGGTATAAAAACAGAGGTCGAAGTTTGGAGCAGCAGAAGGAAGCAGAGTAAGTCACTTACTGTTAATAATGGGTGAAAGGGGTCAATATTCTTTTGAATTGTCACGAAATGCTCCTGATATTGCGAGCAGTAAAGTTGCGTGACGTAGTTGCGTGACAGTTCAAGCAACAGATGTTGGGAGAAGTCTAGCCTTTGAATCAAGTAGTCAGAAACATCTACTTCTTCTCTCGTGTTCTTTTTATTTTTCTAGTTCCACTGATGGAGGTCAACTCAAGGTTCGTTCCCAGAATCAGGGCGGGTCATGCCGCCGCACAACTGTGAAAAGGAAAACATCCAAGGTTAATAAAACTGGCAAAAGAGGACGGGAGATGAACGCATCTGAACGCCTCAGGGAAAATATCCGGAAATATCGCACGGAAGAAAGACTGCTAGCGGTTGACCCAACATCCTTCCGTGATGAAAGTGATGCTTGTGAAGGACTAATGAACGGAAATTCATTGACAAATTTATCTGTGCCCGAGTCCCCTTGTACAGAGATGAACGCTCCGATGAAATTGGCCGAGATGTCCTCCGTTGAGCGACGGTTAAAGTTGCAGGCTGAGGTGTGTTTGTGTATTAGTATCTACCAGATTTTGTTTGATATTCAAGCAATAGCTTTTTTAAGCTCTTCTCATACAACAAATAGTTCGTTAGCCTACGAAAAAAGCGACGCCAATACTGGTTTCCCCGCGAAATGACGTCTCGGAAACGAGCGCAGAAATTCCATACTAATGACGTGTCACCAACCAGGTCTGGGTAGTGCTACTGACTGGTCGTGCCGCGTGGGAAATTTGCTGCAACATATCAGAAGCACTGCCCAGATCTGGGTAGAGATGCGTCATCAGTATGGAATTTTTGCGCTCGTTTCTGAGGCGTTATTTGGCGGGGAAACTATTGTTGGCGTCGCTAAATGTCGGCTGTTTTCTCAGGCTACTTTAGAGCATGCGTGTCGACGCTCGTTCTGCCTTCTCGCGAGACACGATGTTACTATATTTTGATGAAACGGAGATTATAGTCATAGCCTATCGCGAGGTTAAAAACTGCACAGGACCACCAACTGTGACAATTTACTGTGAAATCTGGATGCCTGGTCTATACTGCTTGACTTGTCGCTTTATAGTTTAATGGTTGTAACTGTTCCTTCTCTCTAGGAGAATCAGCTTCACAAAGTTTTGCATGTGACCAGAATGATCGCAGCCAGATTACTTCAGATAAGAGACCGCGAGCGGGCCCTTGGAATGTACAGTGACGCCATTGCCGCGACTTTATCATTAGAGGAACTGAGAAAACTTGAAGGGGTAAGCCGAGGCAAACCAGCATGCCATATGATAGGTGGGGCCTATCTATGGTATGCTGGTTGGCCTTTGGTTTGCTTTGGATCTGTGTGTTTTAAAGATTTTTTGACAAATAGCGAAGTTTTCCTGAAATTTTCGAGAAAGTGAACTATAAATCTTGCATTCTGTTCCAGCTGTTTGCTGCCCGTGATGTTCTACTTTGTAGAAGTTTGGAAGTTTATGAAGCATACAGAAAAGAGCAAGCAAATGTGAGGTAAACTTTCTCTCAAACTTAGAAACAGTGAAGTTGTTTTTGTTGTTGTTGTTGAAATAGATAAATTCTTAAATGCTTCAGTTACGTCTTCAGTACCAGTGCAAATGACAGCTTGAGAAAACAGCCGACATTTGCCGACGCTGCCGCTGGTTTTCCCGCCAAATGATCTCTGAGGAACGAGCGTAGAAATTCCATACTGATGACGTGTTACTGATAAGGGTAGTGCTTCTAATTAGTTGAAGCAAATTTTCAGCCAATCAGAAGTACTACCCACATCTGGCTAGTATTGTGTCATCAGTATTGAATTTATGCGCCCATTCCTCAGGCGTTTTTTTCACGGGGAAACCACTTTGGTGGCGTCGCAAACCATCGGCTGTTTTTACAAATGCCGCGGAACGCTAAGGAATAGTTGTTTTATCTAAGTAGTTAGAAGTTTGAATACCGCAGTTACTGGCACCGTGTACCGCACCGTGCGAGCGACAAAGGCCTTGTCACTTGAACTCAGTCTTTTCTTTTGTTCTAGTTTCGACGTGGAGGAAAACTATAATTCTTTAGCAAGTCTACTTAACGAAACCGCAGGGTGAGTTCTTCACGATGTTCTCCTGATAAAACTGTCGACTGAAGTGTGACACTTCCTCTATCTCCGGTTATGTTTTTAAGGTACTCGAGTGTTTTCCGAGGCACCACGTGGTCGATCGTTCTCTACTCAATAACAGCTGTAGCCGCGTCCAGAGAACAGCACTGGCGCGAAGCTTCCCAGGCGTTTTACCGCGTGTCCATGGTTTATAGCAACTTGCAGGCAACCATGTGTGCAGGTACCACTATCTCAAACCACACCCATTCAAGCCACATCAACTCACCACGCGTTACCACCTAAACTAATCTACATGTCACGTGTTACTTTTTCAACCACACCCTCAATCCACGTGTTACTATTTTAACCACACCCACTGAACACGTGTCATAGCCTCAAACAACACCTACTCTCCACATGCTCTACGTCAAAAATTAGCTACACGTCACGTGTTATAGCCACATACCACACCTCACACGTGTTTGGGCCTCAAACCACAATTAATTCACAAAAAAGACCACGTGTTATAGACCCGGCCCACACCCATTAGCCACGTGTCAAGGCCTCAGACCACACCCGTGTAGTATGCCCATTCAATCTTTCCACTCTTCCTTAGGGTCTTCTCGGTGTGGGTGCACAGAAGCTATGACTTAGCTGTAGACCGTAGATGCGCCATATAAAGTAAAAACAAGTGTCTTGAGAAATGAAAGTGTACTGTATTTTTTTTAGTTGACAGTTTACTCGATGCACACTGGATGTGCTGTCAAGCAGAAGACTACCTAACCGCCCTGCAATTCCTCTACAACGGTTTCATTCGAGCGCTAGCTGCAAAAGACCTGATGAGATGTTTAAGGTTAGTCGTAGTACATCGCAGTAGCGGATCCAGGGAAGGGACCTGGGGGCCCGGGTTCCCCCCTTATTTTAAGACCAAACTGATGCCCGAAGGGTCAAAAAGAAATTTTTGGAGACCGGATGGAATAGATGGAATCCTTCAGAAAGAGGTCTGACACCTTATGAAGCCTACACAATGTAACATAACCTTTCAATGAAGTTTGATGGTTAGGGTTGGGAAGAAAAGTAAATGAGGTTTATAAGCGTGCTACTTGTCCGTGTCTAAACCTGTACAACTCATTCTTGAGTTTCGTTTTGGTTTGCCCACCCTTGGGCAATCTTTTTCAAGC
Organism: Porites rus; assembly: GCA_964035705.1. Lineage (NCBI taxonomy): Eukaryota > Metazoa > Cnidaria > Anthozoa > Scleractinia > Poritidae > Porites > Porites rus. The sequence continues at coordinate 1,280,704 of OZ038005.1, read as the reverse complement.
CTGTTCATTTGAGATTAAGGTAGCAATGAACGTGCCTGAAAATCTCTTTTTTTTAATTTTAACTTTTACTAGACTGGAACAACAAGCCTTACATTTGGTGGACAAAGTAAAGTCGCTAGGCCCTAAGCTCTATGAGTTGGCGAAAGAAGAGGGAGAACTGGATGCTAGGCAACAGGTCAGCACAGTTCATGTTGAGTTCCTGGTCAACATGAGTCGAGCGACAAGACGGAGAGACTGGGCCTGGTTTGAGATCGCTGAAAGTGAACTTCAGAAATTGTATGTTTCATTTATAATCAACATCATCATCATTTGTGTTATTATTTGTATTTATTTGTATTTACTGCTGTTAAATGATCTAGGCAAGTGATTTGAAATGAGTCCAAAATTTCGTAAGTTAGCCTACGCAGCTAGTGGTTTCGCTTGGGCGTGATGCAAGAAATTTCGCAGCCTTAACCGTGAAGCCGCGAGCTAGATGATTGGAGGGGAGGGAGAAGCCTTCCATGAAACCCTCGTTTTCAGTTCCCTTACTCCAGAGGACGTTGTCGAGTACGCACCTACTCTTCCCATACGGTAATGCTTGTCTCCCCCACCCTCCCCATCTGCAACTCTCACACACTCCTCTCATATTGCAGCTGCTCGGGAGATGGTCACCAGGCCGACGCGGTTCTCCAGACTGTATTTCTCAAGATAAAGAAGTCGTTACCAGGGCCGTCCGAGTTTTGAGATGTAAAATTTAAAGGTCTGCTGTGATCGCGATGGGAACCTTGGTAACAGATGTTGACGTTCGCAAAAGTGGCTCACAGAATTGAAAAAAGAAAACGTAATCATATTGGAAAAATATTAATGCTGTGAACAGAAAAGGAAAATACTGAAAAAATAATCTAAATATTTATAGGAGAAGAGATCATCGAGATGTTATTAATATGAAAATAATTTTTTTTCGTTTTGCTGCTTTGTATTCAGATGATAGCTCGTAGTAAATGACTGTGGACGAAATTTATTCCGCCCAAATCAAACAAATTTTCTGCGCAAGATCAAAATAAACTTACTGTTTGCAATGGCTTTGTAAATTAATGATAACAATAGGATGGTGAAAATTGGGAAACAGTTTTTGCCAAGGTAAAATGTCCAAGTCTTTAACATCAGAGGAGTATATATTTTTTGTCATGTATAAAATAAATCAACTAAAGAGCGAGAGAGAAAAAAAATTAAGAAGAAGGTTTGTAGGCTTGTGTTGATTTTTAACCTGCAAAAGAGGTAAGAGGAGCTCTCTTGAACCTTGTCCCCAGGCTTTCTCGTCTCCTTGGAGTTACCGCTGTTCACACTGGCATCCACACTGGGTCATCCACTACTATGTCGTTTAATGGTATATTCGGGGAAGAAAGCCGCAACAATCAATTTGTATGCGTTATTTTTAACGGGAATGTGTAAACATAGCCTTGCATTCGCCTTGCCCCACGAAATTTTAATCACCAAAGGAAAAGAAGTTGGTCACAGAAGCGTTCTGTTCATGTTCTGTTTTAATATCTTTTTTGCAAAAAAAATCATTTTGATCTGAAAGGTTCTTCACTTGGATTCAGTTTTCAGGGTTCGCACGCACCTTGAAAGTCCTTGAAAATTGCAGTCGGTGCTGGAAAGTCCTTGAATGTCGGAGCTAACTTTATCCAACCCAGCAAACACAGACCTTCAGGAAAAAATTGCTCATGTTGCAGAAGAACTAAAAAAAATAGACTCAAGGCTCTTTTTTACACTGAATGGAGTCCTTGAAAAATGGGAAATGTATACTTGAAAGTCCTTGAAAAGTCCTTAAATTTTTTTCTTCAAAAGAGGGTACGAACCCTGAGTTTTAAAGTGGGGGTTTTGTAAATAAAGAAAGCTTTTCTGGGGGAGCGGGGACGAAGGTTTAAAGAAAAAGAAGAGCAGGCATTTTCAACGCGGTCACAACTATAACTTACAAATTAAAATCCCCTTTTCGCTGTCCACTGCAATAAGGAAAGCAAACAGTGCAATGGCCGTTAACTCTCTCCTGTGAAGATAGCGTAGCAACCGTACGAATGGGAAGTGGTGCGGCAGATTGCCCCCTTAACTTTCCCACTATTTCAAACGCCTTCCACTTGGACAACTATCAAACCCACAACCTCGTCCCAAGGCTTTCTCCTCCGCAGAGGCCTCTTTGTGACGCAGGGAGGCTGGGTAGAAAGAAAAAGAAAACGCGCGTGACGCGCGTGCCTACGAAGAACCTCTTCCCATCGTCCCCCGCGCGCTTTCTATTTATGACCTAATAAACGCCCGGGGCGTCTATTTAATTTTAGGGGTCCAAGATGGGGCATTACCTAATATGATTTCGTCAACAATATGAAGATAGTTTGAAAATAGCGGAATGTCATGACTCCATCAATTGCTACATCTAGGCCGTCTAGAGATCCATATCGCTCTTTCAAATCGTAACAGCGATGTCAGGATCCTCGGGCGGGGTTATTTGTTCTGCCATGTCTTGTTGGGATACCCATAGCGGATCCTCTGCAGAGGGGAGAGGTCCTAAGGGTCTAAGCAGAAAACCCTGGGGACGAGGTTAATAAAAACCCATAGGAACAACAATAGCAAGAGCAAAAGGTGTTTTTCTTTTTTTTCTTTTTTTCTTTTATTATTTTTATCTTTGTTCGTTGAAAAAGCTTATTCAAATTGACACAATAAACAGTTTACAGTCATTTTCAACTTTGACAATTAGGTACCAGGCCCACGCATTGCAGAAGTCACGCCTGGCGAAAAATGTATGCATGGAGAAGCGCGCAGGTTTAGCGAGGAAATGGCTTCTAAATTCATAAACATTTTAAGGGTATTTAGATACCTTAACCCGCCTAATGGCCTTTCAACACACGCCGTAAGGTTCATAAATTCTTCCAGCTCCCAATGGAACAATTATGAGCGCAACTCTGTCGTATTTCTAAAAGCCAGAGATTTTCGTGAACGGATCGCAATCGTTGACTCAAATGGACAACACTCTTACGACCGCCTTTTACAGCTGAGTAAAAGCATTGGCGATGGCTTAATGAAGAAAACGAGGAGGAGAGATCTTAATGGATGCTGTGTGGCCTTTCTTTGTCCAAACGATGTTTCATACGTTGCTACTCAATGGGCTATATGGCGAAATGGTGGTATTGCAGTTCCACTGTGTAATTCTCACCCTACAAGCATGTACGAGTACACGATTGAAGATTGCAACGCAAATATTTTGATATGTGCTGATAAATATGCCGCGAAACTGGAACCAATGGTCAGGAAAAATGTAGTAGAAATGATGTTTTTGGGAGATATCAACGAAAACAATCATAAGAAAGGGGTGTCTTGTGATAAGCTTACAGAAATTGAACAACAGGAGAACAGCTGGGATGAACGAGATGCCATGATTCTCTACACGAGTGGAACAACAGGCAGACCCAAAGGAGTTCTATCAACCCATGGAAACTTAAGGTTTACTGACTGTTATATTTAGGGAGGGGAGGGAGAGGACAAGGGATGAAGCAAGGGAGGGATAGGTACAGAGAAATATCCTGGGAGTAATATTGTCTGGGAACATCTCAGCTTTATTAAGCTGGCTTGTATATGGTTGAGCTCTGGCTTATAACCTGTCGTCTGCCACTGTTTCACTACCTGGCACCTTACTCTTGTAGTAAAGCATTCAGCAGAGAGTCAAGGTACCCATGTTGTGTTAGCACTATGTAATAAACGAGGAATGTGTCTTTGTGACAAAACCTGGCTATCTGACTTGCAGAACCTGTTCTTGGCCATGAAGAAGCTTTTTTCTCTCCCTGAAACTTACAGATCCAACATTTCTGTCAGGAGGAATGTCAACAGGACACTTTGTGAGAGACAATGGCCATTTAAGTAAATAAACAAATTAATCCCTGTACTAAATAGAGAATATTACACGGTGGCGAGAAGATATGAATTTTATGTTCGAGTGGCAAGAACAATATCTCACGAGTGAGCGCAGCGAATGATTGAGATATTGCTCTTGCCACGAGAACATAAAATTCATATCTTCGAGCTAACGTGTAATATTCTTTTTATTATATAAACATACTGATGACGGCGTTTTTGATGATTTTCCGAAGATTTCCGACCACCTTCCGAAGATTTCCGAAGATTTTTCAAATTGTCCCGAAGACCAGACGAACGTTCCCGAACATTTTCCGAGAATTTCCGAAAATTTCTGAAGATGTCCGAAGATTGCCGAGCACTTTCGAGGAAGACCCGAAGATGTTTCAATGATATACCAACGAATTTAAGTACAATTTAAGAGACAAACCTGATGTCAGTGAAATTATCGATATCTTCACATGTAAAAATATCGTATTTTTACGTGTGTTCAGATACCACATTTCTCGGTGGTAGAAATCCTTGTAAAACACTGCAGTTTATATAATAATTATTTTTTTCTACTTTGTTCAGGTCTCAAATCAGTGCCCTAGTAAAGTCATGGGAATGGAGTAAAGATGATTATATCATTCACTGTCTCCCCCTTCATCATATCCATGGAATAGTCAACGTGTTGCTCTGTCCCCTGTGGGTAGGAGCAACTTGTCACATGCTTCCAAAATTCCAAGCAGACAAGGTAAATATTATTCATTGTTTTCTGAATATGACAACTGAGTTTACCATTAATTTTTTCTCGTGGTAGTCACTTAGATCAGCTGAGAGGGAGCTCTCAGGTTCAAACCCCATCCCTAGTATCAGCATATATATTCTCCATAGTGCTCTTGTTACATGTCCAATGGTACTATTGAGGAGAATTTGTTTAACAATCAAGGGAATTTTTTTGTCTCCTTTGCAGCCATTTTTAGGGTTGTCACACGACGCTCCTCAAGGACCGTTGCATAACGACCCTAAAAATGGCCGCAAAGGAGACTAGACATGTTTCACTTGTTGATCATTTTCTTTTTTCTTACAACCTTTTTGCTTGAATGAGCAGTGTTGCTGTAAGGAGATATTAAACATTTGTCACTCTTAGGGGTTAAAGGGTTAAACTGTTAAAATGATGCTCCCCATGTTCAGGGTGGCCTTGTCTCCTCCATCCCTCCTTATCACATAGAAGGGGAGATTAAAGTCACTCTGCTATTCCAAAAAAATATAGGGGTATGTTAACACTAGTGGAATGGCCAGTCTTCTCATGGTTTTGTTAGGGAAAGGACTTTCAGACCCACTATAATGGCACAAACTGTTCTCGTAATCTGTGCCTTGTCTAGTATTCTAATTAAATAAATTATCATCCTAAGGTCATTGAGGTCATTTTATGTTTAGGTGTGGGATGTTCTTTTGGCAGAAAAGCTTAGTCCAACTTTATTTATGGCAGTTCCAACAATTTACAGCAAGCTAATTCAACATCATCAAGAGTCTCAAGTTACTGATCAGGAAAAAGAAAGAATAAAATATAAGTGTGAACAACTCAGGTAAGTACTTCCCTCATTACTGTAGCATCAAACCACAAATTCTCCACACTGTTCTCGATAAGGAGAACTCAATTGGAAGTGAAGATTTTTGTATTTGATATCGGCCTCTTACCCTTCTCCCAGTTGGAGTCTATTTCATGGCAACTTTTAGTATCCTGTCACAAAAATCAGAAATAAATTACACCTTTTCATTCTTTTAATTTTTTTCCTGTTTCTTTCTTTCATCTTTAAGATTAATGGTGTCTGGTTCAGCAGCGCTCCCAAAGCCTATTATGAAAACATGGCAAGAAATAACAGGTTGGGATCAAATTAAGTTGCACTGTACAGTATTTAAATCTTGACTATAACAGTACATTGCCTTAAGTGCATTACTTTCCATACCAACAATGGAATTCAAAATGGTCTTTATTCCATGGTGGTATGTAAATAATAATAGTAATAATAATAATAATAATAATAATAATAACAATAAGAACAATTATAGTGACGATGATAATAATAGTAATGTCCTTTGTTTATCCTTGGCAGTATTTTGTAGCATTGATGCTAGTGGGGCTGAGCAAATTTCTGGAACAAATAATTCAAATCAAACTTAACCGGGTTAAGAATCCCAACTGGCTGGAGGCAAACCAGCTGGCTATTTATAAACATGGCCGAGGATTTGAACTCGGGACTACTGTGAACAAATCCAGTTAGCGGTCAGGGTGAGACTCGAACTCGAGGCCTCCGAATTACAAGTCCAATGCTCTAACTGCTCAGCCACTCTGAGTTACAGGTCAAAATTAAATTCAGGTTAAATTTTTTTTACCTAGGTTTATTCTCAATTTCCTTTGTCTCCTAGCCCTAATGTCCCTAACTATTCATGAATTAGGGCTAGGAGACAAAAGGAAGTAGAGAATCAACCTAGCTTACAAAATTGTAACCTCAATTAAATTTTGACCTGTAACATATGCACCCTGTTCCAATTTGTGGCAAAATTGCTTATTCCTTAGCCACATGATTATGTTTTTAAGCAAATGATTTTTATGTAAATGTTGTAGTTAATTTTTTATATCAGGTAATTTTTATTTTTCTTGTATTTTTGGGTATGATAATGTATGCTAATGAAGTTGAAACAAAAGAAAAAATAAAATTTACCTGAGATAAAAAATTAACTACAACATAAATGTCAGGTTTTAAGTTCTGTTGTTCAGAAAATTAGTGCAGTCTTAATATGTAAAGGGTAAGCCATTACTTAATTTTTTTTTCTTCAATTTTAGGGCATACTTTATTGGAAAGATATGGAATGACTGAGATAGGCATGGCATTATCCAATCCCCTCCTTGGACCAAGATTGCCAGTACGTCTCATTTGTTCGAGATCTCACCTTGAGCTAAATAGCAAATCCTTGAGCTTTCATCAAACCTAGAAACCTGTTATTGAGACTTCCTGCAATTCAAGCAAGTAAATAAGAGGAGCTGAGAAAAAAAACCTAAAAGCAATTCAGTCTCCAGAGCCTTACAAAACTTTAACCTTTACATCTCGTCCCTCAGACTTCTACACAGGTCTTTTCTGTTGTAGTGAAATTCTTAGCTAAGAGGAACTTTGATTGATAACCCAGTGAATGACCACATAGGAGACTGGGAATGCCCTTCTGTCCCATGTGTGATTGAAGCTTCGTCCGATGATGATGTGAATGATGATGCTAATGATGTTGATGTTGATGATGATGATGATAAGGATGATGATGATGATGAGAAGTAGATTATGAGGAAGAGACTGGTTCTTTTTTATTTCTATTTTGACAAACAAGTAAGACCCAAATTATAACCAGACAACTGATTGTTTTTCCAGGGTTGTGTAGGAAAACCTCTGCCTGGGACAGAAGTTCGGATTATGGATGAAAGAAAACAGGTAGGGATTCAAATTTTGATTCATTTCTCTTGCGAGTAATTATCGCTAGTATTTTAGATGTTCTTAGCAATCTCTGGGTTAACTTTGTAGGTGCAGGTGTGATAGTGTTCAAATGATGGTTACCAAAATAAACCGCCCACTTAGCAATGGTAGTATATATTATATATATATTATATTTTATTATATAGACACGAGTGTTTTACTGGAAAATATACCACTCGTAAAATTCATAAAAACTACATCCGGGACCCGAGTGGTTTATTTTCCATAATCTCATACGTGAGTTTATCGATGATATAATTTTGGTCATTTCCCTCTATTATTTAATCGATGTCTTTTTGTCTATATAATAAAAAGAACATTACATGGTGGCTTGAAGATATGTGGCAAAAACAATATTTTACTCACCCACTCTGCTCGTTCATAAAATATTGTTTTGCCACTTGAAAATAAAATTCATATCTTCGCGCCTCCATGTAATATCCTCTCTATATATTTATTAAGTTATGTTTTGTCAACTAAGGGAATTAATAATGAACACCTGATGAGGTTTTCCCTTCATCTTTTATCAGGTTGTAGTCAAAGGAAATGAGAATGATTCTCATGTGTCTTCGGACAATGAAGGAAAGCAGGGAGAACTACAAGTACGTGGCCCATCAGTGTTTAAATGGTGAGTGCACAGCTGTAAAAAAAAATAACAGCCCTTTGAAAACGATAATGAGACCTTACACTTTGTATTCTAACTTGACTATCACATGTGAAAATTTTGACATAGTGAATTTGAGTATTCTATTCACTAGCTACTGGAATAAACCCAAAGAAACGCAAGAGTCATTTACAACAGATGGCTGGTTTAAAACAGGAGACACTGCTGGTAAATATGATTTAGTTTTTTTCCATACTTGTTTTGATGTTACTTTCAGCATGTGCAGTTGATCAGAGCACAGGAACTGCATAAGGCACAACTTTGCAAAGGAGATCGCTCATTTCACTTTATCTTTATAAGCTGTTATTATTCAATAAGTATCTTACTACTATATCTTATTATTTAATAAAATATCTTACTTTTTCTTTCAAGTCTATGAAGATGGTGTTTACCGCATACTGGGTAGGACATCAGTTGATATTATCAAGAGTGGAGGCTATAAAATCAGGTAAGAGACATCACAAAAACTGTTCTTTACTAATAAGCATCTTAATTTCCTTTCATAACTCTGTATTTTATCAACAAACTTTCATTTTTTAAGTGCCCTTGATGTTGAGCGCCATCTTTTGTCACATGATGACATCATAGACTGTGCTGTAGTGGGCAAACCAGATCCTGTGTGGGGTGAGGTGGTGGCAGCAGTGGTCACTCTCCACCATGGCAAGGTATGTTGGTCCGTGTAATATCTCCATCTAATTGTTGTCTTTTGCTGACCTTGATTTTGTCATGAAACAATTTGACCTAATTTAGTCTGTTACATGATTTTCATTAAAATACAAGTTTTAAACAATGCTTTACAGACACCCACCTAATACAGACACCCCATTACAATCAAACCCCGCTTCACAGACACCTGCTTCTTATGGACACCTCATTATTACAGACAGTTTGCTTTGTCCCTGGGGAGGAAAGAAACCTCTTACATATTCTTTAAATTTGACCCGCTTAATCAGACACCCCATTAATATGGACACTTCCTAGTTGGCAAGGATACCATTTAAAGACTAGGCAAGATAGAAATGATATAGAGGATATTACATGGTGGCGTGAAGATATGAATTTTATTTTTGAGTGGTAGAACAATATTTTACGAACGAGCGTAGTGAGTGAGTAAAATATTTTTTTGGCCATGAGAAAATAAAATTCATATCTTCAAGCCGCCGTGTAATGTTCTTTTTATTATATAGACAAAAAAAAAGACATCGATAAAATAATAGATTTTTATTCGCCAATGCTAAAAGTAATTGTGACGGCTCAAATTTACAGCACAGCAATATAAGACATTGTTTACAATCATCTTGAGAAATAACACTGAGCTGAATAGGGCTCTACAATGACAAAATATAAGTAAAGCTTTGAAAAATGTGTAATTAAAATTCAAAGGACACAAGCGCTTACAAACTTTGGAGGGAAATTACCGAAATTGCGTCATCGATAAACTCACGTGTGAGATTATGGAAAATAACCCACTCACGTCCCGGATGTAGTTTTTATGAATTTTACAAGTGGTATATTTTCCTGTAAAACACTCGTGTCTATATAATAAGGTATTTTAATTATCTTTATTTTGTACAAGACATGTGTGTGCCGACCCTGGCATGTCAAACTAATTTAATACTTCTATCTCATTTGTTTGTTGCACAGGAAATGAACCTATCAGACCTAAAACAATGGGCCAGCGGACGTATGATTCCGTACCAGATTCCCACAGTTCTTCTTGTCGTAGAGGAGCTACCAAGAAATGCAATGGGCAAAGTTAACAAGAAAGAACTGTTTTCTATGTACTTTGGTGAGAAATAGTCAAATAAATGCACTGTAGATGGCCGTTAAAAATATTAACAATGCCAGACTTGGCTGCACAGTTCAGTGGAGTAGTACATTTCTACCACATTGTAAAAAGATGTTTGTGTGCTTGGGTATGCTCTGCATTCCTTCACCCCAGCTGGTGGGGTCAAGAGTCGGTATCAAGAGTTCTTTGGGATGTCTGCGAAAGCTAAAAGGCAGCTGGTTGTGTCAAATAAAGAGTGCCTGTAGGTGGTGCTTTCAGGTGCCATCAGTTTACCATAAAGTTACCTTTTTATATCTGACAGAAGTGCTCATGTGACAATGGAGTTCACAAGGGGATTTGGAACAAGCAGCACAAAAGAACTAGAAACTAGGAAAAGACAAATACATACATACATACATACTTTATTAATGCAACTAACACTCAACTATAAGACTAGTGTGCTAGACTGAGAATTCTTGAAATTTAGGAATCCTTATTCAGGGCTCAGGAGTTTCAATAATAATTGAATAAGCCAGCAGGTTTGAATAGAGTAACTGACCATCTGTATCAACATGGGGCCATTAGTTCCCTTCTTCTAGGGGGGTCTGGGGGCATGCTAACCCAGAAAATTTTGGAATTTCAAAGCCCTAAACTGTGATTTCCAGTGTTCTGGGGACTGACGTGAGAACAGAAGAACGTGTTTTTCATTAAAGAAAATATATTTTCATTCAGGTTTCATACCCACACAATCAATTATTCTTTCAAGCAATGAACAAATGTAAATATTCAAAATTAAGTACATTTGCACGGAAACAAATTCTGCATAAGCCTACAAAAAAACATGGGAAAAAATGACTGATAACATATCAGTAGGCCTCGAAAGCATATAATAACATTAAGCTAATGTTTAATTCAGATTTTATGATATAATTATTTATTTTTGTTTATGACATTATTAAAACTAGTTGCTTCTTTTTGAAGAAAAAAGTAGCCGACTGCTCTGAGTAAAGCAGCCGATGCATTTCGTTGGGTGTCGGTGCTAATTGAAACCCCTGAGGGCTCAAAAAAAAACTTGAATTGTCCATTGGGCAAGCAGCTCTCACATTTTTCTTGCTCGTCTACGTTAGTGATTTTGTTAGAGGATGACTTGCTCAGACCCTTGCACATTGGGCAAGTATGTTTTAAACGTTACTTGTCCAATAAGAAAATCTACTTGTCCAGGACTACCAGATGGGACTTTTTTTAGCCCTGTTATTAAGTCCTTGTATTAATTAAGAGGTTAAAAGAACCCTAATCTTCAAGCATCACATAATCATACCTTAATCTGCAGTTTGATACACATACAAAACCTTCGGATCATTAAATGTTTCTGGGAAACTGCGCACCTTCCCCTCCCCTAAGCCAGTATTTTTGCCCTAAGTGAGAAGTAAGTGTTAATGTTGGCTTAGGGGAGGGGTAGGTGGGCAGTTTCCCAGAAACGTTCAATGATCTAAACCCTCTTTGAAGGCCAGATTGTTTTCTGATTGGTGAATTAAAATGTTCCAAGAAAAGGTGTTAATAAAACAACGTGAAGCTAACCACAATTATCTGTACTGGTTAGAGTTTACTAATAATGTTAGGGTTCTCATGTTCAATGCTGTTTAATTTCCAAATACTTGCTGCACTCTCTGAAACAAGAGTTTTCAGATCTTTCTCAACACTGCTTCCATTCTTGATGGCTACAACAAGCTTGTGCAACAAATCAGCAGGAATGCTAAAGTTGACATGGGGGAAGGCTGATGCCATATTGACATCTTTTGTATTACTTGTCACCATTCCTAGCAGTTCCCCTGTCACCATAGAAACTAATGCCCCTCCACTCGCCCCACAATGCACTGCAGCACTAGACTGCAGTAACACAGGATGGCTGTTAGCATAAGCTATGTTTGATATCACCCCAGATACAATTGATGGCTTGGCATTTTGATTGCTTGCAAACAGAGGGAAACCAATGACATAGACCCCTTCTCCTTTCTGATACAAAGGAATTGATGAGCTCTGAGGGATATTTGCCATTGTTCTTGACTTAAAAGATCTCAACAAAGTACTTGGTTGGATTCTTAGAACTGCAAAATCTAGTGGAAAGCCTTCCTTTGTAGCATAAAGAATTTGTGCATTGTGATAGATGCCACTTGATGACATGCATGATACAAGGCTTGGGGTGGTACTGCTTGAATGTTGAGTATTGTTCCTGTTATTGGCTCTGTTATGGCTTTGGTATCCAGAAATCACATGACTACATGTTGCTATGAGACCTTCATCTGCATCTAAAACAATCCCAGAACCCCATGTGCTACCACACTGTACTCTAACAACACCATCAAGTGCTGCATGAATAATATCACGGCCATTCAAACTACCTGCACTGGACCGTAGAGTAGATGAATTCATGTCTTTCTTTTCCATCTCTGCTACATCATAGTTCATGTTCTCTTGGGGAATAAAATCTCTTGAGAGTCCTGCAAGTTTTTTGGGCATCACAGCAAATTTAGTAGCCAAAAGTTTTCCCATATTGTCCAGAAGGTAGTCTAATGAACACGCCACAGTGATTCCAATCCATTCCCCATTTCTCCAACAAAATGGTGCCAAAATAATTCCATATGGTCTTTTGCCATTTTCCACAGATGATGAAGACTGTGAACTGCTAAGATATATTGTACATCCTTCACTGCCTGGAATGCACCGTGCATCAGTGATTATTACTTCATTGTTAGCTCCTGTTAAGTTTGACACTATACCTTTGGAAACACTATTGTAGAATACCACAGGGCACTCACATCCAAAGGGGGTACCTACAACAAACACAGGGTCACCTCTCTTTGGACGTGCATAATTAGGCCGTGTGGCTAGAGGTGTACAGGACAAATGCTTCTCAAGATCCTTCACATAAATTAGAACAAAATCGCACAGAGCACTTTGATGGGCAAAGACTTCGTTCTGTTGTTGCTGCGCGTTTCCTTCAGTCAAATGTGGTTGTTTCAGTTCACTACTAACAGGGTTCAGTGATTCGAATTTCCACTCCGAAGACGGAAAAATACGTTCTGCGATCTTTTGTAGCCCCACATCTCTCCAAAATAACACCAGGAAACCTTGAAGCGTTTGAAATTTTTCCTGATTGTACCTTCGCAACACAACTTCAACTGCAATTTCACCTTTTCGCGACGTCCCGCGGGGCGTCCCAAAATCATCTTGAAAAAGTACACGCCAGTGCTTGGAAAATGAAGGTTGGGTTTCAATTTTAGGCAATAAATCAGTAAACAAAGATGCAACTGTTAATATAATGCCATTTTCGCTATCTAAAACAATGCCACAACAGCTTAGATCGGAGTCGAATCTTTTCACCAAAATACAAGGATTGTCCGCCATATTGAATGCTAGTTTGTGCATAGGGCCTGGAGACTAAGTTGAGTTGCAATCATTTTGACCTGCGGATTTTTCTTAGAGACAATGCGCCTGAGTCGCGTCTCGCATCTTGGCGCGGAAGTTTGAGTTTCTGTTGTTTGACCGTTTATAAAAATTCGTAGAAACAATTTAATTGTTTTTCCTCGCTAGTTTTGGTATTTATTCTTCAAATTTTGACTCTCTGATGCCGTTTCTTTGACGTGTTAACATGGAGGTGGTTGACGATTCCGAAAATAGGTAAGTTTGGTACCATTGTTGTATGTTGTAAAGGTCATCTCACTGTGTACATGCAAAAGGCTTCAGCTTACAAAAGGTATTTTATCTCCATGGGAAAGTTTACCGACGTAAAATGGCTTCCGATGGCAGGATACTAACTTTATTCTTTCTAGTAGACTTATAAGGACTTTTAGAAAGTCTATGTTTCTCCGTAATTTTTTAATAGAGATCAGATTCTACGGCTCAACTTGGCTATTTTGCAAATTCATTCATTAATTATAAACTTCTATAATTAAGCTTATGTGTGCAGCTAACGTTTGGAAATACTGTACCACTTTCTACTTTCATTTAGAGCAAACACTGTCCTAAAAGTTCCTATGAAATGAAATTTGGGCCAGATATTTAGCCGTTTGCAATTCAAATGTCTATTTTATTGATAAATCGTAAACATTTATATGTGACAACAGGATCACAGTTGGTGGAAAGAGAAAGTCATCAAACCGCAGATCTTCGGTAAGTCAACAAATTAGTTTACTAATATTAAAATTATTTGCTGTGGATCATGATCCAGTTGTGCAAAAGGTACTCTGTAGATAAAGCTATCCAGTGGGTAAGCCAATCATTTCTTTAGTTATTCGATGCAAATTTTTCTTCCTTTTCATTGACCGAAAGCCCAACATGTGACCTGCAAATAACTACCTACAAATAATGGTCTGCTCTTGCATAAAGGAAACCACACTTTTCTCCTTCTTGCAACCGCTCTTGTGTGAAAAATTGCAGATTGCTTCGCTTCCCAAGGGTATTCATTAAAAAACAAACTCGGTGATCGAATGATAAAGCAATTATTGAACTTGGTTATCGCAAAATATTGTCATTTGTCACTGTCTCACTGCTCAATTATTTGCCTGCGGCTTCAGCAAATAATATATTGATCTGCTCACCACTGACAAATCAGGATATTTGCTTAACCTCGTCCAATGTTAATTATTTCCCTACTTATTTATTCTTTGGGTAGTAATTTATCCAACTTGGATAGTGCTGGTCCTAATTTTGAACAACTGGGCCCTGAGTTCACTGTTGTATTTTTTTTTGCAAGCAGAAAGATGAAGAGTTTGTTCTCAATAATACTTTTATTATTGTAAAAGATTCCTTGTCCAGTGAATACTGTTTTGGGATTTCCTTGGCGGGCATTTATGTTTCTTTGTGCTTTTTGTTGTTTAACAACTAGATTTTAAAGGCCACAAAATCTCCTTTGAAATCTGGTCCATTAGAAGATTTGGATCCAAATTCACTGGATTATAAAGGAAGGTAATGGATTGTGTAATTCAGTTATAAGTAATTTTTGCTTTCATCTGGGACCTTTATAGTGGGGCTGGAAAAAATTTGAATTTTGGGCTTGTCTAAGTTTGCTTTTTATTCGGAAGACAACTTTCCTGCATCCTTTCCTACTGGGCCAGTGAGCAGAAAAAAATTTTGCTTGGTTGGAAAAACTGCTTGTACCAACTAATTGACAGGATTCTTTTTTCAAGCCCTGCCACAGCTTTATCAAATGTAACAAATGCAGCAAAATATTTTTTTGAAATAATTTTAATTAAAAGCTACCACTGTATATAGCATTATTTTCACTTGTAGCTAAGCATTCTGCAAGTGCAAGCATAGAAGTCTTGTGTAAAATGAAAATGAACATAAGCGCATGGAAAAGAAAATTATTTTGGATGTGCGCTTTTAATACATTTAGGCTGAGTAAAATTGGCAATCTTTTAAGCTTAAATTTCTACATTTTAGAAGCAAGTCAAAAAAGGCCAGACGTTCTTCAGGACGAAGAGTCAGTTTTGCAGAAAAAAATGAAGTCAAGTAAGTCTGTGTTATTCTTCACTCCAACAAACCAATGGCAGCACAAAGCAGATACAGCCATAGACCATTTTAAACCAGGGCATACAGCTGTACATCCCCTGCTCTTTTCAAACAATGTCATGGGTTCTTTTATTGATGTGTAAGGATGAGGAAGACAAGGCAAACAGCTTAATGTCACTGCCCAATGATACAATCATCTAAATGGAAAAAGGGTTTTAATCAAAGCTAGCATGATCTCTGCAGTTTCTAAAGAGCCTTGTTCAGTGGTCTGGCAAGGTTTGAACTCTCAACCTTCCACTCAGCAGACACGTACTCTACCAACTGAGCTAAGTGGGTGGCAGTTAACTCACTGGTTATTTTTCAGGGAATTTTTTACTGAAGACTGGCAATCTGCCTGGAAGAAGGAGGTTGAGAAAAGTGAGTAGTGCATGGATAAATTATATCCAAGGAAAACCTAAGCAGGCTTTTTGAAGAGTTTAGCTAACTTATTTATACTCAACTGCACTTTCAAAATTACCTCATGTCTTTATTTTCTAGAGTGATTTAAGGTGACTCGACCCAGTTTTTTTTAGGGGGTACCATCCTACTTTGAAGCTCTCTGGTATCCCCACCTTTACTTTTATCGTAAGTATAACACATAGTATGGATAACATAGTATAGTATATATACATATCGTAAGTATAACACATAGTATGGATAACATAGTATGGATAACATATAGATCAATCTACAATATAACATAAAGTTTAACTCACATAGAGGTTAACATAGAGGTTTAACTCACAATTTTTAATCAATTCTCGTGCTTCTTGTGCCTTTGCAAAAAAAATCAAGAAGTGCTACACACTAAATCTACTTACTATTAAAGAAATATCATTTTTTCATAGATTTAATGCAAGGCAATAATTAAACCAACTCGTGACGGGAATCCCCTCTATTTTCTTATACTAAAATATCATCTCGGTGAGCATTCGAAAGTCAGCCAAGCGTGGTCATTGCACGCGTGCTGAAAAAATGCTGTATAATGACAGTCTAGAAACAATAGACAACTCCCAAAGCACAAACTCAGCAAAAACGCTAAAAATCTTCAATGTTTACTCAAGTTTGGGCTTATAGAAGATAATGTCACAGTTTTTCAATGACCATGAAATTCAGAGTCCGGGTAGTTAGTTAATCAATTGTGGCCCTGAAAAAATTTGAAGGAAAAAAAACTACGAATTTTTAAGAAAATGCTTTTTTCGTGAGATTGACTCTTAAACGCTGACAAACGTCAACAAATAGCGAAAACTATAATTTCTATATGTTTGCTTTGCTCGAAATCGCGCGCATTTACAAGGCCCTAAAGCGTTTTGGTGACTTTCAAGGGCCTATCTGTTATAAGGATGTCCAAAATACAGAGATGAATCTCATAGTTTATTAGATATAATCCGTGTAAAGTTTGCTTATCATTTTCGCATAAATTATGACCTAAATTTGGAAACCGCTGAATTTCTCGAATTGGGTCTTTGCGATTTTGGTGAAACTCTGTTCAGCGCGAGGCACTAATGTGCACTATGTGTAGCCGAGAGATTTTCACGAAAAAATTCCGGCAACAGCAGATTTTCGACTCAGACCTCAAAGGGGCGTGGCATTATAACCACGTGACATTTACTCCGATCGCCCAAAATTTTATGTTATATTGTAGATTGATCTATATGTTATCCATTCTATGTGTTAGACTTACGATAAAAGTAAAGGTGGGGATACCAGAGAGCTTCAAAGTACGGTGGTACCCCCCCAAAAAAACTGGGTCGAGTCACCTTAAGTTCGTCCTAAACTCTCATTCAGCCAGTGAAGTTAGCCAGAAGCCATTCAAATACTCTTTTCATTAGATCATAAAGCTCTGTACTTTGAATAACTCTCTGACTCTGTAGCTAGTAACAGTCATAACCCTGAGTATTTTTGGTCTGAAGTGAAACAAATAAAAGAAAGACTTTTGCAATAATAATGTGTGTGCATTTAATACCTTAGTTATTATCTTGACTTATTCCTTGATCTACATCTTTTATAGACAATAGTCAGATGTCCAGCTCTCCACACAAAGGGTGAGGTTCAAATTTTAAAGAAATACATGGTTACTCCTGATCATTAACCCTAAATTTTCACCATGGGTTTACAAGCATACCAAGTCCATTTGGAGGGACAGGGTTTGTGCAGATCATGAAAAACCTGGAAAGTCATGAAATTTAAGAAGTTCATTTGCCAGACCTGGAATGTCATGTGGATTTTAATAATTTGTACTAGAAATTCATGGAAAATTAAATGTGCGTTTGGTAGATAAGTTATTCTAGATGTCAAAGCAAGGACAATTTACAATAGAGACAATTTATCAGTTCGGTTGAACTGAGTGAGTTAGGGCAAAAAATACCCTAAACTAAGAAGTTTGAAAATTTTTGAATTAGGGTCATTGAAAACTTAGAAAAAGAAATACTAACATTGCATAATTTTCTTTAATAACAGAGAATACCGAGAGCCAGCAGAATCAATTAAAGGTGAGACCTTGCTTTTAATGCCAGCTCCAATGCTTAAAAACAAATAATGGCTATCATGTAAAATTTTGCAAATGTAAAACCATCCAACTACTGAACTGTGAAAAAATTAAAGTTTAAAAACTTTAATTTTTTCACAGTTTGGTCATTGGCATCAAAGAAACTAGTTCTGTTTAATTATGTTTTAGGTTTAGAAACTCTTCTAAAAGGTGATATTCAAGCTAACCAGGAGCAAATATACAAAGCTGAAATTCAGGTAAGTCTTGGATTCAAAATTTTTGCTAACTCTTCATCCTACCGCTGACTTCCAAGGTTATGTTTTGTAGTTAGACTCTATTTGCAGCTTGCCTCATAAAAACCTCTTACTAAATTCAATGTCCATACTGTGCAACTACAGACTGGGTTTTTTCTGCTCACATTTATGGGTCTTAAATCCAAGAGGAGAAGATGGGGTACAGATCAAGAAAACGAGATTACATGTAGTAAGTTGTTAATGATACACGTATATCTCTGGGTTTATAGTTTAAAGGAAATAAATTAGTGTGAAACAATTTTGCACATGGCCACGCAGGGACAGGGCCTTTCTAAAAACTTGTTTATGAGTTAAAACTAAAATTTATAACAGTATTACCAGGACAAATAAACATTTTTTACCTTTTTTTGTAAAAATCACACAATTATTTTTGTAGAATATGCCTGAAGTGAAATATCAGAACATAAGTGAAGGCAACGAAGCAAATGCAATTATAAAGTACGACAAAGGATTCTACATACAGTCTGTCACACAAGGACAGATCCAGCAGGCTGGCTCTGTGGACGTTACTGCGTGTCATGGTATAAAGATCATTAGTCACTCTTACTCTGGCCCTACGTTGCCAAACACTCATGCAAGAGAACAAGAAGAAGAGATGGATTATACAAAGTGTTTCAGTTCAAATCAATTTGTACAAAATACAGATAAGGATGTTGAGACAGGAGATGGTGAACAAACAAGAATTTTTAGTGAAAATGTTGCAGGCATTGAATTAGACGAAACATGTTCCCAGCGAGATGTTTTTCACAGTCATCTCTGTTTACCACCGTCATCTCAAACCAGTCTGGAACAGAAAGAGCAGAAAATTGATGCCACACCCTTCTTAGCATCTTTAAAATCAGGCTCCTCAAGATTTTATGAGAAATCAGGGGATGATTTTAAGATGGATAGCACATCTTTCCCTTCGTCTTTGCAACCAGGATTGTCAGGCGTTCAAACGAGTGAAGGTCGTTCAAGTTATGATGGAAATATCAGCCTGAAGAGGCAGCCATTTGTTGAGCTTACAGATCAAAACATGAACGGAAATAGAACTCTCCAACAAGAAAAGTTAAGTGATGATCTAGAACTAACAACCTGCCACAGTGGTGGTGAAATTAATGACAACCATATTATATGCAAAAGAGATCGAAGAAGCATCTATGAGGCTGCTGATATAGATGTTACAGTTTGTGTTGGTTCAGGTCTTAGTTATCAAAGAGATTACCCCCCACAAGAGCTACAGGTTGCAGGGGAAACACAAATTTTTGTTGATGATGGAGAGGTAGAGTTAAATGTCACCGCTTGTCATGGTGGAATAATCGATGGTAATCATCTTCAAATGTTTGGAATGGAGTCAAGAAAACAGGAAGAAGACATGGAGCATACAAAATGCTTCAGTACAAGTCAGTTTATGCAAACTATGGCCACAAGTTTTGAGTTAGGAAGTCATGAACAAACCAAGATCTTCAGTGAAGATGCTGGTGTTGATCTGGATGTGACTTGTTCACAGCGAGATATCTTTTTTCAGAATTATCCTAATGAAGAGAAGCGTGATGCCACTGCCTTCCTGGATTCGTTAAAATCAAGTTCCTTGAAATCTCCAGAAAAAGACATTTTCCAGAAAGGTGGCAAAATTTCCCATTCATTTCTAGAACAAAAGTCTGCATGTGTTCAGAAAAGTGAAAGTGGTTCAGTTGCCTCTGGGAATATCAGCATTGAACAGAGACCATTTGTTGAGATCACACACGACACTACACTTCAAAAATATGGAACACAGCAAGAGTCTACTAATGAAAACATAGAACTAACAACCTGTTATAACTATGAGGTGCAAACCAAAACAGAGAAATCAAATCGAAGAAGCATCTATGAGTCTGCAAATGTAGATGTGACCACTTGCGTTGGCTCAGGACTAATTAATTCACCAGACAGCATAGCATTAGGTGGAAGAATCCATGAAACCAGTGACCATGGATCAAATTACTGTACAGAGCTCAACAGTATAAAGCATTTAGGTGATCAAAAGGATGCCACTATTCTTAGATGTCATGCTTTAGAAACCAGATCAAATGCCATTGATTATAGGAGTGTTATAACTCATGAAACACAAGAAGCACATGAACAAGCAGGTCAGTTGGATCTAACAAAATGTTATGGTGGCGTCATCTTACCCAACAAGCAAGGCACAGATCATACTTCTTTTCCTTCCAGAAGCACTGACGCATTAGATTTCACCATTTGCCATGGACAGGATTCGTTCACAAGACCTTCAAGCTCACAGACCCATCAAACTGCAGACTGCAATGATGACATGGACCTTACAGCAACATTCACTGCTGAATCAGCCACAAGCAGCAGTGAAAAGTTTAAATCTGGATTACATGACCAAACAGCAATGGATAAAGTATCTGGATACACTGCATCTGTGGATTCCAAACATCATATTATTGAAGATGATAATCTAGAATTTACAGTATGCCATAGCCACAAAGGAATTGAAAACAATGTAGAGAACAGTAAAAGGAAAAGCATTTATGAACCAGCAGATTTAGACATTACATCTTGCTATGGTCCAGGGCTTAGAAGATCATCAACCACGCAAGCTTTAAATGATTCCATGAACAGCACCTTAAATGTCGCACCCACAAATCAAGAAGCAGCTATCAACCTTCCTCATGATGGCTCAGTTTTTAACAAAACACAAGATTTTCCTGTTACAAGGCAACATAAACCAGGAGAGTTTGAAACAGACTTGTCAAAATGCCACACCAGGGCACATAACATGAAAATTAAGAACTACTTCAGGTCTTCTGAGGTAGGCCTCATGGCCAGCTTTTGTTCTCAGCCAGTCAGCTTATCGGACCAGCAAGTTACAAGCAAAAGCCCTTATAAGATCTTGAACATGCCCAGTCGTAAAGGGTCTGCAGTTGATGAACAAAATGACAACACAACCTTGGACACAATGCAAGGTCGCAAAGTGGTTGAACCTCTTGATGAGTCCAGGTTAAAGCTCACAGCTTGCCGTAACTACAAAATTTGTGAAAACAATGAGGAGTTCTACAGTCAGAAAATGGAATCACAGATGGAAGAGTCAAGGTTAGAGTTAACATCTTGCCATAAATATGAAGTTTTTCACAAGGATGAGGATTTGCAGAGTCAAAAAATAGCACAACAGCTAGAGGAGCCGAGGCAAGAGGTTGGAACCTGCCAAAGTTATGTAAATAGTCCTGATAACAGTCAGAATTTACAGAATCAGACGATTGCACAGTATTTGGAAGTGTCAAAGTCAGGCCTTAACAGCTGTGGTAACAGTGAACTTCAAAGCAATGATGAGGAAGTACAAAGAATGCCACAGCAGCTAGATATAGGTGGGAAGGAAGATTTGCAGAATTTGCCCCAGTACTTTGAAGAATCACAGTACAGTCTAACACACTACAGTAACAACAAAGTGCAAAGCAATGATGAGGAACTGCAAGGTCAGAGATGGTCTGAGCAACTAGATGTTAGTAACCACCAAGACTTGCAGAGTCAAACAATGCCACAGATCCTTAATGAATCAACAGAAGGGATAACACCCAACTGTGACTCTGAAATTCCTGATGGAACTAAGGACTTGCCAAAACAGATGACAGCACATCAGTTGGCGGAGACAAGCTTACAGCTCAATGCCACTTGCCCTGATCAACAAGATATTGATGATGAGCAAATGACAAGCCAGTATAACAACAGGAAGTTGTCTATTATTCAAGAAACGGATAGTGAACTCACCAACAATCAGGAACAGAATATCACACAGTAAGCCTTTATTTAGTGAGATATTTTAAAAAAATTAATACAGTAAAAACTCTCAATTACATTGTAAGAACCCGCATTTTCCCAAGAACGGTGATAAGCACAAATTTGGGGTATTTTGGTTCTTAAAATTATTTTAATAGGTTGTTATTTCCTGAAGGAAAAGAACACATTGTGGCTAAGAGTATTTAATGGTATTCAGCTTTTTTGTGTCATAAAATCTGCATACCAATATACTGCGGTTGGAGTGATAAGGCACCTATGTCTCCAAAGAGGATCCTGAATGTTGACTTCTCTTATTGACGCAAGTTAGCCTGAGAAAACAGCCGACATTTGGCGGCGCTACCACTGGTTTCCCCGCTAAATGACGTCTGAAAAACGAGCGCAGAAATTATACTGTTAATTATACTATAGTCATACTGATGACTCGTCACTACCCAGATCTGGGTAGTGACGCGTCATCAGTATGGAATTTCTGTGCTCGTTTCTCAGACATCATTTGGCGGGGAAACCAGTGGTCGCATCGCCAAATGTCGGCTGTTTCCTCAGGCTAGGCACAAGTGTGCAGAATTTTTTTGTAAATTTTAGAAAATTCATTGTAAGAACCTGTTTCAAATTTTAGTTTAAACAGGCTCTTATATAGAAGGGGCCTAATTGGCAGGTTTTAGCCTAACACTGGTTCTTAAAAACCAGGTTCCTACTCGCAGGTTTTTACTGTAAGATAACTGGTTATTAGTTGCGTAGACCATTAAAGAGACTGGCATTTAGGTAGAAGTGACAGAATACCCTCAATGGTGCAAAGAATGTAAGTTAAAACAGATTGCAAATTTCATACAGCTGCGAAACATGGAAAACTATTTGCATCATGAAAAATCTGTTAAGTTCATCACATTGATGACACATGGAAGCCTGCTAGCAATAATTACAGTAATTCTAATAGAATGCAGAAATATTAATTCGAACTGTTCTCTCATTTTCTTGCAGAAGGTCCATTACCTTAAAGGAGTTCCTGAACCTTACTGAAATTGTGTTTATAACAGACGTCAACACACGCAGAAGTATGGCTGTGATGCCGTCGAATGTGGTGAGTATATAACAGAGCTCCACGCGCGTGGAGCCCTGTGGCTAAAAAAATTTGGTTATCTATTTGGTAGTCACATGACCGTACGTACGTCCGTCCTGGCGTCCATTGATTTGCACCACAGGGCGAGATGTCCCTGTTATAGGCGAGCCTCTAAGCGGAATGTACATGAAAAGGGCTTTGAGCAAAGGAAAATGCATGCAACAGCGTGCAAAGAAAGCAGTGTCCAATAGCCCAGGGCTAGTGGATTTTGCTATCAGGCTAGTGAATTCTGTTATTAACTTGCCCGAGGGGTAAGTGAATTTTTTTGAGGAATTCAAATTACAGAAGAACTGTGAAATCAATCTGCTCATCAAAACGTTTTTGAGGCTAGTTAAAATAATATCTGGGCTAGTAAATGTGAGCTTCAGCTTGCCCGAATGGCAAGCTGGAAATGTGACTTTCTTTGCACCCTGATGCAACCTTCTCGCTGTTGCTGATTTTAGCTCTGCTCCGCGGTTATTGGTCATAAAAGCCATTAGCGTAGTGTAAAGTTTGCCTAAACCATTAAATAACTGTGAAATCTTAAAATGAGAGAAACCTCAGCTATTCAACATTATGTGCAATAATGTCTGAAGAACTATTGACTGCCTTCACATAATTATTATACCTTTATTTTTCAGAAACAATCTGATCCAACTCAAAAAGACAAGGTGGTATCATCACTGGTGACTGCGCCAAAGATAAAATGTTATGAAGAGACCATTGCCGCTGTTGAATCACAGATAACAGAGTGAGTTTTGTCGGTAACTATAAGTGCAACAAACGAAACGACTTTGTATCAAAACGACCGGTCTCCCGATTGGAACATACTGTCGTTTTTCCTAGCTATGGAACCCACTCATGACTCTGGAGCACTCTTAGTCCCGCGTTCAACTTCTCTATCGTGCTTGTAAATAACCAAGTGGTTTGCCTCAAGCTACAGTGGTTGGGGTTCTTTTATTGTGGTGTAATACCCCTGTAAAGTTGTTTTGATTTTTTATTGTTATTGATATTTTTCGTTTGTCTTCCATGTCAGAATAATATTACCGTAAAATTCCGAAAATAAGACCCTCCAAATATAAGCCCCCCAAAACCCTCACGCAAAAAAACCCCCGTTAAATCGCCCCTCCGAATATAAGCCTCCAGGGGGGCTTGTACTTGGAATTTGCCCTCGAAAACAAAGCAAAAATGGTAAATTTCTTTCCTACTACAAGCTAGCCCAATCGATTTTGAAACGCAAATTTCCCTCCGTACATAAGCCCCTCCGAATATAAGCCCCTCCAAAAATAAGCCCCGGGGCTTATTTTCGGAATTTTACGGTATATCAGTAAAATTTCGGATTGTTTTTTCAACAGGATGAAAGAAAAAGTGAGGCAGCAAGAAGAGGATCTAAACGCTAAAAACCCGGCAGTGTTCATGGAGGCCCAGTCAGCTTCCAAACAAGAGGTGATTAAAACGTCTTAACTTCCGGAAGTAAAAATTTCCCTCTCACTCTGCGTGTATGATCATTACACATTCCCTACCCAACTATCTGCCTCGTAAAACGTCTTTTGTGATCAAAATTGGCTGAAAAATCGCATTGCCGGATAGAGAAGAGAATCGTTGGGAAGTCAGTATTAACCGAATTAAGTGAAATTTAACGCAGTTAACAGTAAGGAGCGCCGTCGCGTGTTGTCAGTCAGCGGTCAGTGCGGTGGCTCAAGCGCGGTCAGCCTTACTTGCATCAGCTCCGTGTGCTTTTAGTTCAGGGTTTCTTGGTGACCACTCTCTTTGTTTAGTCTTTGGATCATTCATTTACCTCCATCCCTTCCTTTTATTTTTCTACTGATAAATCAGTGTAACAGTGCCTGGTTCCATTGGCGTGGAGGATCATCGCTTGGAGGTGCAGATTTGCCAACCATGAGGGCGTAACTCTGTCCAGGGCCTGGCTGTACCAATAGTGGAAGCCCCTGGACATCCCAGGCACCCACCCCCACTTAGCGACGCACTTGTTAAACAACCTTTCTGTGAACTCTCTCTCTTCAGTTGTCTTTAGAGCACAACCTTAAGATTGATGAAGTTTTAAAACGAACATAATTTTATTATTGTTGTAATATTTTTTCTATTTAAACAGCTAATGGCCATGCGTAGTAATGCTCGTCGACTGCGTTCTGCATGTGAAAGGAAAGCTGCAAGAGAATGGAAGGAAGGGAAATATCAAATGAATAAAAGAATTCTCTCGGACCTAAAGGTCAGTAATATGTACTACTTATTGACTGAGTGGGAGGGCCATACAAGAAATTACTTGGCTGGAGGTCAGGACGTACGCACCGAACGCACCCGCGTCGATCAGTACGCTTTTCTAGCACGGCCGTAGGCGTTTTTTCGGCCCTATCACTTGACGCGTACGCCCCTGACACGGGACATTTTTTTGGTATGGTTTTCCAAAGAAATTGCGCTCAGGGCCGTATGATAAACTTGTCACCTTCACTTTTTTTTATCCTCTCAGATTTCTACTAATATAAATACAGAGAAAAAAACCCTTTTCATTCTAGAGCAAATGGCGTTCCTTTTTCCCTTGTAAAATTTTACCTCTTAAAGACAATAGTATCCTCGTTTTTATAGCCAATTTTATTTTCCTGTGTAGTTGTTATGGAATGTGTATAAGTTAAGAAGTTTTTTAAGTAGCTGGATTTTCTCTGATACTTTCCAGAAAAACCATCAGAGCTTGGCTACTGATTTGCGTATTGTTGAGGAATCCCTGACAATGGTTGATGACTGTTTCAACTTACTTGAAAAAGGTAAAGTGCATTTTTTTATAGACTATAATCATTACTCAATTTGAATATTGTATTATTGTATAACACCAATGAAAACATGCTATCTTTACACGTGAAAAAAAGATCGCCGTTGCTACGGTAACAAAATAAATCGCGCCTTTCACAGCCAAAAAATAAATGGCTTGGTATGTAGTTGGTGTTTAAACCTGTATAATAAATAGAACATTACATGGCCGCCTGGAGACAGGAAATTTTCCTTCTCGTGTCGGAAAATATTTCACTTGTTTCCGCGAATGTTTTTAACGCTCAGAGTGTAAATTTCGTATCTCTGTACGGGCAATTAAAAGGGAGCTTTAGCAACGACGACGGCAACGAGAACGCCAAAAAAGCAATGGGTTTGTTAAGCAAAATAACAACTTTGCAAGTGCAGCACACTTTTTTGTACATTTCTTTGCCGTCACTGCACGACTACGACGTGAAAATGCCTGATTTCAAGCTTTATGGAGGACGTAAACAAGCGGCGACGAATTTTTCTTCCTCTTTCTAAACTTGAGTGCGGTCCTCAAGAAATCAACTCTAGGGAAATTCGCTTAAATTTGACATTTTCGGGCGGATTGGAATAAACGCGAATGACTTTTCAAAGTGACGTTTTCGCTGCCGTTGCCGGCCGTCGTCGATGCTAAAGCTCCCAAATAACCTCTATTTATTCACCAGTTACTTTGTTTTATATAATAAACATTAGAACAGTGATGATCTTTTATGTTTTATTTACAGCGGACAAAGAGTTGGATGAGGGAATGGCACGATTTCAGTCGTCCATCGATGAAAGTGAAAAGGTACTACGTGGGCCATGCTTAAATTAACCTTTCCATTTCTTACAGTGGTGGAAGAAAAAATTCACAAAAAAGAGTCAAATTTCTTTTTCTACAATCCTCAGAAATAAATTACACCATGCATAAGTTCTGCTTAAGAGGTTTCATTTTAATGATAACAACATTATAGGGTTTCACCCACAGATTTAGAAGTTAGAATGGCAAATGCCGGCATAACGTTGTCTGGAATTAATCCGGAGAATCTGCGTAAAGATCAAAGCATTTCCCCTTATTAATTCTCGTAATCTTTTCTTTTGATGTATCTAAATCCTCCATTAAGCCCCGGGAGAAGGCGGGGGGGGGGGGCTTTTTTATTTCAAGACCATTTGTGGGGGCGGAGGGGCTTATTTAATTTGGAAAAGACGATGGTATCAGTTCCCCATAAAGAACTAGAATACAATGTGGAAACGCTCAAGTACAAGAAGGTTGGAGGTCATGCAGCCGAGGATCAGAAGCAAATACGACCTTCCAGTTGGTGAATAAACCATCCCGGATCAGTCCAGCCGAAGTTTTAGAGTCGTGATTGATTAATACAGTCTATTATTTTTTAGTGAAGAATAACTAAGGGAGGGGGGGCTTATTAACTTCCCTTCCCTGAAAAGGGCGGGGGGGCTTAATAGAGGATTTAAGGTATAGATGTTGTTAGGAGAATATTGATAATGGTCACTCTTTGGACTTAAAAAATGTTTTCGAGTTTGACCGTGGAAAACGAGTTGATGTCTTTCCCTAATCCCCGGGGGAGGGGGGAGGGTGGGGGTAGCCTAGTGAACTAGAAAACATCCCTGCCCCTTAAACTGGCTCAAAGAAGTCAGTGCAACTGTTAATTTTATCCAGGAAAGGTTAGCATGGCAACCATGTCTCACTGGGTAACTTTACTTGCTTTTTGATAGAAACTTCAGCATCAAACTAACAAGAAAAAGGAACTAGAGGCCAAGAAGGAAGCTCTGGCAAAATGCGAGAAAGGTAGACCATCTTTTGCACAGTTTTTGCTTTAAAATTTTCCGCGGATGGTTCTTTTGTTTTAATTAACTGCTCCCTGGGTACCAGTCTGATTTTTTATGGCATTAATTGACATGATTACAATCTACTTTTGTAATCATTACAGAAATCCTAGAGCTGGAAGGTACAAGAGATAATTTACAGAGGTGAGAGCAAAGCAGTTGCTGTAAAGAATGTTTTATTATTATTTCTATAAAGCATATGGACTAAACAAATCATGGTTAAGAAGGCGTAGGAAGTGTTCAAAGTTTGGTGGCTTTTCATCCGATTTGGCCTGACAGGAAACGGTAGTTCAGTTAAAGCCGTAATTTAATTGAAGCATATGCTAAAATGTGCCTAACCTTGAATATTTGTTGTGCTCGTTGTTGCTTTGTATTAGGGAGAAACAAGAGCTTGAGAACATTGTCGATCAGCAAAGACAAAAACTACACGAACTGGAAGAACAAGTAAGGTTACGCCAAGAACAGGTAGGTGATTAATTAGTTACGCTATGAATGAACGTTTTCATTTGTAACGCTTTGTTTTTGAAGTTGGAGGGCAAATGACGCATTAATTTTGTTGGCTTTTCGTGTTTTTAGCTCGAGGTCTCAAAAGCAGAAGATAACGCAAAAAGCAAAAGATTACAAAACGAATATAATTTGCTAGAGAGGTATATGCATACTTTTTCAGATGATATATTTCTTAATACAAAACCATGGACTACTTTGAAAGCGAAGCTTTCGATTCTATGATACGAAGGTTGTCTTGTTGTCGTCTTTGCTGGATATTAGAGAGCTTTAGAGCTCTGAGTACGACATTTAATTTCAAGTTTTATCGCCTGTTCTCTGAAAATAGACACTGCAGAAAACTACATTGTACTTTCTTTCACCACCACCACCACTTTCATTGTACTTTTTTTCCGTTGAAGAAGGTGAAGCCGTCTCCCGATCGCTTAATAATAAAATTCGAAACATTTGATAACTTGTTTTTGCTACTGCGACATTTTCGCTAAAACTTAGCCTGCCCCTCCCCCTCCCATTTTTGCGCCTGCCACGCAGGCTACTAAAACTCGTAGTGGAATGACGACGGCTACCACATTTTCCCGCCAAAATGTCGCTGGTTCGCGCGCGCGCACAACTTAGTACTGAGAAAATCTCGTTGTCGTCCTGGTCTTAGGGGCCGACCATTTAACTCTTGAGGGGTGGGTGATTTCTGGTCATCAAGAATTTTTTTTCTAGCAATCTGGTGGGCAGGATATTTTTTTCCCTTTTTTTTCCATAAGCTTTCTATTACATTTGTGCTGCATGCAATTTTTTTTCTTCCGACAAGCGCTTGCAGGAAATTTTTTTTCAAAATCACCCACCCCCCCACCCCCCCCCCCCCCCCTCAAGAGTTAAATGGTCGGCCCCTTACAATCTAAAGCTCTCTATTAAAGTGTTCTGTTTGAAAAATGTTTAAGCTGTCACGAATGGGAACTGGATGAATGGGATCAAGAGCATGCTAAATTCACCTTCTTTAAAGAAACAGTGGAAATGGTGGTTTTCTTCAAACCTAAAGGATCTGGTATGTCCATAGAAAGGATAATTAACTCTTGCTTTTTTAAAGTCAAATACAACTTCTGTTCGTAATAAATTGGACCGGAGGATGGGGTTTAAGAAATTTCCTTGTTTTAATGGAAATTTGCAATTTCCAACAAGTGTACGAAAAACTGACCAGTTTTTGGATAAAGGGTGTTTGTAGACTGCCACGCTGTCTGGTATGTCGCGCATTGAGTGCTCGTATTCTTTATTGAAGCATCGACTTTGTTTATTCAAAGTAACCCCTATTAGAGTTAGCTTACATGAGCTACACAAGCACAAGAGTTATTCACACGTCCTACACAGACGCAAGCACAATGAGACATAAACTCCCATTTGAGCATCATGCATAATTCCCAACAATTTTCACATTGCGTTTGTGCTTGCGTCTGCGTGGTTTCGATTTACACGCGTGAAATTCAAACGCCAATGCAAGGGCTGACGAGTTCACACTTGTGTTTTCATGGTTCGTACAATCTTGAAAAGGTCTTGAATTTTACTAGTCATCTTGAAAAGTTCTTGGGTCTTGAAAAGTTCTTGAATTTCACAACCTCGCAGGGGCGGATCTAGGGGGAGGGTGCAGGGGGTGCGCACCCCCCCCCCCCCCCTGAGATGACCTGCGGTTTTCTAATACAACTGGTATTCTGCAAGAAAAAAAAACTATGTGGTTTATTGGTGTTGAAGTAGAGCAAGAGACGAGTGCACCCCCTCCTAAAAAAAATCCTGGATCCGCCCCTGCCTCGTCTACGCAAGACACCTTTTCCTGTAAAATTAAATTTTTTTTTGCCAAGGGAAATTCGGCTCATCCTCGGTGTAAGAACCTCTACAACTCACGGGTATTGTTAAAACATTTTTGGGCATGAACAATACTTCGTTTCTGTTTCTTTGTTTCAAATGCTATTTCTGTACCTCAGATACAATTGCAACTCATACCCAGTCATTTTGCAAAGTCTTGATGTAGAGAGTAGTTTTAAAAAATGTGATGAACGATGGCAGAAGAAGTAAAAATCGTAAATGACTCCATGACGTGTTTTAGCCAGTAGGGTGATCAAACGGGTTTAAAGAATGCTAATATTTAAATAATTTTTAGTCCTTGAATACTGTAATTTGTCCTAAAAACATCCGTGAAATTTGTTTGTCTGAAGTTGTACGAACCATGGACATTTGTTAGACTTGTATTTGCGTCGCTTATGTGAATTAGTCTTTCTGGGCTAGGGCTTATTTATATTTTTGTCACTTTAGGCTTGTAATGTTAGATGCCAGTGGCTCAATAGAGGAAATATGTTTTATTATATAAACTGCAGTGTTTTACAAGGATTTCTACCACCGAGAAATGTGGTATCTGAACACACGTAAAAATACGATATTTTTACATGTGAAGATATCGATAATTTCACTGACATCAGGTTTGTCTCTTAAATTGTACTTAAATTCGTTGGTGTATCATCGAAACATCTTCGGGTCTTCCTCGAAAGTGCTCGGCAATCTTCGGACATCTTCGGAAATTTTCGGAAAATGTTCGTGAACGTTCGTCTGGTCTTCGGGACAATTTGAAAAATCTTCGGAAGGTGGTCGGAAATCTTCGAAAATCATCAAAAACGCCGTCATCAGTATGGTTATATAATAAACAGAATAATACATGGACGCTTGGAGATATGGAATTTATCTTCTCGTGTTCACATTCGATATCTCACTCGTTCGATATCGATGTGAACACTCGAAGATAAATTCCATATCTCCGCGAGACCATGTATTATTCTCTATATATATTCTAACAACTTTTTTCAAACATTATCAACATTTGTAGATTTTCATCTTTTAGGTGTTGAAGGCAGTATTCCTGATCAGGAAGTGCAAAGTCTGCAGCTAAACTTTTCAGGTAAGCAATGTAGTAGCATGAAGTTTGAAATTTCCACTGATATGTATCACACTTAAGTTATGAGGATTTATTACATAGAATCTTTTAACGATACACGCTTTTTTTGTCCAATAGCTCAAGACTGCTCTACACCTTTACCAAAATTATTTTAAGTTGTTACGTCATGTTCATCATTAACATCACCATCATCATCATTATCACCATCATCATTATTATTATTAACATCCTCATTAACATCATCATCATCATCACTGTCATCGTCATCATCGTTACATTTTCTCTGTTGTAGAGAAATTGTTTAAGGTGAGTTAAATTATCTTGCCGATGCCAGTATTATATTCATTAATTAAGTTATGTTTTTAAAAGTGGTCCTTTTTATAAACCTTATTGGCTTCCTTGGGCTCCCTTGCCTCATCTTTTTTTATAATTATTTTGTTTACATATTTAATTTAATAATCAGGATTTCCGCACATTTCTATATTCTTTACAGAGCATACTAACTCCTACCAGAGATGCGTTCATGCAGCTATCAATCAGCGGACAAATCAGTCCAAACTTACACAGATGTGTCCCACGAGAAACAGCTTACCCGAGGTACGATCGTCTCAATATGATGGACAGTGAATAAACATTCCTCTATCTATCCCTTTTAGGCTTTAATTCTTTATGTTTGTATATTTGCAATTTTTATTTTTTTATATTTTATTTTTCGATTTGATCTTGCCCATTAAAGCTTGACATAATAATACAAGGTTTTTTAGACAGCGTTGTGGATTAATATATCTAAATGACCGTATGTAATTGCTAGGTGTTGTATCACATGTCCTGGATACTCTACGATTCTAAATGTATTGGCGACGAGCTCTTCAGGATTGGTCTGAAGCATCTGACGACCTTGGATGGAAACAGGTGGGATTTTACTGCACAGGAGCGCTTTTGCTGTTACTACTCGTATACTGTTCAAAATTCAATGAGACTCATCACAACTAGATAAGCTTGGGAACTGGTGCCTTGAAGGTCAGCGGGGTGTCAGATGCCATAAGTCGCAGGGAGGTATCCATGGCAACCCTGGTACTCGAGAACCACCGAAACAAGCTCTCGCCTACCGGCATCGTCTCACTGAAATAATTCACTGGAAATAGCTTACCTGAAAGAGTACTTACCTTACTAACCAAACACAATAGCAGGAGGGAGGAGTGGGTGCAAGAATTCGCTGTGATTCGCAAGCGATAGCTGTGCTTTTGGTCCGCAAAGTTCAGCTAATAACACTGGACTTGTATAGCAATGAACCTTGAAACCCTGCAAAAATCTTGGAGTACACCCCACAGGTCATCGCCTTGTGGATGGGGAATACCGCTGGCTGCATTAGCTCAAGTTTAGCTTTGCCTAAATGACATTTATATGAAAAACCCAAATTTCAGTTTGTAAAATACTGCAAAACTAATAGCGCCATGTGAAAATACTGCTCAGTAGCTTTCATTTGAATGGTCATACCATATGATTTCATCAACAGACTTAAATGTTAGAACCGTCTTATACAGCATAATAAACAGTACCACAGCAAAGTAGTGCTCAGTAGCTTTCATTTGAATGGTCACACCATAGAATTTTATCCACAGACTCAAAAGTTAGAACTCCCCATTGCAATGGTTTTCTTCTTTTGTTTATCCTTGCTTATGTGATTAGCTAACTCGCCTGACTAGTGGTTCTAACAAGTGTCTCTTTGCAGATTTTCAGTGTTGTTCAACAGTCTCGAGGCAAGGATCAGGTTTGTGCTTCATGTACAGGTAGAGTTCGAGTCCTACCCTGAAGGAGTTAGTTTTACGGTGGCACATCAGTGGGGTGATATCAGGTTCGTATGATCACAGTCAATAGGCTGATTTGGTAACAGAACGGGAACGTCAGTTGACGACGGCGCTCGCAAATCAAACAATTGGCTTGACCAATGGCTGAGCGACAAATTGAGCACCGGAAGTCGTGTTTAGTCCTTTCCGCGCGCTTTCCGATCGTCAACTGACGTTCCCGTTCTGTTGCTAAATCAGCCTAATATGCTCAGCCGTTAAAGCGTTCTTCCTGTTTTCAAGACCAAGGCAACGATTGTTTTATGGCCTGCAAACTTTTACAGCACTTTATAGTTGACTCCCGACAACTCGAACCCTCGCTAAATCAAACCTCGCACCAACTCGAACCAAAATCGATTTCCCCTGGATTTCCTTCATACATTTACTATAAATTTACCGTCGGTAACTCGAACCCTCGATAACGCGAACTTCCCGCTAACCGAATTGATTGACATGCTTCGCGTTTCTCAAAGCTCAAGAAACCACAAGTTCGCAAAGTTTTGAGGATGGCTTTCAAGTCACTTGAAACTTTTCTTGAATCGTTTCAACTTTTCGACTTTAATGAGATGCAAAGTAATATAACTTGAGAATTTACTTAGTCCTTCACACACGTATCTTTGGTTAAATAAAACTTAGCAGCTCTTAAATCTTACTTAACAGCTTAGTGTAAAGACTAACAATTCACCGTTTCTTTAGCACTACACGTTTTTAT
Organism: Porites rus; assembly: GCA_964035705.1. Taxonomy (NCBI): domain Eukaryota; kingdom Metazoa; phylum Cnidaria; class Anthozoa; order Scleractinia; family Poritidae; genus Porites; species Porites rus. The sequence goes on along the minus strand of OZ038005.1, from coordinate 1,247,044 downwards.
ATTTTGTTTGAGTAAACTATAAATATTAAAGAGAGCTTCGCTTTTAGCCCTGGCTAAATCTATATATTATTTTCTTGTCATTATTTCAGTCAAGCAGAAATTGAACAAACCTTGAAAACTGTCAACAGTGGACGATGTTATTTGAGCAGACTGGTAGAGGCCGGCGAAGAGATCACACATCAGGCTATATCATCCTCATCAACGTGAGATGGTGATCACAATATTTGTGGAAAACAAAATATGGCTATTTTATAATACATTTAAAGCGACAGCCTCATTCGCATTTTATTTTCTTCTCCGTAAACCTGTTGCAGGAACTTTTGGCTACATGAATTGTTGTAAAAAGTGAAAAAGAACGATCGGTGTTCTTCGTAGAGGCTGACGCTGTAGGGATGGTTACATTTTCTGGAAACAGTAGTTTGCAAAGTCGACCAATTCTCAGGGGTTGTATAAGACTCCAAACCGTATGTCTAAGAATTATTTGCAATATTACCCGCTTAGAGGTTTTGGCGGGAAACAGTTTCATTGTTAGATGTCCTGTGACCTCGAAGTCACCAATGAGAGTGCGCGCTGTTGGGAAAAATTTCCAGCTATATAACAATTTAAGATATTAACCCCCAGGGGTAATTCGCTAAAGCTACGTGGTGAGCATGCTAAAGTGAAACAACATTCCTTCAAGAGTCTTTTAGACCGATGAGTGATCAATTTCCTCCTAGCGATATCCCTGTATGATCAAGAGAAAAAGTTTTAAAAACGAATGAAATGATCACGAAAGGGAAAGTGCATTGAGCTTTTAGCAAATTCTCTCAACTCATTCTGTAAGGTATTCTGTATGGAGCTCAATCTGTAGAATTTGTATGTGGATATTGGGCCCAAAAGGATAAAGTTACACAGATGCGACAAAGTGGTGTTGCAGGGTACTAAGTTGCATTTCCAAGGATTTCTGCGTAGATTCGAGTTTTCTCTGGTCCTATCTATATTTAGGTTCCTGAATAGTTAGTCTTTGTCATCGCTATGAAAGCACAATTTGGTAAATAATACTTTGAACCTTTAAATTATGTAAAAAAAAAAAGGTGAACTTCGTCATATTAAACTTCAAGACTGTCTGGAATCTGTTTCTGATATTTATATATATATTTTTATTTTTATTTTATTTATTTATTTTTTATATATACATATTTATATATTTAGTAAATGTTGCCTGAATCTGAAAGTATAAAACGAGACACTGGAAGTTTTAAACCTTTTGCGATATGTGGTCTGTTAAGAGCGAGACCGTAGGTGCATTTGGTGCTTTTGATCCCTCAAAACTGAATTTAGAAAGGCTAAAAGGTTAAATTTGTTAAATACAGTTGAAACAAGAATGGAGTTATAAAATAATCGCTTTAAATTTCTTCTCGAGTAGCCATTTAGCCACTGGTATATTGTTCGCCATAGAAACCGTTTCGCTCTCTGTAGAATGTGGCCTCAAAAAGTAAACATACTAAACAAATTATATAGTAATAACTTTTGAACGCCTTACGCACAACAAAAAATTAAGGAAGAAGTCTTAATATAATATGGGAACTCTTGTGTTTGTTTCATCCTTGGTTTCAATTTATCGAAGACGCTCGCTCGCCTTTAAGATCGCCATTTTACTATTTGCTTTATCACAGTTCATCGCGTATTACAATTTTTTTCGTTTTTCCAGATTTGGTTTAGTTTTTAATCTGACAACAACTCAAATTTTTACGCATGTACCGCCTAAAACCGCGTCGAAAAATGTGCGTGGAAATTTAAACCTGCATGTGTGGCTTGGAATATGCGTGAAAAACTTAAACGCTTTGTGTAATTATCCTATGTATCCGAAAGCGCCGGACGCGAGGGTATTGCTCAACAGGACAATGGTTGATCCAGACGAGAGTGGAATAAACGTTAAGACTTTGAGATTGTTCGGCTTTGTCACTCCGTGGACATCTGGATTGTATTTTTTCAAGGTCAAGTTTTGCTCGGCCGAAATTTGGCTTGGTCAGGACGAGACCAACCTACGTACAAGAAGAATTTACAGCGACGAAGACTTCTCACAAGAGCAGAAAGATGTTGGCGAAGCTGAGTTGATAGGCGGAAAAAAGTATTACATAGAAGTGATTTCCATTTGCTCTGAAGAAACAAACCAACTAAAAGTTCTGTGGAAAACACCACAGCATTATGATTTTCAAATTATAAACGAAAGCTTTCTATCTCATTACCACAAAGACAACAATTTTAAACATGTAAAATTATACGACGAGTTGATACCAGATTCTCCAACCTGCGCTTCTAGACGACATCAAGAGACTTATTTTAAGGTATATGAAGAGATAAGCTATTTATCGCACGAGGAAATTAAAGATACGTTGCCGTATTGTGAGTACAGCCCAAGCTATGTTGTCAACCACAAAGTGGATACATATCATGCGGTAATTTATCATGTTGTACATACATTTATTTACCCGTTTCCTGAGCATCCACAACTTCAAGATCAGAAATACTGGATATTTCCCCTGGATGAAAAAGAAGCGTTTCAGATCGTCGATACCTTCATGAAGTCGCTCGAGCAAAGTAGACCAGGGTGGGTATAAGAATTTTGATGAAAAACACTTTCCTTGTTCTCAAGACAGTTAATCCAAGTGAATTCTCTCTTAACATGGGGGCATAGGGGCGTATTAGAAACCACAAGAAAAGAGTCGCGCAAAAGGACCATGACAATTTTGTGGCTGTTGTTGTTTGTTTGTTTGTTGGCGTTTTTGTTTTTGTGGGTGGAGACTTCGTTTTCGCGTAATACCGAAATCGACACTGAATACCAAATTCTTACCAATTACCGGTTTGGTGTTGGTACTGGGGTCGTCGTCACTTGATCGAAACCCACGATGTAGGGAATATTTGTTAAGTAATATATCAAGCATGAGAAGCGGTGTTTCGTCACGAGATGAAACACCTTGAAGTTCGTCAAAAATACGTCTCTTCGCGTCGTTCTCAGTGTTTCAAGTAATATATCAAACATGAGATGCAGTGTTTCATGTAATATATCAAACATGAGATGTAGTGTTTCATCACCAGATGAAACACCGAGAAGAGAGTTGAAAATACGACGCGCAGCGCAGTATTTTTGACGAACTTCGAGGTGTTTCAGTGTCGAATGTTTGATATTTCTTCTCAAACAAAATCATTTTTGAAGGAGAAATTAAGGATGCAAATACTAAGCAGTGTTTCATCCGATTTCCAAACACTCATTAAACATTAATTTCCTTTGTATTTTCTTAATGAATTATTAATGAGTTTGAGAACTGGTGATGAAACACTGCTTCTCATGCTTGTATTGCATCCAAACTTATTACGCAAACTACATTTTATACTGACTACATAGAGCACACAACCCCATAGCCAGTCCACAGACGCCCACTCCCCTAAAAAAAAAGGGTAGAGGGGAGAGGAGGGTGCGTCTGTACATAGACTCAAGACAATTCAGTTCCAGTCTGTTATCGGACCTATGACTTAAGGGTATCTCTCCTAATGTTCTTCTTTTAATGAAGATGGGTAGTTACCCTTTCGAAGAAAAACAGTCTACTCTTACTAAGACGGACACCATTAAGGACGGCAATATAAAGTATCCGTGTGTGGGTGGAGTTCTACTGTCGCCTACGCGCCTAAAATTTACTTGCGTAATTAGAATTTAGACGTATAAAAGGTCGCACTGGACCTCGCTCAACTTTTACGTTTACGCTCGTAAGAATTACTTGACAGTGGAAATCCACCTTGAGAGTGATGTCCGTCTTATAGAAAGCTTATTTTCGTGAAACCGTGATCGACCGTTTTTGGTGTCCATTGAACTAACTGAAAAACTGTTCTCTGAATCGTGATTGAAATGCACTCCGTGAAACGTGAACTGCCAAAATCCTCTATTCTGTACACCTACATTCAAGATGAATTGAAGAAATAGGCTCATAAATTTGGCCCAACGATCTAAATAACTAGCAACTGGCTGCTTGATTTAACTTCACTTTTGATGTCACTTCACACTTTAGTGCACTCAGACCCACCTACAGATGGTTTCCCTAGGGAATTCATAGCCGCGCAGAGATCACCCAAACTCGTGGCCGAGATCAAGTACACTTTTTGTGAAACTCAAAATTGTTGTTCGTGAACTTTTGACAAGATTCTTCCCCTCTGCCCCTCCCCTCAGTAAAATAAAAGGAGTAAAGAAAGAGAGGGACTAACCCTAGGTGTCCATTCGTCTTATAGAGGAATCCGTCAAGAGAGAGTCGTCTGTAATAGTATTGTAGTAGGTTACTAGCTGTTATTTTTTTTTTGTACTCCAGGAAATTTGTTCTCAAGAAAGTGAGAGGTGTTGAACGAAAGACTGATACCATAAAGGGAAGTAGGTATCTGATTGATGCGGAATTGAGGGATCTTTCAAACAACAAAACGGTCCTTCTCTCTGAATACGTTTTCATGCCTAATGGAACAAAGAAGCTTTGTTATCCAAAGGATCTTGAGTGGAACAAAACCGCACCGGTTTACCTTGTTGTTACAGCTAAAAATCTTGGCAGATGGATTCATCACTTTATAAGGAACGTAGAAAGGATTATGCAGGAAACAGAAGACCCTTATCTTCACGTGATAATATTCGATTACAATAGCTCTGACATCGACTTGGAGAAAGTATTAAAACAGAGCTCTTTACAAAATTACAAGTTTTTGAGGCAAGATGGTGAATACTCACGAACAAGGTCATTTACTGAGGCAATAAATCTGGTATCAGACCCACAGAGTATCATATTCATGGTTGATCTTCACTTGCATATCGCAAGTCCCCTTATTAACAGTATTAGAAAGGTATGTTTGTTGTCATCTGTAAGTAACTGACCTTCGCACGACTTTGCGCAAGTGAATCATGAGAATCGTCAGCGTCGTTCCGAGTCGCCGAGGGCGACTAGGAATTATCTCTGACTATCTCCACTGATTTCTTGAGTCAACCCTTTCTTGAGTAGATTTATAAATAGAGCGGTTTGTTTCCCGCGAAAAGTGTCGCATTTCCGCGAGTCTCGTATGTCACCGTAAAAGATAAACGAGGACGAAATTGAAGGCGAAATCAGGAGCCCGTCATGCGACCGTTTTCCTTTTAACCATACGTCGGTTTTTTAGATTTTACAGCTGCTTGGGTCTGGGTATAATGAAACTAAACTTAATGATCATAGATCACTATTCGTGAGAAAACAATAGCTGCAATTCAGACAGAAATAGTTGGGACACTTCCACCCAACGCTGTTTTTCCACTTCTGGTCCCTCTCCTCGTCCTCCCAATGTTGGTTATCACAGTTAACTCGCCAAATCTTGCACACCAACATTGGGAGGGCAAGAAGACAGCAAAGTGTCCCAACAATTTTGATTGAGACTGTGGGCTCGGCGTTAGAAAATATAGCAGGGAATCATTACACTGACAGACGAAACAACTACAAGTATTTATTCAGATCAACGCTTCGGAAAAGACCGTATGAAACTAGGACCGTGATTTATATAGAGGGTTATTAAGTTAAAATAAAAACCTTAACGCCTAAAACGTTGGTCAAAGAAAATCGAATCGTGGCAGAACTACAGACAATAAACTGTAGGAAATAATTAATCATTATACAAGAGACAGGTCGGCTTCATGGCCTCTTAATGTGAGATAACATCCAAAATTAATATCTACACAGTCAGAGTAAAACATTTTCCACAGTATAAATTACCCGCTAGAAAGAAAAGCTAGAAAACCTCTGAGGGATGTTCTAGAGCAAAACGCTAAGGTCACGTTTCGCGAGCTTATGATTGTATTTTGCCTGTCAACACCGTATTTCCTGCACATGTGCTGTTTGATGTAGAACAATAGCACTGTCATTTCTTCGTTGTGATTGGTTCTGTTCACTGTCGACGTGCGAAGCCTCCCTCAGCTGGAAACCATTCTATTTATAAATCCTCTCGGGCAAGGGTTGACTCCAAGGGCTTGTATTGGAGATAAAGGCTCCCAGTTATAAGCTCCTGCAATAATGCATTCTTTGTTCACTCGCAGCACTGCATCGAAGGCCGCATGATCTACACACCAATCATCGTCCAAATGGATTGTGGAGCTAACCCTAAAGACCTGTCGGGTGAGTGGCAGGTTTACGGCTACGGAATAATAGGAATGTATAAATCGGACTGGGACCGAGCGGGAGGATTCCCTGTGCAGAAAAACACCTGGGGCGGTGAGGACTGGGCACTAGTGGATCAGTTGTTCGGACTGGGGATAGAATTTGAACGCATGCGCACCACGTATATTTATCACTATTACCATTCCAAGGAAGGCTTGTGGTAGTATGATAAAACATCTTTTTTGTTGTTTTGTTTGTTTTGTTTTGTTTTTTGCGCGGCTCTCAGTGGACGTAACTAAGAAATTCATATCCAAATCCTCTTCACAGTAAAGATCAGATTCCCTTTGTTCTTTTGTTAGTAATAATGGGGAGCTTAAGCAAAACCGCTATGAGCGACGAACATCTACCGAAAGTGAGAAGCTTTCTCTTTAACCCTTTCACTGCCAAATGTGGCCAAAGGCAAATTTCGACCAAAGTTCCACATTTCATTTTCTAAAATTTTGAGAAACAAATGGCATCTTGTTTAAGTACAGGCAGAGAGCTTTCATTTGAATGGTCACATCATAGGATTTCGTCCATAGAATCAAAAGTTAAAGTCACCTTACAAAACCCCATCAAACAATCTGGCAGTGAAAGGGTTAAAATGCGTTGGCGCTACCAAGTTTGAAATGCCAAGTGTATTTTCTCTCATAAAGACGATTTGCGTAAGCTCTCCAGTAAGTAATAATTGATGAGTTTGAGAAGGATAATTTTATGGGAAGCATTATGCAAATATAGACGGAGATGTGACAACTCTGCACTTGATATCGTTATTTGTATTACAGAAGTGTATTTTACTTTACCGGCACTGCACTTAGCATGTCATTAAAATATTATTCTCAAGCCTATTGTACAACTGGTGAACAACCTTAATGGCATGCTAACATCTTAATAATATCTTGAGTGATAACCTGGTAGAACAAATTTTTTCTCTTCCATGAAATAAAACTAAATAAGAAGTATGTTATAATCTATTAGAGTGACAGACAAAAGTGTAACCACTGTTAATTTTTAAACCTTTAGAGTAACTTGTCACCACCCATGCAAAATATTTCATTGTTCTATTAGGTTTCTACCTTGCAAACACAGACGTATTTCTGATACGTATTTCTGATTCTGATACAGACCTATTTCACTTCTGTCCGGCTACTGGAGAGGCCCTCTTAGGGGTGGTAATGCATGTCCCTAGTCTGAATTTCAAAACCAATCATTTCACATATTGAGGAGGATGCCATGTCACTGTCGGTAGTTAACTACTGTATTTGTGCTTTTCTCTTGTCACTGTCGCAGTTTCAGCGTAACTTTGTGTCGTTTATCCCCATTTCTGCTGTCCTATGTTGCTGTTCAAGGCCATGTCGCTTGTCAGAATTTACCCTAACTGGGCCTCACAAGAAATACCTCTGCAATTGCAGGTTACTTGATTGTAATTTCCCTCAAATCAAAACTTAGGAAAAATCCTATTATAACTTTCATTTTTTGAAGAATAACTTAGAATAATTCCACTCAATGGTCACCCTGAAGGGGTTTCATTTGATAGAACGCAATAAAGAATTTTGTCTCAGAAATCAAGTCAGCTTCATTTTAGGCCTTGCAGTGGTTTCTTTCCATTAGAAAGTCATTTTCACGCAACACCTTCCTTCAAAAAATAATTTAAAGTAGTCACACATTTGCAAGTTACACCTTAAGCTTCTGTTCAGGACTTTAACTGCACAAGATTCACGTAAAACAGTATAAAAATACTAATGGCCGTTTTCACATAGAGACGGATTATCTGTCTGAGGCCAATAATCCATCTTCAAACACCGCCAATTTGGCGGAAAAACAAATAGATAAAGTCAGGCGGATTGTCTATCTAAAATTAAGACCATTCCTTTTTCAAATTTAGACATATTATTTGTCTGACATGAATTATCCAACAGATAACCCGTCTCAGACAGATGATCCGTCTCTAGTGTGAATATGGCTAATGAAACACACCTTCCATAGAGTAAATTGGCTGGTCTCTCAAAGTATATGCAACAACCCCATAAACTGCAGGGCTGCACAATGTCCCAGAATCTAATGGCTCTTTTGGCCCTTCATGACATTATGACATCAAATACTCATAGGACTATTTTCTTGATATATTCAGTAAGTGTCAAATCATTTTAAATATTATATGCTGTTCTATGATGTAATGGGTTGCGTTGGTGGCGGTGATGGTGTGAAAGACGTTGCAATGTCGCCACTCGTAGGTAAAGTGCTTGTCACAGGTATTAAGGGAGTTGGGCTTGCACCGGCAGTGATATCAGTCATAAGAGGAGCTGCAGTTGCTGTTATTGTGACAGAGGAGGTTTCAGCTGGTGCTGGAGCTTGTGCTGGCGATGACTGAGATGTATTGACTGGTGCTAATGGCATCAAGGGCTGCGACAATCCTCCTATGACAGGGGTTCCTTGTATTTGGGGCGAGAATGAAGGCACTGAAGGCGAGGTACTACCAGGTGCCACCAGTGGAGCCCCCACTGGATATGCTCCAGTTGTCATGGTAGCTGGAGAAACAGCAGGTAGAGTACTGAATGGATTCATGGCTGGGGGAGCTGCAGGATTGTTAAGATTCAAATTCACCATTCCCGACTCAAGACCTGCTGTTTGGCTTGGTGATGCTGATGTTGAAACAGCAACAAGAGGTACCGACGTGGGTGGTGTCGTAGGACCAACAAGGGGAACCTAATGGCAACAGCATACATTGTAAATATACATTAACCCTTTAAGCCCCAGTATCAACATACAATTTCTCCAAACTGATCTCCATACATTTTCTTAAAGAATTATTTGAGAGAATTTGATAATACATCAAGGCATTTTCTCTTGGGTGATCATTTTATTTATTCTCATAACATATCTCTTGACAGTGTATGGATATTGTTAGGAGAAAATTGATCGTGGTCACTATTGGGACGAATAAAGGGTTAAATAAATAAAAGTGCTGTGTAGCACGTAAACTTGACAAATATAACAAATGTTGCAAACAAAGTTCTGAAGTGTTTCTGATGAAACATTTAGGGGAATAATCCCTTCATCAGCAAAATTATCACTATTTTAATTTTTCAAAAACAACTCTAAACTTTGTGAAGCGGAATCCAAGCTGACTTACATCAGAAAATCCATCAGGAGCCGGTGAAGCTTTGAGTTGAGGAGGGAGTTCAGAGGGATCTTTGATTGGTATTCTGTGAAGGTAACCATAGCCTATTCCACAGCCCATGCTGGAATAAAACAAATGTAAAGCAAACATAAATGAAGTCATACCATTTTGTAAAATAAAGAAGAGTCATGTGCTGTGCAGGGGCAACCCTAAGATCAAAATTTGAATTCTCATTTGTTCCCGTATTCATTTCGAACAGAAGAAGTGGGGTGAAATTGATAAAATATCAAGCAAATTCATCTTGTGTGATCATGTCCGTAATTCTCATGACCACCCCGTTTTACAAAGTGGGTGGGTTGGGGGTAGGTGTACACCCCCGGCTCTGCACCCCCCCCCTCCCCTCTAGATCCACCCCTGCCCCCAGTATAGCTGTATCATTTGTTACTCCAGAACTATATGGTAAAAATATTCCGGATAACGCCAAACATAACATAACACAATTAGAAGAAACACATTTTCTCTGTCTCCTGGCACTTTGCTACATGTATATCGTGGTCCGGGAAAATATTGATTTTATTCCCACCATAAAAAGGGTCATTGAACATTTGATGGGGTAGGGGGGAGGGGGTCTTAAAGGCCAAAATTATAAAAGGAAAATATGAAGCTAAACTGGAAAATCCTATGCGATGAGTGCACAGTGCCAAGTTGATATGCGATCACAAGTAGGAACTGGAATTTCCAGAGAGGGAGGGGATCCACAACATTAGGTTTCCAGTGTGCTAAAATAAACAGGATTCAAAACCTTACCTTCCTTCCCCTCCCCAGTTTCTGTTTGGAGTTATTGTTATCTACAAACAAAGAACATGTTTACAATTTTAAAAGACAAAGCAACAAAAGAGACTTGTGTGACAAAGTTTACACATGTTCATTACCCTTCTTAGCTTATTTTTCTTATTTTTTCTTCACCATAACTCCCTCTGACATGTGTCATTTGACTGAAACTATGCCAGTCTTGAAGAAAAGCATTGGTTTGCTCAGAGCCCTCTATGAATCAAATTACACATTCTATGGTACTGTTTCAAACTAGCAAAACTTTACCTCTCTACAGCCATCTGTTTCTGAATTGTAAACATACAACTTAAGTACTTTGCCTTCATGACTTTCTATCAGTTGAAATAAATCCTCAGACTACAAAATGAAAACAGAGAAATCTTCATGAGATCTTCCAAAGAAAGGAACAAAGAACCTCATTGAAAACAAGTTTCTCCAGGAGAATTGTAACCCTTACTTCATGAAGAACAGAATCAGCTCCAATAATATAATCCGTGTTTGACCTTAATCCAGCAATGTCTGCAGGTGAGTTTGGTTGAACTTCCTATAAGAGATACATTAATGATATTCAATTTAAGTTTTAAACTGGTACTTTAAAAGAAAGGGTGTTAAAAATAGAGAATTGGAATAATGATCACAAGACTTGCAGAAGACCTGCATACAAACTTACCAAGACATGCCAGACATTTTCATTTGCTCCTTCAAAAGAGCAAAATCGAATGCTAACACCTGTGAAAAGAACAGAAAAATCAGAGATTGTTAAACATTAAAACTTGAAAAGAAAACGGTGAAAGCTTATCAAGTTTGACAATTCTCCCTCACTGACTGAGCAGTCTGATGGCTATATGTCAGCTGCCGTCAAACGTAAGGCAGATGAATGTATCTAATAGTAACCCCTATGAAAACATCACTGCAATTTATAAGTGTGCTAACCATATAAATAATAAATAATACAAATAAATACAGTACAGTCATTTCTCTCCGAGATGAGCACTCTTGGGGCCACCACCAAGTGTCCGTCTGAGAGTGTTGTCAATCTTACAGACAGTCAAATAAAGGGAATAAAAAAAACAGGGACCAACCCAAGGTGTCAGTTCTACCAAAGTGTCCATCTCATAGAGGTATCCATTAGGAGAGAGGTGACTGTAGTAAGTCTTACCTAGGAGACCTTGTCCTCCCCACAAACTACTTGGTGTGATGCTTACCTCTGGGAAACACAATTCAATAACACATGTAAGTTTGAGGAGCAAAATCCAGCACAAATATAGAAACTTCACTTGCCATGCACCTTATTCCAAAAGGGCGGCAACATTTCTTTTCTTTTGAATGCCCTTTGCCTCAATTGCAACAGTGGAGTTCAAAAGAACCTTTACCTTACGACCAGGCATTTAGGGCCAATTGCCATGAAGATGAAACAATAACTAAATTGCCAGCATTTATTTTTTATCATGCAGTTACAAAATTAATTTTCTTACAAGCAAGATCTTACCTCTAACTTTACATGTTTTGCTACTGAAAACAAGCATTTTTACAGGTTTCTCTGCATTAGATTTAAGGATTTCCTTCAAGGTTTCATTATCCTGGTCCTAAAAAAGTGAAATAAACATTTTTCAATTCACAACTCACTAGAAAGCTTCAAAATCAAAATATTCAATATGCCTGGATTTTTTGTGTTTCTTTAGGCTTGTTGTATCAAGATATAGAGAAAAATTTCTTAACAGTATTTACACTTTCCTTTATAATAATTTCATTTACTTTCTTGCACTATCATCTATATTTTCATTCTAGCCAATACTACGGCTTCAAAATTTATTGTGTTTGTTTCCTTCCAAGGATTGCAATAGTAATCAATTATTGTTTGATGAAGTTCCAAAAAAAGATATTGAGTGCCAAGCTGGCAAGTTCAAACAAATAGCTTTCGTTACTTTTAGGGGATCATCGGTATGTAGAGGAAAAAACTAACTGCACGACCAAAACGACGACATTAAATAACAACATGAAGAGTGTGTGCACCAAATGTAGAATGTAGAATGAGAAAAAAACATAAGGAGGAGCTCTCCAGTATTATTTATCTTGTTTGCGATCACATGCTTGTTTTTTTTTATATATACATTTTACGTTCATCAATGATGGCTTGCAACCAATCACAGCATTTTGTGATAACACAAAAATTTATGTTCAGATGATTTACCCTCTAACTTGTGAATCTTACTACAAAATTTTTCTTTATTAGAACACTTTTACAATAAAATAAAAAATATAAGAATTAAATACAAATTTATTACAATAATTATCATTATAACTACGTTTTTCATTCTGCAACAAGAGTTTTATTAATGTGACAACAGACGCTGTGGTTGCAAATTTGCCACTATCTGTCATGAGCACAGCTGATTCAATTGCAGGGAATGACGTGCTCTAATTATTATAAGTTTCCTTCAAGCTCTCAAAAAGAGACATCTGTTTTTAAGAAATGACACAAGCGATTATTTTTTCCAAAGCTGCTAAATAATTGTTCTTGATACTATCAAGAGTTTCAGGCTATTTCACTTATACTACAAAGAAAGTAAAATATATTTTTTAACTTCTAAAACAAGCTTGAGATAAACATTATAAATTGCCAGACTAGATACCTACCAGTCTCGTATTTTCGATCGATATGATGAAATCAAAGAAAGGCTCTAGCCCAGCCTTGTATCCAGGTGAATTTTCTTGAACCTAGAACATAGCACAAGAAAGAAATCGTCCAATAAACCACTAAGCTCACCTTTTGAAAATGCAACGTAAGCTCACCATGATAAATTAACTTTTAAACTAGAACAGCATAAAACAAAAGTGCAAAGTAGATCGCACGTGAAATTACCCTGAGAACATGGTATCCTTCAGATCCACCTCCAGGAATATCTGCAGATTGCCCAGCTCCCATGTTATAAAATTCGCTTGAATATTTTCTACAAAACTATCACGAGCCCCTGTCCTCATTCAAGATGGCCGCTGCTCTGTTGACGTGGACTTACAGGAACAGACTCCCACAAGTCTTTGTGGGCGAAATCAACGTTGCATTACGGGGGTAGGGAGGGGAGTGTAGTGATCATATTTTGGCGCGAAAGAACGCTACATTTAGAAGTTGAAGCTATTTTAATAATTCTCTTCACCTTGGCGTCAAAATTAATTTCTAAGTCGCGAAAATAACAATTACCACTTACTTTTCTTTAATTTTTTTTGTTTTATGTTATCTTAGGTGTACAAATGCTTCTTTGTAACGTTTAACTGTAGATGACTGTAAAAGGCACCACCAAATGGCCAGGAGCCGGCTCCTATTAAATTGGCCGATTCCTGAAAGTCTCAGTAACTAGTACGCTCCGTGTCCGATGCCATTTGAAACACCAAAGAAACAGTCAGGGTAGCTCCTAGCTCACCATAAAGGCCACTTAACTTTGCTTCTTTAACTATTAGTTTTACTCTGAGTTTTGGAATTTTCTCGACTAAATAGTTTTACTGTACATTATTTTAGCAAATAGAACCGTGATCTTGAATGCAAAAGGGGCGAACATAAAAGCTTTTTATCTGGGCATGGTAATTACCGCGTGTTTCGGGAAGGGGTCTGGGACTAGGACAAGCGCAATAAGGGCGAAGCGTGAAAAAGGACTGGGCAGAGATTAAATGAGGAGACTGTCGTTCAACCATTCTTCCCTGCAAGTCTAGTCTGTTGACGAGGTTACCCATGTGCGTGGAATTATTGCGGAAGAAAACAACAGGAAGATGCTTAATATCCAGGTATCAATCTACTTTACATAATTATATGTAACAGAGTTTAAATCGATGCTGTATTTGTCATGATTTTTGCAAATTGACCCAGTGACAAACTGAGATTATGAAAGGAAATTATGCTTTTCAGTCAGTGAAAACTCCCAGTTCTTCCAGCAGCAATCAAACTCTTAAATCTGAAGGTTGAGACTTCTTTTTAATAACAGCTTTTCAGCAAAAAAATACAACCAGAGTAATGGCTGTTGTGAAAGACTCTTTCCTTTACATATGAGGCCCAGCCAAATAGAAAGATAAAAATGCAACAATTTTGTTAATATTACTGCCTATGCCGGATTGTAAACCACTCAGTAGCTTTCCGACCCTTTGGAGCCGCTGGAACCTGAAAACAAGAACCTAGTCCTTCTCGGCCCTCACCGGAGGTGAGGTCCTAGTTGAAAGATTGGTAGAGGCGTGAATACTCTATTCCTTTGAGAGGACGTTCTTTCAGCTTACGGTTCGTTGGCTGAGCGACGCCATCGCGATACTTTTCTGTTACAGAGAAACCATGACAAAAGTAGACATAGCCAAGTGAAGCACAGCATAATCTAAAAGAAACAAACCCAATCTATGTAACAGAGATTTTTCAATAATTATCGTCAACTATGATGTATGAGTACCACATGTGAGTTAACAAGAAAAAAAATTGTCTCTGACAACAAAAAGAATGTTGCGTGAAATATTGTGCTAGAAACGTGCACTTGATGTAGCAGCATGACGTACAGACGACGTAATTAGGCGTGATACGACACAGTAAATCGCCTATCACAACAGTAGTGTATAATTGAGCATGATTTGACAAAATTGAACATTACAGGCATGGTTTCCTGTTGCACGATAAAAACAGGACCACTAACCATCATATATTCAAAAGGGTTCACTGAATCAAACTCGAATTTCGCCAACACAGCATTGCCGTCTTTACTGATACAGTTCAGAGCGGATTCATACTCGCACTTTAGATGAACATTCCGTAACAAGACTTTAGTAATAGCAGAGAAGCCGTACAACTGGGGATTGATGTAGAACAGCAAATTGAATCTGCAAAAAAAAAATACAGACACAAATTGTCTATGGCCCTTAGAAGGTCATTGCAGTGCAAGACCCTGCAACCTCGTTCCCACTCTCGTCCCCAGGGCCTTTCTTCCCATCTCCGGGGAAGCCCTCCCTGGGAAGAGAATACCAGTTTAAGCACTGAACTCACTAACCCTATAGGCATCTGTTCTTGCGTCACGACAAATCCACTAGCAAACCCTGCTAAAATGGCCACCATAAGCGTTGCGTGACACGCGTTGCTAGGATTCGCATAGACGATCATCATATAGACTGCAATCCACGTTTGGTTCAATACTAGTGTGATGACAGTGACCAGGAAAAAGCGCCACCAATCATATGACGTCAATACCATCAGGAACGTTAAAACTGAGCACAAAACCACTGGAAATACGCAGGCGGCGGTTGTGGTCGAAAATGTTTGAATCACGTGTTCGAGGGTATATCCAACGTTTTCAGACGAATCTAGTCGAAGAATCTGTGGACATTACAAAAACAAATTTTCATACAACTGACCAGTTGCCAAGCTCCTTTCAGCGTCCTTTGGCTATTTAGCCTCTAACCCAGATCTCACTGGCGTGTATCTGTAGGTTTGCAAATGACCGTGGGAGATATGGGAACGAGATTATCGGCTACCGACATGGAATTCGCCACTTTAGAAACAAGTAGAGGACTGGAGCCCAAATGTGTGCCGCAATTGTTTCAAGACCAAGCAGCGGTTTACTGTCGGGTTGTTTTAACCTAGTCTCTAAGCCTCATTTTCCACGTGGCCTATGCGTTTTCGGTCACATGGTTTGTGTTGGATACTTTACCGATTTGCGTTGATCCAGAAGGCCTAGGAAGACGCCGTACAAGGACTAGCAAGGGTTGTCTCACTTACCTCCAGACTTCTGTTAATTTGTTTCTCAAGGAGAGAGCCAAGCAAGAGGAGACTGGGGATAGAGGCACCACAGTACGCAGTTATAATAAATACAGGCCTTTCCTCCTGCCAGTAAACAGTCCCGGCAGTCAAACCAACTATGGTGAACATGATTGGTAAGTACATGCTTTTTCCTAGTGTATGTGACAACGATTCTCTGGTGTCTATTACAAACAACCTCGTAAAGATCCCACTGTTTTCGGTGCTGTAAAGAAAGACAATCTGTTATGAGTACATGAAATAAACTAGAGTGGCGTTTAGTCAAGGCGTGGGTAGCCTGCGAGAGTAGACGTCTGCTCTCACAGGCTAAAGGCGTGGGTGTCTCGATGCGACCGGGTGGGGAGTACTGTGGGTGTATCGAGACACCCATGCTCATGGCTGGAGACTAAGCCTACGTTGTACTTCAGCGCATTTTTCACAAAGGCAACGCTCACATACCAGTTTTGTGACCTTGACAGCAGCACATTTTTATCCATCTTGCTGGGCTGGGGGATTTCTTCGGCACTAGTTTCGACATGTTTTTCCGTCATCATGGCCTCTGTCATCTTTTTATTTTGAAGAATTTCTAATACAATTTCTGAAGAATGTTGAAAAATGCTAACGTCAGCTGGTTAATACTGGTAACCCACAACTGGGCTGCTAGCGCGTAAATGTGTATAATTCACGAACAGTCCCGTATGCCATGCCTTCAGGAAAAGCACAACTGAGAGCCGAAAGGCTAAGAAAAGACTTTATCCATCTCTTTTGACCTTTGAAAGTTCTCTCTTTGATTGTTCAAGAGAATATAGTTTATAAGGAAGGACATTTTCTTCTTCTTCCAAACAGAAGTGGACACTAAACGAAGCACTAAACGTCCTGCTGTTAAAAGCGACGTTAAGTGCGTCTTATCTTTATACGCCTCCTCGTTCCCAGGGTGCCATGGGGACGGGAAGAAGAGAGAACCTAAGAACGAGGTTGATGTCAGAGACGACGAATATATCTACCACTGTAATGATGCAAAAATGTCAGGCGTAGACGTACGATGCAAAAGGCCATTTCCGAGTTTTGAAAATTCAAAACGAGGATAATTGCAAAACTTGTCCTGTGGAAATGAGTGTCATTTGTGTAACACAAATAACACTGCTAGCATTCGAATCACTTTACTAAACTAGCACAACAGTTACACGAGTGGTAGGTCTAAAAAACTGCGCATGTCCGATCCAACTCGGGCTCAGGCCCCACGCAACATTTGCATGAAAATGAAAAATCATTTTTATATCAATAGCTTCGCACTTAGCCTCGCCTTGAAACAGAGGCTTGGAGTAACTCGGAAATGGCCCATCAACCGGCATTGCGAGTAATCGTGCACGACGTCTACGAGCCATGAGACATCTTCTTGTCTTACTCGATTATTCAAACATACAAAGCGGCAAAAAAGCATTCGCAAAAAAAACACAATTTCGAGTATAATAAATCTCTACGATAGAAACTCGCCTTCTAATCCCTTTGTGTCCTCAGTTTTTTCATCCGTCAAGAGGCTGTAATGTTCTGAGAGACTTGACGGATTCCCACTGAAAATCACCTAAAGTAGACAACATAAGTTATACTTAAGACGTACCCAATGAAGCTGCCCAAATTCAACAGTGAAAAACACCTTGAAACTTAAAAATTCTGCATCTATTTGTCTATACTGAAGCGCTTTTGTTACGCTCTAAGATCAATGATTAGGCAAAAAAATTGCGCGCCACTTTCTCGACCAATCAGAGGCGAGAGTTAACTTTTTTTGCTCGACTTTTCTTCCGCCGGTGTCGGGCCACGTGTCGAGCTATGATTGGTTCATTTTAAGGGTGCGACGCTCTGATTGGTCAAATAAAATGCAATTGGTTATAGTTCCATGACAAGCCACTGAAAACGACCCTAAAGGTACAAATTCTTTTTCGTTTTTTACCCACCTGGTGATCAGATAATAAAACAATTTGGTTGAACAGCCCAGCTGTTTCTGGTGGAAGAGATTTCAATGTTATTATCACCAAGTGTCCATTATCGCTGAGTCTTCTCAGAGTATTAAGCATTTCCAAAGACGACGCAGTGTTTAGGCCTGAAAAGATTTAGTAGAACCATTATATTCATTAATAGGCGGGATAAAGAAATGTTGGTCAAAACACCAGATCTTTGGAACGCTCACTGGTTAGGCAAGAACTCGCTCCGGTAATTGACGAGTAACTTGCGTCTGGAATGTTACTTAGGTCCCTCACCTCCGCTTTTACATGACGTACCTGCCACTGGTTCATCTATAAAAATGGCAAGAGGTCTGGTGACTAGATGCGTTGCTAAACAGATACGACGTGTCTGCAATCAAAGTAAGTCTTTTCAGAATTACAGCAGGAAACAGTTCTTGTCCGAAAGAAATTTGATTTTTATTACAAAGAAAGAACCGCAAAAACAGACCTGCAATTCAGTAAACCTCTTTTTGAATGACCCATCCATTGTTTCTTCCGCCATTGTGGTAAGTTTCGTCTAAAGGATAATGAATATTGAAGCACAGTTGGGACAATACCTTTAGAAATATTGTATGGGTAAAAGGAAGACTTCGTTAAATTTTTAAGCCTAAATCAGAATGGATCAGGAAGACTCGTCGACGCTCAACTTTTAATTTCAAGAATAGGTTTTTTTCACAATTGACTGGACATAAGATAACAAACAGAGGAAAAAATCCGCAAAAAAGAACGAGATTGCTAAAATTTTGTAACTGAAAATTTTAAACATTATGTTCTTTTATACAAATGCGACAAGCACTGAAACTCCAATAAAAGAAATTTTCGTTTTAAGAGCCCATTACTGCCTAGAGTTTGGACATTGATGACGTCAACGTGCCGAATATTCGCTATTATTGTGAATTTCAATAATAACTATGTGATTTCTTGTCAGTCTTTGATACGCACCTCATAGATTACTTGCACTACTCGTTTCACCACCATGCTGTCATTCCCAGCCATCCGCATCAAGGCAATATGTGTGAGGTACTGTCTCAACCTAAGTCTTCCATAGTAAGGCACAGTAAACTCCGACAATTGGACAGTTTTATTTCTGTATCGATCACCGACTTTAGTTAGCTCCTCGTTGTTGATAAACAAGTGTTCCTTAAGAATCACAAGGGAAAAAGGAAAATTAGTGAAAGAGCTCAGAAAATATCCGCCATCTATTCGGTAAATTTTGCTTTTGAAGCAGATGCCTTTCGCGTTACTCTTCGGCCACAACTCAACAGTTAGTTAGTATTCAGCAACCGTTCGCTTTAAAACGACTTTTGTGACAACTGTTCCGCTGTCTTTTGTCATCTCTGGTCTTGTGGATACATTGTAATAACAGACACGCCAATAATCCGATATTCTCGGCCAAAATAAACCACACAAAATTAACATAAATAGATTCCCGCGTTTACATATTCCTGTTATTAAGGTCACTAACTCGAGGTCTATAGGTTTTCCGAATTCAGTAAAGACAGTTTGAAAGCTCACTTAGTTAAAAAATTTATTCTACAACATGGGAAGAACGATGGGTGTGACACATAGTGACCCCCTCCCCTTGAACCTTCCCATTGAAAAATCCCAACTATACTCCTCTTCTCATTGTGCCTTTTACCTGTTCACATTCACACAATAGTCGTCCACTTAGAAGCCTCAATAAAGTTGTTTTTCCTGCTCCTTGGTTTCCAACAAGGCCAACAAACTCACCCTGATTGAACC
Organism: Porites rus; assembly: GCA_964035705.1. Taxonomy (NCBI): domain Eukaryota; kingdom Metazoa; phylum Cnidaria; class Anthozoa; order Scleractinia; family Poritidae; genus Porites; species Porites rus. The sequence continues at coordinate 1,227,427 of OZ038005.1, read as the reverse complement.
TCAATGCTGCGTTATGAATACCTTGGGTATGGAAATCTCTGCTTGTTTTTACTTCCATACTTTCAGTTGCAGTTTCACCTTGGTCCGACTCTGTGAAACCGTGATCTACTGGGACCGCACTTTCTTTACGTCTCGGAATGTTGTTTGAATTGAACTGTCTTTCCTGAGAGTTTTCATCATCAGGACGCTGAATATTTTTTCCAAATGCTGCACGTAAATACTGCACAGTTCCATAAAATATTGCATCATAAGCTTTCGCAGTGTATCCATGGGCTTTGTCCTCATGAGTCTTTCTTGGTTGCTCGATGTTTTGGTAAGTCTTTTTAGCGTCAAGTAAGCATCGATAATGAGTAGAAACGTCTGGTGATGAGTAAACAAGGTTGATGGGAATTGCTGGTTCGCCAACAAAGCCCTAAGTAGAGAAAGAAATAATTAGAACACTCAATGATAGTAATTATAATCATGTTATTATTTTAGTAATGAAAATGATAATGATGACCACGAAAATGGCGAATTAAGATCCTGCTGCTGATGATGATGGTGATAGTGATGGTGACGACGTTGATAATGATGATGATAGTGATAAAGATAATGCTGTCAATGATGATGGTGATAATGATGGTGGTGATGATGTTGATAATGATGATGATAGTGGTAACGATAATGATAATGCTGCTAATGATGATGATGATGATGATGATGACGTTAATGTCGTAGTGATAATGTTGATTAAGGCAGAGTAAACTCTATTGGGTTGACGATGTTAGTGGAGTGATGATGATGTTATTCAGCAAGTCACGTAATCATTGGTTCAGAATGTGCGCGCAGGCTGATGTCACATTTATTTACGTTAACCCTTTAAGTCCTAATATCAAAATTCAAATTCTCATTTGTTGTTCCTATACGTTTTCAATAGAGGCAGTGGGAAGAATTTGTTGAAGTATCAATTAGATTCATCTTGTGTGATCAGGCCCTCAATTCTCATGACCACTGTGTTTTACAAAGCATTGATATTACAAGGAGAAATTCGATGCTGATCACTGTTAGGGCTTAAAGAGTTAAAAACACTCAGCGCAGATCCCCGAATATTTACCTTTACTGATTCATGTCGTTTAAGACATCTTTCCTGAACTCTTTTCAGCAGAGCAGACTTAACCACAAAGACTATCTTGAGGACAACACTTAACACAGTCATTACCAAGCTCATAAAAAGGACCACTCCGTTGAGGAAATCGCTCCATTGAACAGCGGAGTCTACAAAAGCGAATACTTCAGGACACGTCGGATTACACATCGGTCCAAGACAACTATCAGTCACCCGTACAGTTCTGTCACGTGACTTGGCCCACTTAAGGAGAGTAGAATTCAGACGCACATTTTCATCCCCGCGACGTATTGCCAAGGATAACCACATCCCGGGCCTTTTGAAAGTTCTGCAGTGAAATTACAAAATGAAAAGAGATGAATGAAAACCTTTGAGGGTGCCCAGAAAGCAATATTCTTTGTCAACACCAAAAGGTAACCCGATTCATAAAATTTGCTCGGGAATGCTTGCATGAACTTTTAGTCAATTATGGAAAATTCCCAGGCCTTCAATTTTTGTAATAATGATGACGTCCAAATACTATTGTTTTCACAAAGACACATGAAGTTTTCACAGCAAACGGCCTAATTTGCGCAAGAAAGCAAAAACCTGAAGGGAGAACCTGGCCGTGGCAGTAAAATGACGTAATCGTGCAAATGGCCTTTTGAAAAGCAAAGGTCACGAAGTGTTGAAAGAGCACTTTTTTGACTTTTTCTGTTGTAGTGATACATACCTGAATACAGCATTTCCTTGAGTGAACAGTCGGTTGTATTGTAACAAGCCTCCTTTTTCTCTCAAGCTCGACATACTAAAGAAGGAATGTTGAAAACACGCCGGGACGAAAAAGCTAATGTTTGATGAGTAAGTAACAAGTAGTGACTGGTTCATCGCCCCTCCGTACATTTCAACCATGGTTAAAAGATCAGATGCTCCATTCTCTGCCATAAAGACTCTATCAGTAAACCGACGAACAGCTTCTCCGACGATATAGATGTCAAACATACTATGAATAAAGAAAGTTGGTATGTCTGTAGGGTAGTATCCCTGTGCAATCATACACGGTGCTGACAGGCAACATGGGAATCCGAATGAAAAATCGGCGCATGCGCGAGACAAAGGTTGTCCAACGCTGTAGAATTCCTTTGTCATTCTTGACGTGATGCTTTCTTGAAAATTTATGAACCATCCACTGTCAAAGATTGCGGACAACTTTGTGCTTGCGTTCATGGAGAGGAGAATATTTTTTAACCATTTTACATGGTTTAATACGCCAATAGCTCCAGCACTACTTCCAACAAAGACAACCTCGCGGGCGCGATTCAAATCGTGACCTAATAACTCCAAAATCACGCTTTGAAAAATGATTTTCCCACCAAAAATGAATTCGTTTGTGGTGCTTGCGTCTTTTGAGCTGGATACGTTAAATCTTGTTTGCGTGCCTAGCCAGGAATCACTACTACAATAAGGAATCAAAACACGAGAAAAGTCGTAGTACAAATGGTTGGTATTTATATCGCTCGACAGCAAATCTCGGCCTGTTATTGAGTTTGGGAAATGCTTTGATGTCATTAAAGCGTGTGTGATCTTGCTACCAAATCTTTCAATGCACTGGCGTTTCGTCAAGCAGTAAGATCCACTTTCCAAGAAGATCATCCACTTTGTGGGATTCTGGTGCCCTAAGTAATACACAGGTCTTGATCCGTCATTGCACGAAGCTGCCAGGTTTCCAAGCTCCCGTTTATACATAACATTTGAGCGAAAGTAGCCAAGGTGACACTGCTGGAACGCTGATGTGAACAGAATTGCAAGAAGCAATCGTGACATTCTGGAATGAAACAAAACTATTGATTCGTCATCAAAAAAGTGGAATCACTTCACTTCCGTCACTTTTTAACAGATCGTTCGAGGTCGCCAACCTAGCCACCCTTTCAAACTCACTAGAGCAGAGTCGAAATAGGTTTAATTTATCTGAAAAAAAAAATTAACTTCAGTGACTTGTTGTAACTCATAAAAGGTCGACCTTGACTGAAAGGATTTTTACATTGATATGTGTGTTAGCTTTTATCCTTTTCGCTAATGTACTTGAAACTTAAACTTCTTGACGGGTGCCCAGATTATTTTTGTGAACCAGGAAAGGCGACGAGTATCACAGAACTAAATAGCCACCCTGCGCGGTCAGTGTTTTTATCTTAAGAGAAGGCATAAGCTCAGCTTACCTAGAATAAAACGCATAAAGCGTAGAAGAAGTTTTTGCCGTTCCAATTTCAGTTAAAAAGACTTATATTTATATATAAATTTAACTGCGAGAGCCTACATCTTTCGTTTTGGCCGGAACGAAAGGATTTCGAAGGGACGCGACAGGATTGACCCCATAACGTTTGTTAAAATATTTGAATTAGAACACAAAGGTTAATGAAACGGTACCCTTTGGTGCTATGCGGGGGTGTTTAGGAAATTTCAAATTGCTTTTGGCACATATATTATTAGTGCAGAGTAAAAAAAATTCTGATGGATTTCTGATAGCCTTTTATTTCACCATAATCGTCATCTACGAAATAACGATTGCATTTTTTAGTAATTCAGTGTTTTGAACTACAGTCGAACCTTTCTGTACGCGTGGACACCTCACGGATATCTGACACGGACACTTCTCCCTTCTTTGCTTCGTCGCCAATGGACCAAAAGTCATTCACTTCAACACCATCGATATAAATAGAGACGCATTTGGAAAGCGTACACACTGGCTTGGCCCTGTTCCTTTACGGCAATGACAAAGGCCGACCTGACGGCTTTAGATTAACCCAGTTTCTGTAGTATGAAGCACGTAGAAGTATCTCTACTCCCCTATGGATCGGGATGTTAGTCTACCATAGGGTTCTAGGAATATCTCGCCAGTTTTCATTTCAACAAAGTAGAGCAAAGTTTTTGTTTAAGTAGACAATGCGGTGGCAATGCTTGAACCAGGACCTACAGATTTGAAGTTCAAACTGTTAATATATCTCTTCCTTTGGTGCCGTATTAAGCCCGAGGTTTAACTGTTTTGTTTTAGAGTCTAACACACCGACAAAAATACAATAAAACTTCCTAACTCGTTTGCAATGCCGGCAGAGCGTTGCCTATTGAAAATGTCAGATTGGACGCTATCTAGAGCCAAATACAAGTGTTAATCAAGCCAATTTCAGTATCAGCTGAATGACGATTAATGTCGGTGAGGAACAGCGCAACGGAACTTTGAAAGAGAAGTGATCCGTTTTTATTTTTATTCTACCATGTTTAATTGCCTAATATACTATGGAATGAAAACGTATATATCCGAATATCAGATATATTCTTGTGAAATGTAAAAGGGATTTTCATAACGTTTTGAACTCAAGCCACAATGGGAAACTTAATAACCGTAGTCTCAGTCCACCTGAAAGTTTACTTAGTATGTATTGCAAATAACAAAGATGTCGTTCAAAGTCACTATTTTTGCTCCCAAAGTTTTCCTTTGAGCGCAAATCGGTGAGACCATTTAAAGATTTTTACCTTAATCTTTCAGAGGTAAACTTTGGTCTCTAAATCTCAAAATAAAGCATACTCGCGGGACAGTTCGGGACGTCTCGAGCTGTCTCGGAAAACGTCCTTAGAGGAGTTGCCTGAGGGAGCTGATGCAACGCAGCGGTCATTTGCATACCTTATTATAGGAAATTAACGCTCAATGAAATTAAGGTATTGGAAATTAACGCGACTTAAATTAACGCGAATTTAATGGAAAACGACTTTCGAATAAAGAAAATTAACGCGGAGGAGGAGGTAGAGTTTCATAATGCGATTAAGAGACAGTTGGTGGTGAAAACTGGAAAAAAATTTATTTCAACACTGGATGCAAAAAAATTCAAAACTGTACAAAACTGAGCTGACATCACTTCTGACAGCGACAACGATGAAGATGAACTCGAAATATTGTAAACCTTCGCCTTAACTTTTGTGAAAGATGAAAAAATAGAAAGAAAGAAAGCTTGTAGTTAATGTTTTTCAGGTGTCAAGAATGTCTGGACAGGTTTCAAAATTGTGGTTAAAATACTGGAAATTAAGAGCGCGGAAATTAACGCTGCACTTAATTAACATCGCGGAAATTAACGCTCAACAAAATTAACGCGAATTTTGACGATTCGCGTTATTTTTATAGAGCGTTAATTTCCTATAATAAGGTACGTTTGGTTGGCAAGAAATGTCATTTGTTCCAAGAAAAAGCTTTATTTTTTTCAATCAAAAAGCAACAACTCTTACAGTAATACTTGTATACGATGACATCTACCCTTCTACGAAACTAAAGCAAGTTTTAAAACTTAAAAATGAGATTCACTATCTTCATAATTCTAGCCCGGTGTAAACGAAATCTAAAGAAAATTTGCTTGATACTCTCCCTTCATTGCTTCGACGGGAACTCGTTAATTAATAAGGGTCCTCAATAGGTTTTCCGGGATACGGGATTTCCTTAGTTTGAAGCTCGGGATTCGGGATTTTACAGCAAAATCAGGGAGGGATTCGGGATTAAAAGTATGCGCGGGAGGTGGGATGCCAAAAATAGCCCTCGGGATTACGGGATTGCTCGAAATCTTAGGTCAGGATTACGGGATTGAAGAACCCTATTGGGGACCCTCGTTAATTGTAAGTAAACTTAGTCCTAGCTGGAGCGTCGAAAGCAACATTAACAGTATTGTTATTCTCAGAAATGACCCTTACACCCAGATAAGACAACAACCCTTCAGTACTATTCAAACTCTCCTCCTTGAGTTTTAAAAATGCATTCGTCTCGGCTTCGTAGGCCGCTCGGATACTGTCGGCTTCAGCTCGGGCTTTTGACAAAGAAACCCTCGCCTCAGACTCTGCCCGTTGGATTGTAATCTTTGCCTGCGCGCGGGCTTCCTCCTTTTCGGTGTTCGCTTCAACCACTTGTCGCGGGCGCTGATTTTCAGCAACTTTGATGTTTTCTTTGGCGGCCTCTTTGTTCCTAATCACCTTTTCGTATGATTCTGGTCTCATGATATTTCTCACCTAAGACATGAAAAATCATTAGGACGTGTGATATCACCATCCTCCTCCTAAAAGGGGCGAAGCTAGGAGGCGCGCTATTCATAAGGCATTTGACCATGGTCAGTTACATTTTTTATAATCAACATACTACTAACCTCGCCGCTTTTACAGAAAACAGGGCTAGCTTAACCGGTAGAGGGCTTCCCAAGCGGAGAGAGAGGTCACGGGTTCGATCTCCGTGGTCGAGCCAAACCTCAAGGTCTTAAAATTACTAAGAAATTAACTTTGGCGTGGCCTCCGATGAGGACATAAAACTGGCGATCTCTCCAGTAAGAAATGTGAAAATACTGTAGTGTGCTCATTTCGCAATTTTGTGCTAAATACATTAGCACTTCAAAAATCGTTTTTCTAAAACAAACTGATCTTCATTCGTTGACTGCTAATATCTAGACCTGTATTTATTTTTTCGCGTTATTCATTTATTGACGTTGCCTTTCCAAATCCTAAATTCCTTTCCTTTTTGCCCAGCTGTTTGGCTTTTGAGTTAAGATACGATTACCATTTGCCAAGAGATTCTGTATATCCTCACTACAACGTTGCTTATGCGACCCATTCCTTTATCAACCCGCAAATATAGAAAATAAGCAGTGGGACAACGAATAACCCTAGGATCAGTTTGGGATGTTTGAAATTAATTTTTACAGTTGTACAAAGATTTTTTATCATAGCACCCTCCCTCTTGCCCGGGCGCTTCTTGTGACTTTTCTGGGGTAGTGGCGGCGCAAGGGCCGTCATTGAAACCCTTCCCTTGTGCGTTTGCGGTTTTTGAAGTTTCCCGTCGAAATTGCTAAGAAGCGCCGAGGTACGAGACAGCACAGCACCTGTAAATCTTCCACGTCTGCCCAGAGTGTTTCAAATCTCCGACCCAGGGTTTTGCGGACAAGATCCTGGAAAGAGGCGCGTTGAGACTGTAGCTGAGTTGTGTTAAACGCGCTGCAGGCATCATGAATCGCTGATTCACCGACGCTTCTGAAAAATTAAAATGCACAAAACCGTTTCAAAAATGCTACTGAGCAGTACTTTCCTGTGGTGTGTATCTTATGTAGTACAAATTGGCTCTAACTTCTGAGTCTGTGGATGAAATCCTATAGTGTTACCGTCAAATTAAAGCTACTGAGCAGTACTTTCCTGTGGTACTGTTTATTATGCTGCACAAGGTGGTTCTAACTTTTGAGTCTGTGGATGAAATCCTATGTTGTGACCATTCAAATGAAAGCTACTGAGCAGTACTTTCCTATGGTACTGTTTATTATGCTGTACAAAGTGATTCCAACTTTTGAGTCTGTGGATGAAATCCTATGGTGTGACCATTCAAATGAAAGCTACTGAGCAGTCCTTTTTGTGGTACTGTTTATTATACTGTACAAGGTGGTTCCAACTTTTGAGTCTGTGGATGAAATCCTATGGTGTGACCATTCAAATGAAAGCTACTGAGCAGTACTTTCCTGTGGTACTGTTTATTATGCTGTACAAGGTAATTCTAACTTTTGGGTCTTTTCAGAACTACTGATCAAACTGAATCTCTCATTTCTAAGCCTTAATTTTTGCCCCTTACTTGAGAACTTCCAGGTAATTCTCCTTGTCTTTAAACTGCAGGATAATCTCTCTCAGGTTTTTGGCTTTCGCTCGATATTGAAGTTGTACTTTAAGCTTGATTTCAATGCCTTCTCGGTTAAGACACTCAAGATCCTCGTAATCAATGCTCTGGAACACGCTTGGGAAGATAATAAATTTGTAACCTGGTGAGCCAGCGTGAAGACCTTCTCGCTGCACATTGGTCGCCAGCTTCTTTTGATGGATGTCATAAGCTATTCCCACTAAATAGAACAAAAAAGACCAACATAACTTCCAAAATTTACATGTTTAATGATTTTTTGGGTGTGTAATGGGTTGCATTTTACCCTTTGCCACTTTTGTAACCAATCAGAAGTGAAATCAAATTTTCCCGAGCTTGGGGACCTTTCAAGTATTTGCTTCGAGCTCTGATTGGTTCATTTGATTATCTGTGTTTTTTTTTGTGATTGGCCAGTGTTGTTGCCATAGTTTTGCTCGATTGAAACCATCCCTCTTTATCTACGAAAGGAAAATACTTTCCGCGAAGTTATAAAAGCTCGAGACGAAAACAACCGGAAAAAAAATAAAGGCGAGGATGAGAATCAAAGATTCTGTTTCTCCTGATTATATCGTAAAATCCCAACAAACTTACATCGCTTGATTTCCGCATATTTGGCCAATTTGGTGACCACTTCTGTCAATCAGCATTCATTTGACACTATTTCAGTAACTCAGCCGTGTGAATCATGCATTCGCCTTACGATTCCTAATTCAAAAGTGACAGTTCTCTTTTAGCTTTCCTTGCAAAAAAACTTCTAGACTTAAAGAATAACTGCAATTAAGACGATTTGTGTGAATGTTCACCATTGCTTAGTATGTAAAACACTATACAATATACTGTGATTATATTATTCTTAAACTGGCCATTACGCATCTGTTCTATATGCACATAGATTTGCATGTTTCACGATTATCTGAAGAAGTTTTCTTTTCTTAAATCTGGTTTTATTTATTCATAATTTCTTTCATAGTTGCGAGTAGAGTTTAATGCAGTAGGTTTTTGTCTAGTTAATAAGAGATAACGCTGCTCAGAGCACATATGTTTGGAACTTTTCTCCACTTCCGTAATCAAAATGGAAAAACATATTCCATCCTTGCAGTGTTTAAGTTACTTAATGAAGGTGAACTGCATGAAACCCAATACTACTGAAGTAAGCAGTCGACTCTATATTGATGGACACCTCTATTTGACAGACACTTCGGTTTAACGGACACCTAGAGCTGGTCCCTGCCTTTAGTCTTAACTCCCTTTATTTAAATCTCGATAACATGGACACCTCTGTAAAACGGACACTTAGAGTTGGTTCCTGCCTTTCTTTACTCCCCTTATTTGACTCTCTAAAAGACGGACGTCGCAATTAGTGTCAGTCCCAAAGATGTACGTCTAAGAGAGAGCTGAATGTATGTTATTTCTTTTCCCAGAGGCTTTCATATGCAACTAGAGCATTGTATCATTCTCAACGTACCTTCATCGGTGTCCAACTTCCGCAGGGAAGTTCCCAACATTGCCCCAATAAAGATGATAATCACAACAGAAACGCCACCAACAACTGCGCAATATGCTTCTTTCCGCATGTTTTCTTTAGTAGAGATGTTTGTTGAATGAACTACAGAGAGACTATTACAAGCGGACAGAGTCAACAGAAAATCGTTCCTATGTCAATATTGAGGCAAAAATACAACTCGTTACGCCTAGCTGAAAGTGAGGCAATATCGTTATTGAAGCGCTCAAAGCGAGAAGACCGTAAAGTATTATTACTTTCATTAAGTATTTGACTCTATCTCTGTAATACCACGGGGTACCCACAGAAATCATTAATGACGATTGCAAATACAGTGGACTCTCTCTCTCAACGGGCACCTCTATTAGACAGACACTTCGGTAGAACGGCCAATACCTATCGAGTTAGTCCTTGCCTTTCTTTACTCCAGTTATTTGACTCTCTATAAGATGGACATCACTCTTGGACGGACATTGTCATTATCTTCGAGTGCTGAAAGTATCTCTCACGAGTGAGCGAAGCGAACGAGTGAGAGATACTTTCAGCATGAGAAGATAAAATTCGTATCCCCAAGCGGCCATGTAATGTTCTGTTTATTTTATAGATTCTGATGAAATTCCTACATAAAACACAACTTTTTTTATTCATTTTCGAAACAGCAAAATAGTACAATTAAAGTGGTCACCTATCAAAAAAATGCCTGTCACAAAAATGTTATGAAACTCGGATATAAAGTTATAAAGGAGAAATAATTGGCTAATCATGATAGTAACCATGGTGACACCAATATCCTCACACGTGAAAGATAAAAATAGTATCTTCACTGCGTGCGATGAAGATATGATTTTTTTAGTAAACTGGAAAAATCCTGGTATTTCATCAGTATCTATATCCTTAGGTCACTGGTAACAAACAAGGGAATCAGTTGTTTTTAAAAACTTTTAAACAGAGTAAACGTGAAGAGGACATTGCCTCCAAGCCTATCTTTGACCTTCCCAGCGTTCCCATGCACTTTCTTTTCCCATTTTGTATTTTCGAGTTCCACATACTGGATACATTCTGATCCCCCCCCCCCCCCCGCCTCCATTAAATTTGCATAAAATTTTGATTCAAATGCTCCTGGGAGGACTGTATATTCCCAAGTTAAGAGCATTTGAAAACAATAACTGGAGGGAGGTGTGGGGGAGGCAAACGGAAGATCTCTCTTCCCTGGAGACGCTTTCGTTTTCCAATATGGCGGCCCTTAATTAACCTTCATCAGGTTTTAACTAGATAATGAGAAATTTTCTGCATAAAAAAAAGTGTTCAAGATTTTCAATCAGCAGCAAGACGCAAAAGTGGGAAAAAAATCTTCCAGAATCTATATTTTACAATTTTTTATTTTTGCACGTGGATTCCCATAGTTCTGCTTTGCCTATCAGTTTTCATAGCTTCCAGCGGATTGCTCGCCTTTCCCGGTTTCCTTAGTTTGCAAAATCACGTACTGAGTTAAAAATTTTGAGTCATTATTATGTACTGACGTAAATGAATATTTGTTTATCGTTCTTCATATGTATGTAAACGACGATGGACCGACATTTACAGAAATTTAGGTTGACTGGACCGGTAATGCCAAACAAGGAAAATTGCACTCGCCGCTGGTCCTCAGGTCACGTCGAGACTGAATTCGTAGATATGGCTGGCTTCCACCCAAAAATCAAGTTGGGTCAAAGTTGGATAATAGTTTTTTATCCTGATAAGAAACTTAAGTAGTCAAAATCCTTCAACCTTTTTGGCTTAAATGTATATTTGTGATATGGGTAGATTTTAGGACGATCGAAAAAAATACACTGTTCTTTAAGAACCATGCAGACCATGGACAGGAGCGTAGGGATAGCTTGTACACAGGGTTTTCCTTTAAGTGATCTCATGAGACCTAAATCGCCAGGAAACTGCGAATTTACCCAACACGAGGATTTTCTAGCATTCGTACCTTGACCGCCTTCGGAAAACTGACCACAGCTAGTATCGGATTAGCGATATCATCGTCAAACACACGTCGTTCAGTAAGGAAATCGAATACCTCACAATAATTCATAAACAGAATGCTGGCGGATACCTTTTTAAATCAAATTATATTCAAACAACCTCAAACTGAAAACAGAACTAAAGTATCTGAAAGTAACTCCCCTGGGAAACCAACATTATCTTACTGTAACTTCACCCATGTGAATATTTCTTCCCAATTATTCCAGCAAGATTTCCGTGCTACCTACCGACATCGGTTTAAGCCCCTTTGATCATAAAGGAACCCGCAAATAGCTGTATATTGTAATCAAAGAGGAGCCGCGATCGAAGTTTTTTTTTTTTAAATTCCCAGATTATTGGTAATCGTTTCAACCAGTCACAACGCCTTTTCTTTCTTTCTTTCTTTTTTTTTAACTCATATCATAACTTCATTCGCTTTTTACCTGTGTCACACAGATTCTTTTACATTGAACACTTGCCTACCAGCAAGCCCTGGCGCCAATTTATAAAACTTTTACAAGTGTAATTTACAAGTGTCGCTTTTGTTTTTAGACTCTAAAACAATAGCTACACTTTAAAATTACTCTTGTAAAAGTTCTACTAAATTGACCCCTTTTCTCGTGCAATGACATCAACCGTTCTAAGCATAGACTGTCACCAGTTTCTCATTTCAGTCCACCAACGACTAGAACGGGTTAGCTAACATTCCCCCGTCGGGGAAGAGAGAGAGAGCATGGCCGAGGGCGATCTGGATTCTAAGTGATGGGGTTTGCCTGGAAAAGGAAACCTTGCTGGTGTAGTCGCTCGTGTATGATGCGGAACACTTGAGATGTACGTTTTCCGTGACAAGGAAAACATGATCTGTAATGGGAAAACAAAGCGTCAAACCTTAAGAGCTTTGCTGCTCTATTGAGGGATGACAATAAAACCGGTTGAGGATTAAATTCTTGGCGGTTTGACGGATGACGGTTGATCCAACGATATTAGCCTGTCCCGTACGTTTACATAGTTTCTACTGTTTTGTTGTTCCGTTTTTTCCTTCCGTGGCCGCCATTTGAGCGCCTGGAACGGGCTACTTTGAATCCTCGAATCTTTGAATCAGCACGCGGGTTCTTTTCACTTTGGCGTGTGCTCTACATTATTCATTGGTTAAGGAAAGTTTCAAAACAAATATTCATTTTCTGGACTTGTGGGTAATGCTTTAACGCGTTTAACGGTTTGACTGCGTGAGTTGTTTCCTCCTCTTTAGCAAACATGAGAAAAACCACGCTGGTTAAATTTTGTCGCACGTGCAAGCACGTCTTGCTTACCACTTCCTCTTACCGCTCCGATGGTGCAGAACAGCCACACAACATTCGTTTCGCCCCGAGAAAAACAACAACTTTTTTTGCGATTACATAAGTTTTTAGTTAGCCTGAGTCGCAGCCAGACTTTGTCACTCAAGGCCTAGATAGAGAACTCGATATAATCCGTCTGCCTGTCTATAATTGGGATTTAGACTGTCTGCGACCTAAAAAAAAATGAGTTTTTGGTCACAAAAATTAAAAGCAATAGTAAATACCAGTTGGAACAGATTAAATTGGGTGTAATTTGTCCCCTCTCATCAACCACGTACAAGGAAAAGTTATACGATGTATCATCCTAGCTGTACAGTTAACTCGGCTACTTTATTTTATTTTTTTTGTTATAATTTTAAAACTAAACCAATCCGATTTAACGGGGTAGTAGATGAACATCATTTAGTTTTTCTATAATTTAAGATATAATATTGTATCAACACTGATTATACCCCGTGGTTTATAAATACAGAATTTCGTTGATGATGTTGTGGTTGACAAGAAGTTTAGTTTTCGCAAAAGATGGTGAAAAATCAGTCTTTTTAATTTATTTACATAAATTGAATTAAGCCACTTATTAACATCTTCAGTGAAGTACTTGTAACGAGAAGATTAAAAGCACGTCCGCACAGTTATACTTTATAATACTAAAGCATAACTAAGCAAACTTCAAGTAATGCCAAACTCTGTTTCATTTTCTATCATGCCCTATGTTGCTGAAGATCGAGTAACTGTCACGCTAAAGTTGCGCCGAAAAGGATTTATTTAAATGGTTAAACCATAGGATTTCACCCACACACTCAAAAGTTAGCACTGCATCAGTTTCATATCTTTATAATTGACTTTAAAAGGTTCTAGCCATTAAATCCGTTCTACTGAGACTAAGAACAAATGGAGACATCGTTCACTGCATGTTTACACTTTCGTAAATGGTGGGACTGGGCTATTTTAGTTGGAAATTGTAAATGTGCCTTGGGGTTTTCATCATGAAATTTCTTGGTCTACCCACAAACTCATTGTATAATTATTAAACAAAACTTCATTAAAAGTTTATGACGTTGGCGTAAGCTTTGGATGGGTGCACATGAATGCAACAGATAACACGCGGAAACGGATGTGAAAACGAGACTGAAGTGTTTGCGCGGTTGAAAAGAACATTTACATTTTCAAATGTACCGAAAACGTTTGAGTTTCCATGCAAATAAAAAAACAGTCTCTGACTGATTACGACAAGAATACTATCTTTAACGGCTTCAGTGAAAAGATAGGAAACCATTCAGAGTTCTTCATGTTTTCGTTTTAAGAGCAGTGATTAATCTTTTCAATAGGCTTTTTCGTTGAATCGATCGAAATGCAGTTATTTATTGGCGTTTGAAATCTCACTGAACTCTTTTTTAATATCAAATTGCTTATTTTCGTTGTCAAGGTAACTGACCATATTTTTCATATTGGCCACTAAAATGGATTTGAAATAAAATATTTTATGAATAGCCGTTTAAGTGCCTGAGTTGTTCTCAAGAACTAATATATAAATAAAACCCACGACTCATGGAAACCATTTGTAACTGCCATTCAGTCAGGAATCCTACTCAAGAGCTTCTTTCCTTTTCGTTTTGCTGATGCGGCTGATTCTTCGATAGAAGTACGCTTATAGAGGTGAGCTTTCCGAGTTCAATAATTATAGACACTTTTATCAAATCATTCCGGCTCCCATTCGATTTTCTTATTCTAGAAAATTCGGCCGTGCAATTACGGCTTTTAAAATTAGCGCATTTCGACTGCCTCAGTGTAAACTGAGTATTGCTAAGCGACAAACCAACGCTGAAAAAATAGATAACGACAACCACGCGTCTTAGTTACGAGGAAGGACATCTGTATAAAAACGAAAGATTTCAACAATGGCCATCAATTTTAGCTTAATTCCTTGTTATAATGATGAATAAATTTCCAGCTGAGGAAAACACATAGAGCGAGTGTGCTTTTAATGAATGAAAGGACTTTGACAAAATACCTTCTCCTCTTCCATTTTGAACAGGTGGCGTGCCTATTGTTTACAAGTTTGAATAACGTGGTCGCTTTTTTCCCAACTAATTTGGGTTTTCTTCTTTGCATAAGACAAGAAAATATGTTCAAACTGCGGTGGGTAATTATGTAAGCTCTTGGCAAACAAGAGTACACGGGGCAGAAAAGAAAAGAAAAGTACAAATTTGCCAGCTTACTTTGCATGGCAATGGCAACTTTTTGATGTCTATCAAGTATAGAGGCAAAAGATAACACTAACACTAATGACTTGGAGAAAGCCAAAATTAGATTATGTAGAATAGCGTGTCATTCAGATCAGATATTAAGGCCGGCAAAAAAGGTTTACGCCTTCAGCCTTGAATATTTGCGTTTTCACTCTGATTGCACTGAGACTTGGGATCATTAAACAAAAATTTTATAATTTACACGTGATTAAAATGCAGAATTCTGCCAAAATATTCATTCTTTTTTTTTTAAATTAGTTATGTTGTTTTGGTTGGAATGAGCCTACTTAAGTTAACATAAAATGAAGTAATTGTACAACTTTTGTGTAACTATTTGAGTTTTATGGAAAAAGCTTTGCGTCTGCATTTCTGTAAAAATCATCCTTGCTAGAGAGTAATGACATTATTGTCGCGTTAGTTGATTTTTCTGCAGGCCAATATTTTTAAGTAGCATTTCCTAGGAGGCCAGTTTAAATACAACCTATCACGCACCAGAAAATACTGTATTGAAAATTCATGTCAAACATTTGCCAATTTCTGAAAGTTACTGTGAAAGTTGAATGCCGCATTTCATATGTATGCCCCCTCGGGGTGAAGAATTTGATTGACGCCATATCCAAAAATTCGTTCTCTAATGGCCTGGCATGCGTTGATTTGTCTTAAGTTGGCGAATTTTTTAACGGCCGGGTATCCCCGTCTATCACGATATATAGAATGCTTCGTAGCAGACGATCACGCAAACAGTTTAACAAAAAAGACAAAAAACTATTCTCCTTCTGAAAAACTATTGCCAAGAGGAAAAATATTCTTCCCCCTTAATAGTATAAAAGTCCTTTCTATTAGAGGATTGCGAGTGCTTTTTTGCGGGTAATTTCGTCTCAACATTTCACAAAACGTTAAAATTCTCTATTAAATATTGGCTACTTTTACATTGTAGCAGACACATTTTTGCTAGTTTCTTTTCATTTCAATCTGAACACCGAAATAGCACATTAAAAGATTTACAAGATCACAAAATAACTCAAATGAAATCTCTCTTATTGGCGGGCCCTTGTCGAATTTAAACGCACGTTTTCTTCGGGGCTAAACTTTGTGACACATATTTGTTTCTTTTCCAACCACTGTTATGTTAAATTATTTATTAAGTTTGTCAAGAGTGAAACTACTAAGTCAAGTCCTTTGGCAAACACCAAAAGACGTCAAAAAACTAAATGTGATTGTAACGGCGTCATGGTATTGCTTAGAAACATAACAGAGACGATTGAATTCTGCTTCCAGTTTGGTGACGCCATAGAAACACAGACGCTATATCTTCAAGTGTCGACTTCAAAAATAATTTTTTTCTTCATTTTTGTAGAAAGTAGTAAATTGTCGATCAGGAATTAAAGCAACCAATCAAAATCTTTGACTCTCATTTTCTTTGCCGAAAATAACGTCAAAAACATGGTCTTTCCGCATTTTCCCTAGCGTAAGGAAATTGATTTTAAATAATTGCTCGCATAATTGGATTCATCTCATAAAAAATGTAAAACTCTTATTCGACGAGCAAAATAATTGGCGATACTCAACGCGTATTGGCCATTTGGTCTTAGTATTTATCAAGCCACAACTAAATCAAGAATTTTGTTTGAAATTTAAAACAAGTTTCACCTCTGTTTGATTTTTAATCAGCCTTAATTTTACGCGCGTGATCTGACTTCAAACGAAACTATAGGGGAGCGAAAAAATATATTAAAAAACATTATGAAGCAGTTTGGCGGTACGTGTCATTGTCATTTAGCTTTTAAACGCCAGAGGAGGTATTTTGAGCAACAGTGATTTTTTTGTTTTGCCTAAATATAAACCTCACAAGCGCGCCTTTCTGTCCAACGGAACCTCTTCAAAAAGACACAGTTGAACGGTTGAGCTGCAATCGTCTGACTTTTTTTTCTGTCGCAACGAACGCTTCATTAGCCATTTAGAATGCAAGACTTTGAAATTAGAAGCGAAAACAAAATATTAGCTTTTGACAGTACATTGGCCAGTATAAATTAGTGGTAAAAAGTGGAATAATATCGCCTAAAAAGAAACTCCAATTTGGCGGCGAAGGGGTTCGGACGCTTGTCCCTATAGCAACGTGCTTATGGCTTGACGTTACCCCGGTTACCAGCCCTCTTGCTCCAATGCTCTCACCTTCATCGAATCATTTCCTTTTGCTACCAATGTGAGATAGTTTGGCTGGATTAACTGTGCCTCGTGGAACTATTACGGAAGCTCTCCTGGAAAAGCTTTTAGAAAGAGTTTTGAATTTTCTAGTCACGAGGTTCTAGCGAGGTAAATTTTCGAAAATGTCTATAAATTTTGCGATGTCGTCATTGTCCGAACGTTGTTCGAAACGAACCTTATTGCTCATGTGTTGTTGTAGTTTTAACTCACTGTTGTTTATGTGGCCTGTCTTAGAACTATTTTGCAACATTACGAAGGTAAAGAAATATCAGAGGGTATCGAAGATGAACTGAGAAAGATAACCAGGCGATTTGAGGTAAGCATTTTGGCTATTATTGTCATATGATCTTTATAACTTTACGATATCTCCACAGCCACGTTGCGCAAAGTACGAGAAATCTCTGAGAACATACGCCGGTAGTTCATCCTGCAAGTCAAAATTTAGCGTCAAGGTTGTAACACTGAATGCTTATAGAGAAATTTGTTTGTAAGACAGCGTGCAATGAAAGAACTTTGCAAACGTATAGTGAAAACAACACGCAGTGTGTTTTCTTATTGTGGCCTCCATGTTTCAATGGCATGGCTGATTCGATTCACTGCTAGTTATCGATGGAGCATCAGAGCCTTTTGAAAGTCAAACACTAAACTCTGATAAATTCTGATTAACATGAAAGTCATGTCAAAAAGTGAGTACTATTTGTAGTGAGTATCTCTTACTAACACGTGTGTTTTGCAAGCACATTGCGCGATCTTTCTCGACTCAAAGAATATTGTTATGCGAAAAAATTAGCTTGGACTGTATTTCAGTTTCGTTAGCCCGATTCTTCCTGTGTTCGATCTGACAAAACGACAATTATTTTGCTTTATTTGACTCGTGTCGCGTTTAATTCTTGTGAAGGAAGTGGTAAAGATCTCCTTTGGGACTCGACTTTATTCTTTTCGGATATCACAAATTGTATGCATCTATTGTCGATGCGCGAGTGATTCTGTTGGAATTGCTTATGCTATATCAAAAGAATCATTCGAGCGGATTTATTTGTAAACTTTCCTTTACTTGGCCTGGTCTCTTTTAACTCTGCGAAAGAGTAATTTGCAGCGATTTCGGAAGACCTCCGCTATTTTCAAGCTACTTTTTGTGTCCAGCCATTGTCTTGCAGATCGTAAAATTTCAATATATTATTAAACCGGCCGCATGGCGATAGGGTGTTTGAGCCATAACGGCAGGTACGAACGTTTTTGACGCCATGTGTTTTGAAACTTTGATTTATACCTTTTTATGTTTTCTCCCACCCCAAAAAGTCAGAGTGAAGTTTAAGTTCTATAGGTGACTTGTAACTTCTTCACTTAAGGTCTCGGTGTTTTGTTCCCTTTCAAAAAGTAAAAAGAATATTTAATAGCGATTAATAAATCATGAACGTGTTTTTTAGTCAGTATGTGTTGGAAGGTGACTGATTTTCAAAGTGTCAAAATATGCGTTCCTTCGTCTGCATCGGAAAGCTACAAACACTGCTCATATGCTTTGGGTCCTGTCGCACATCTGCAGGCACAGTACCTTCCTTCGCTTTCGTCAATGTTTTTGTAATTCAATCTACCGTGGTGTGTTTTTTAATTTCTAGATACATGTAGCTTGTGGATAAACCCATTGTTTTGAATAGATTTTAAAAAGGCCTGAAACAATATCGATCAATCAATTTGGTTTCAAAACACTCAGCGTACTTTCTTTGTTTCCGTGGAGAAAGGCACCATTTTTTCGCGTTTTCGCTTTGCGTGCGTGCGATGGACGTTTTATGTTTTGAATCAGCATGCTCCGTGAGTAAAATAACCGCCCCTTGCTATTTCCCTCTAAGTTTCCATTTATTCATTTCCTTTTTTTTTTGGAACCTCGAGAAAACAGATTAAATTCCTGACCTGTGTAAGTATTGCAGAAGATTTTTGTTTGAAAAACAAATTTACATCAAGCTTTGTAACACGGCTAGGCGTGCACTTTTATTTTGAACGCGATTTTTAAGTTGCTACGTACGCGACAGTTTCCATATGTGCAGATGATAAAATTTAATCGATTCCATATTGTGAAACGATTTTTGCATTCATGAATAGTTTAGCATTTTTATTTCCAACAAGAATATCCTGAAGCGATCAGTAAACTTAGCTTTCGATTTTATTGACTGCGTCAACATACTCGCGAAAAAATAAAACTTGATTTTCGTTTGGAAAAAAAAAACGAAAACACATTTTGTAAGAAAACATGAAAGAATTCGAGCCAATTTATCTACATTTAATGAGACAACCAATCCGAATTAAGCAACAGAATTAGTTTAAAAGCAAAGTACTAATTATTTTGAACAAAAAATATTTGCTGCGAGATCAAATTATATTTTTGTTCAACACATTTCTTTTTGTTTACACTCATTGTTGAAAATAGTCCAGATATTACTGTTTGAAATCTGAGATATGTTTGGGCAAAAAACGGGGTTTTAAAAGATACTCCAGTTAATTCATTTTTCTCACTGACATTTTGAAACGACGTTCTTTTTGATGGAAGCACATTTTTAATCATTTTGCTAAAAGGAATTTGTTGAAGAGGATAACATCAGATAAGTGGTGAAAATTTCTGGTTAGTTTCATTTTAATCTTTTTATCGTAGTGATGTCATGTATTTTGTAAACATGCTTCTGGAAAAATTTCAATGCAAATTTTGGTCATTTGTTTGAAATGAATAAAGGCAGCAAGCAGAATTGGACTTTTTATTTGAATTTTGCACAATGTTGTTTTAGTTACTGACACCGTTGTCATGGTTATAAACAGCTGCTATAAACAGGGGGCTACCAAGTATCCATATGCGGAGAAAAATACATCCATGATCAGTATCCAACAGTTTTCAGACAATTTTGTGAGTTGACACTCTGTGCGGAAGCTAAATAGTAAAACCCACAATAATAATTAACTCTTAATCTCTGAGCTCCATTCATCATGTTTTGTTCCAAATTTAAAACTCCAAGTGTAAGTCATTGCAAAATAATGAAATATTGCATTTTTAGAGTAAGGAGACCAAATAATTTAACCCCCAGGAAGAGTAAAATCTTTTTCAATCAAAACTTAATTTGTCACGTAACAATCAAGGCTGTATTGTGAGAAAAATCATGGAGAGACCAGTGCTCTGCACCTGTGAAATCAAGGGTGCCCAGCAAAATAATGATTTTTAGGAAAAAAGTTTTTCCAGTCACCCAAGAACAGCATAAGGGGTAGCCTGCAAAAACAGCCGGTTCCCCTCACTCCTCGCCGCTGGGGATGTTTTGCAAGGAAGAATGTCTGCGACTAGGTGACAGAAATTCCATACTGATGACGTAAAATCTGTCTGGAATCTGCTCAGAAGTGCTGATTGGTTGACAGAGTGGTTACATTGTTTTAGCTATTGTTTACGAGTTACAGACAAAAGACAAAAAAGGCCACAAAGGTCAAATGTAAAGGCGAAACACAACACTTTATCAAAATCGACCTTGAAAAATGTAAAATTGAACAAATTTTCATTTTGAGCCCCATGACTACCAGTTTTAATCATGCGAACATTGATTTATATCATCAGTATGGAATTTCTGCCACTGAGACGCAGACGTTCCTCTCGGTGAAATGTCCCCAGCAGTAAAAAGCAAGGAGAAAGGGCTGTTTTCGCAGGCTGTGTAAGGGGCCAGGGGTCACCGACTCCTGCTAAATCACAGTCCTCGGAAACAAGTGGTCAAATTAACAGCTGTAAGATTCAGAATTGAGAGTAATATTGCCTGCTCTAGGCTCAAAGCTAGTCAAGTGATCATGATAACTATTTTCAAAAATGCACGGGACCCTGAGAGAGAGAAGCTCTCTTTTTTTCATGCCACCACCCCCTTTTCCAGGTCTGGCAAATCTTATTTCGCTTTGACCTTGCTTTTTGCGACATCCTTACTAAAACCTGAGAGCATGGAACAAGCTAAGAGAAATACTAAGAAGTTGATCAACAATGACAAAACATCTTGACTTGCCAAAAAATTTCAAGACCCTGTTTTTTGTGTTTTTCTTTTGCCCTCAGTTCTTCCCTGTTTGAACTTTGCTGCTTTTCTATCGTGATCAATGCCATGTCCTTGTGTGATCATCCTGAGCTTCCTTAACCCTTTAAGCCCCAATATCCACATACAAATTCTCCAAACTAATCTCTATACATTTCCTTCAAGAATAAGTTGAGAGAATTTGATAAAAGATCAAGGAATTTTCCCTTAGGTGATCATTTTATTAATTCTCATAACCAAATCGCTTGACATTGTATGGATATCTTTAGGAGAAAATTGATGTTAGTCACTATTGGGACTTAAAGGGTCACAACTTCACCAGTAATATATATTTTTGGTCAGATTTAAAGTGTTGTGTCTCCTGACTCGCAAGGGTACACCTGCTAAGAACTGTATATATATTTAATTTTTTTTGGCATGCAGAGGGTTGCTGAGAGAGGTAAAGTGTAAATTTATAATATGCTCTGAATAAACATTTGGAGCTTTTGAAAAGTGCACAGTGGCCTCTAATTTTTTCGGTCTCAATTTCAATATAATTTAATTTCCAATGTGGAAGATTTAATAAAAATGATGATCATGAACTTTGATTTTTGAAAAAAAAAACTGTTATGCCTTGAAAGGATGTACCAGGTACTGAAGCTCACTGAAAAATGAAAGTTAAAAAATGAAAAGGAAAAAGTTAAAGGCAACAAGATTAATTATTAGAGTATGCATTTTAAATAATGCAATTTCTCCTTTCTATTGTAAACTTGATATAAAAATTTAAGAGCAATCAAAGAGATGAAAATTATTGTCTTGAACAAAGGATATTGTTTATGCCTCAGATGATGTTGCTAGGGAATATGGCTGCCATAAATTCATAGAATTTTTTTTACTGTAAATCAATTCTTGGTAGTGCTCAAAATTCTTTCTAGAAACATCCAATTGCATTAAAATTTGTAAAAATTTTGAAAAACTGAAAATCATGCAAAAATTATGGAGGAGTGAGGAGTGGCAGGCTTAATGTGAAAGTCATATTGTTATCATGTTTCTAATTTTATTAATCATTGCGAGACTGAAAGAGTTGAGTTTTTTAAATGTCTAGCCTTGCTGTACTTGTCACAGTCGTGTTAAAGGAACAATGCACAATATTTTTATTTTGAGCAACAGTTTCTTTTGTTTTTTTGCTCCTGATGCTTTTTTATTTGGTTTATATTACTGTTTTGTGTTGTATCTTAGCAACTAGCATATCATTGTCTAGTGTTAGTCCTTTTCTTTCGACTTATTTGTCCAGTACATTTTTTTCTGATAGTTCAATTATTTATCCAGAAAAATTAGCGTACTTCAAACTAAAAAATGTTGCAATTTAGGTCCAATCAAAAATGCATTTTATACATGAGCCTGTAAATTATTAGTATTATTTTTTTGCACACATGGATTGGTTCTTGTAATTCTTGCACTTTAGTGAGGAAGTGCAGGTTTTGAAGAGTAATTGAAAGTTGTACCGTCAAATCTGTGAGCCAGCTTGAATTACAGCAACCATCGTGTTAGAGTTAATTCTGTTTACTCAACATCCAGGACAAAATGTTTTAGTTAAATGTTTTATGATGCATGTTTAAAATCTGAGCTTCACCCCACATTTTATTCTCTTTATTCTCTTTCCTAAATAATAAAATAATATGTTGCTTCCTGTTTTTTTTTTTTAATGTAACTTTTGTTCCAAAAATTTGCTTATAAAATGTTTGTGTCTGGAATTTTATTATTGTTATTATTATTATTATTCAGGGCTGTCCAAAAGCTTTTAAGTAGCAGGCTGGTAATGAATAGTAGGCGGCGTTGGAACTAGCACCAAAGGCACAAGTTTCCTAGGGCCGAGGCATTTGGGGACATTTTGAAATATTTAGAGTCTCAGAAATGCCATTTCCATGGGTTTTCAAGAGGTATTTCAACCGCGTCGTTATGTTGCATCGAGAATACACCCAAGACAGGGAACAATGTCGTCAAAATGTCCCAGGCGTTCCACATTAACATCGCACGGTTCAAACGTTTCACAGATCTAAACCTGTCAAAATTAATATACCTTCAATGTCATTCAAAACTGGCAAACAGATGCTTTACAATTTTATTTGATAGTGCTTATTTCTTGTTAGCAGTTATGGTGGGAGATGAAAGTAGCCAGGTAAGGGTGGCTAACTAGCCGGCGGTTTTTGCCCGCTACCAGCCCTTATTGACAGCCCTGATTATTATTTTGTGTGTGTGTTTGAGTTGAGTTTCTAGAATTATGGTTTTAACTAAGACCACTTTATTTACTTAACTGTGCAAATTATCAACAGTCGGTGTCTCCGAAAACAAAGCAGTCAATTCTGCTTTTCCTGTGGATCTTGGTTCATTTAATAAAGGTTCATAATTTCTTGGCAATATTAAATTCAGTAACAGTAAGTCAAAAAGGGAATTTGAGAAAAATATGAATTAAGAAACTTAATTTCAATGAAAAGTTCTTGGCAGTTAATTGCAGTTATGTTTACTGCAGCCCCGAGGCAACATCCTGTATTTTCTGGTTAACAATACCCACATAAAGCAAGATTTTTCTAGAACATTTTTTTGTTGTAAAATGTTTTATGTTTGATAATTCAAATGTTGGAGCAGCACAAGCTGGTCATAAGTGTCAGGAAGGAAAGCAGTGAAAATAATGGTGTCAATGGATAAGAGTTACTTGTGACTAAAATGCTGTAGACGCAAAAGAATGGAAGAAAAAATGAAAAACGATGAATCATTCTGAAATGGAGAGGGAAACAGTAAGGGTACTTCTAAGCAACTGTGAATTGTGAATATTACCCCATTCAAATTGACCTTTAATACCACACTGTAATCTGAAAAATAACTGCAAGTTTTGTGAAAGCTATGATAAACAGACTTTATGACAGAGCACTGTGCAAGATGCAAACTTGCTCAAAAAGTCGGCCTTTATGCGTGGCACTCAAAGACATGCAAATGCTATTACTGTTGATTCTTATTGCATGACTAAATGCTTACTTTGACAGGATGGACAATATTAATAGCTCTCTGATTGCATCTTGCTGTGAAATGAATTAGTTGACCTCAGTTCAAAATGGACGCAGTCTTGAATAACTGTTTAATTTGTTTTGCACAAAAATTTTATCATGTTTCCAGGATATTCAGAAACAATGGACTAGACTCCACAATAAGATTTTTGCTTTGCATTCTCCAGTGAAATTCTATCTTGTTAATAAACAAGATCAACTGGACTTAAAATAGCGGATAAGGGGTATTAATTACAAAAATAGCTAATTTGCCTAATCGTATTTCCATATGTCTTAAGTGCTTAGCTTTTGATTCCAGAGGGTAGTTTTTGTATACTAAACAAAAGCAGTCTCTAAGGTTTAAGCACAGTGACAGAATTCTTTGTATCACCTTAAGATTAAATAACTTTTCCACGGTTGTCGTGTCACTTACAGAGTGTAGATCTTACTTCAAAATGCAGTCTTGCAATTTCCCTGTTTATTGTCACTTTGTTGCTTTTTTTTATCAGTAACAGACACGTCTAAGAATAAAACTTGTAGCTTACACCATGCCATTCAGTGCATGCTTGCAGGAAAATCAAGTCTTTTACTTTTAGTCATGGACAAAGCCAAAGTTGAAAAAAAAATTCCAAATTTATACTGTAAATGCTGAGAAACATGATGCTTTTTTGAATTCACTCGTTTGGTTGAATAGTGTGCTCATGCTGATAGGGGGCTCATTCCATTTGGTTGTTAGGCGTTAGGAAAGTTTTGTTCCGCAAAAATCTTGACTTGAAACTTAATACTATTTTCTTGTTGTTTTTCTGCTTTAAACGTCAATCAAATGTAACTTGATTCAGGGAAAATTACCTTTGCATGGGTTATTTGAAGTAAATATAATAAAAAATTATTTCAGCTAAGAAGGGGAAAGAAAGAACTTGTCATGACTTTTGCAGCAAGGTAGAATGATGTTAATACTGCTTACAAAAACAGATGTTAAAACGATTGTGCAGGAGATGAGGTTATAGTGCAGTAGTGTTAACCTTGATTGCCTCATTCGTTCCTTATGATGTTTCTTGTATAGAACCACATGTCACGTAAGTCATTAGTTGATATCAGGGAATGTATCCTGGGCTTTTTCAACTCACAACAACCTGACAGTATTTGCATCAAGTCAAGTTGTTGCCAGCAGCCAGGGAAAGGGGTGGTAGATTGTGGTGAATACCATTGGACCTCTTCAAATGGCTGCTTCTCTACAACAGAGCTGTCACCAATTAATGGCCAGAGGCTCGGAATTTCCCCTGGCTTCTATGAGCATGCTTCTCTTGTGGGAAACTAAAGTAATAGAACTAAAGAAAGAATTCCAGGTTGTAGTTTTCAGGTTAGATTTTGATTTGTTACACGAGGTCATGTCATGTCCGGAAGTGTGATGCTCAAGAACTGGAAGTGAGTTGAAAAAGTACTTCCAGGCCTCTTGAGTCCCAGAACTGGTTCCCAGGCCTCTTTTGAGCCCCTGCACTAGTTCCCAGGCCTCTATCAGTCCTGGAACTGGTTCCCAGGCCTCTTTCAAGTCCCGGAACTGTTTCCAAGGTCTCTTTCGAGCCCCTGGTATGAAAGGAAACGACTTACCTTTAAGTTTGGGCACCACACACAAAAGACGGTGGTCCACTTGGCATTAAAGACATTCCAATGATGTCATTTGGCGTTGATGAGTTATGCAAAAGGGTATCACAAAAACACAAACATGCCGTACAGCAACTGGAGACATTTGACTGTAGTACTTGAAAATCATGATGAAGCAAGCTTAACTTATCTCTGTACTGCCAGATTTCTCCAATAAAACCACTGCTACATTTTGATCCCAATGTAAGAATTAAGTGACGATGAACTGGATATACATGTATATTTGTTTGTTATAGCTGTATTTTATCTGGTTCTGGTAATTGAAACAAAGAATTTCCTTTTTTTATACCAGGATTTCATCATAAATTTTTTTGTATTGAACTTTCACTGCAT
Source organism: Porites rus (assembly GCA_964035705.1). Taxonomy (NCBI): domain Eukaryota; kingdom Metazoa; phylum Cnidaria; class Anthozoa; order Scleractinia; family Poritidae; genus Porites; species Porites rus. Next base: position 1,201,301 of record OZ038005.1, on the reverse strand, counting down.
TAAGGTAATTAAAGGTACAATGAGTTAAATGAATGAAAGAGGCAATGGCACAAAGATCAATAAAATGTGAACACTTACCAGTCCAGAATTTTAGTTGCTAAGAAACGTAATTTTGGCTTGTATGTATCGTAAAAACCGAAAAATTCACTGCCTTGGCATTTATCAGCATATAGTTTTTGCAATATTGAAGGATATCTGTAGCTTTGGCAGTTTTCTCCAGGAAAGTGAGCATTTTTTTGGCTTGAAAAGCTTACACTTGTCAAAAAAATTGACATATGTAACAAGAAATACTGTGACCTGAGGCATGTCCACTAGGTTCATTGATTGTCAAGGTTAAATTTTAAGATCTGTTTTTTGGTTATGCAAATTTTTTAGTGGCTAAAATGTTTTCGCTTTACTACACTGACATAATAGTCATTTTTTCACAGAAAGTTGCCCTTTTTACTGCAACACAATATATTATTTTTTTAATAAAAATGACATGTACCTTGAAAGATCATTAAAAATTTTTTCTTTGCCAAAGATCTAGAAATATCTGCAATGACTAAACCCTCAAAAATGTGTTTATTATTTATGATGTATCATAAATTTTTTCAGCATAGTTCTCATCCTTTTTGTTTTATTTCTTGTATAGTTAATTTCTATACATGATATCCGTTGAAGGTGAATGGAAACTTGGCCTGTTGTTCTGGCTTATGATTTGAAAGATTTCTTGCAATTGAATACTTTACATGAAGTTACCCCTAGTGTGTAATATTGCTGTTGTGTGCAGGTTGAGACAAATGATTGGAGACTTGCTGAGACACTGGGATGCTTATGTGGAAACCTGAGACTTTCAGCAGAAGGTTAAAGACTCTAGAAACTCAAAAGATTCTTCAAAATCTCTCTGTAAATCAGATGAAAATTTGTTGCAACCAAGATGTTATAGGTGCTATCCACCTACGTGGGGTCGTGTAAATGATACATGTGGAGTCATCTACATCTCTCTGTGTTGCTAATAAACGATGTAGATTGTGTGTAACAAGTCTTAGTTCAGCAATCCTGGGCAATTTTACAAGCACCAAACAGCTGTGCTTAAAGGGCAACATATTTCTTGATCTTTAATAATTAGTATCTTGTTTTTTCTTTGCAGATTAACAATGCCGCCTATACGAAAGCCAGACCTGGATAAACTAAAGCTACATCCGAAGCCGTATCTGAGTAGATCAGTTGGTGCTTCAGGCTTTAAAAACTCACTTGACAAGGGTGCAAAATTCAGTTTAAGTTCTAGTTGTTTTGGTGCCATTACAACAGAGAAAGGAGAGCCTGATGATGACTTGACCAGCCTCAACTGGTTACAGAGCAATGATATTTTGAAAGATTTTGATGTTTCAGCAACTGTACCTCCTGTTTCCCCTACAGCGGACATAAATGGGGACATTTTTGAGACCCCTCCCAGAGGGGCACAGTCCAAAGGACCCTTCTCCCCGGATTCATTAGCTAACAAACGCAAGAGTCCGTCAAAGCCTCCATATTCTTTTTCGTCACTCATTTTTATGGCTATTGAGGAGGCTCCTATGAAGAAATTGCCTGTGAAAGACATTTACAACTGGATAATGGAACATTTTCCATATTTCCGTGATGCAAGACTTGGTTGGAAAAACTCTGTTCGACACAACCTTTCCCTCAATAAATGTTTTAAGAAAGTAGACAAGGATAAAGGACAGGTGAGGCAGGACATTTTATTTACATCTTTGTTCATCTTAAATATGAACTTGAAAAATGCCAGCACTAAGTAAAGGATTTCATCTGCAGATTCAAAAGGTAGTTGTCAGAAACTTAGTTGCGGGTTCTTTAAGATTTCATCTACAGAATCAACCTTAGTACCACCCTGTACAGCACAATAAACATTACCATTGGAAAGTACTGCTCAGTAGCTTTCATTTGAATGGTCACACCATAGGATTTAATCCACAGACTCAAAAGTTAGAACCACCTTGTACAGCATAATAAACAGTACCACAGGGAATTATTTCTCAGTAGCTTACGCTCCCTATCAGATGTCTTTGAAGTGGTTAACATATATTCAGACTGAGAGATTGTCTTGTGTCACAATAATGTTTGATTCTTTGCCCAAAAAGTCTCTTAGCTTGAGTTATTCTAACCCACCAGTAGTTTTTTCCACAGAATGTTGGCAAAGGATCTTTGTGGACAGTAGACCCTGAATACAGGCCAAACTTGCTTCAAGCACTCAAAAAGACGCCTGCTTTTCACCCGTATCATAACCTGTTAACGACGCCACCACCATCACCAAAAAATCATTCCTCAGACAGGTAGAGTTGATAAAAGCATAAATAAATCTCCTTATTTACCCCTCAGTAGTGTGTGTAGGATGAAAGTTAATGGGGCCAAACAAATCAAGGAAACAAAGAATGTAATGCAATATAACCAGTGCAAAAATCTCAACTGTCACCAGGAGGCAAACCAGTTTGCTATTTTTATAAGCGTGGTTTAGGACTTGAACTTCCACCCCAATCATCCCATTAAAATAGAAATGTAAAGGATATTTTCATCATGCATGTGCTGTATTAAATTTAAAGGATTGAAACTTGACTCTATAACCTCAAGAATGGATCAATAACCCAGACAAACTAATCCTTACAAAGTCTTAAAATTAAAATTTGTTTTAGTGATATTCTTGAACATTGAGAAACTAATTTTTTTCTCTTCTCTCTTCAGCGGTACCCTAGGAAACAGCATTGGTAAGAAACATGATTTAATATTTTTAACTTTTATTCTAATTAAACTGTATAAGAGTTAATCCAACTGAAGTATGGAGGGTAGGTGCTGTATGGGTAGCAAGTGAAGAAGGGTAGCAGTCTAAGCAGTTAAGAGGTCTCCCTCACAACCTGGCCACAGACCATCTGCTGGCACCTTTCAACACAACACTAATCATTGGATTATTACCACAATTGTAGGGAAAATTGAAGTTGATCCCGATGCAGAAGCAGAAGCAGTTGCAACAATTTGTATGATAAGCACACCCCCAGAATTGCGTGTTGCTGAAAGTAAGTGGTTTTTGTCAGTGGATTTCTCTTTTTATTCTTTAACCCTTTAAGTCCTAATAGTGACTAACATCAATTTTCTCCTAACAATATCCATAGATTGTCAAGTGCAACATCTATGAGAATTAATCAAATGATCACAAAGAGAAAAATCTTTGATCTTTTATCAATTTCTCCCAACTAATTCTGTAAGGAGATGTATAGAGATCAGTTTGTAGAATTTGTTTGTGGATATTGGGGCTTAAAGGGTTAACACCTTGAAAATAGTCCTAACACCTTTTGATATTTATTTACAGTGGTTCGTTGCCAGTCCTGTCCTCCTTCTGAAACTGATAAAGAAGATCAGTTGTTAAAGAGAGCCAAGGAGTTTTACTACAGACACAGGGGCTCCTTTTCTGGAGCTGTCTCCATGGCAAAAGACAAGTTACCCTCTTCCCTGCTGACAGATTCCCATGGAAGGTAAGAGTAGAGAAGGCCTAGCATGTGTCAGGCTCTCAGATGGTAGGGACGCTTCAAAAACAATTTAATGGTTAAATAGGATGCCCCTGATCTGGGAAAGAGTGTGGCGGCCAGAAAAGAGTATTTACTGTCTGTGCACATTACTGTTGTGTGGCATGGAAGAAGTTAATGAAGGTCTTGCTACTTTATCTGAGTTTAAAGACAGTCTGAGGTTGTCAACCCTTCTTGCTCCTAATAGTGGCCTATGAAAACATTCACACAAAAAAGTCAAATTTGTTTTTGTAAAATCCCAAGAAATAAATATTACCATGCAAAAGTTCTGCTAAAAAGGTTTTATTTGAATGGTAATAGCATAGGATTCCATCCACAGATAAAAAAGTTAGAAGGACACAAACCAGTCGTAATGTGGCTGTGAGAGGTTTGAAGGAGTTCTGCGAAAACATCATTTACAACACTTTCATTTTAGTTAGGTACAAACAAGATCATAATTATTTACCCCCAGCAGATGGGTGTTACGATACAAACATTCACTACACTAGTACAATACAGATACAATAACTGGCTTCTCTAACTCGCTTTACAGGAACAAGAAAGCAACGTTATCTTCATCTCTAAGTAGAATTGATTCTGTGAGAATGCGAAAGGATATCTCCCCAGACTCCTCACTTGATGGCGAGTTTGAATTTGATCATGGTGGTGATTCTGATGAAGAAGACAGTGAAATTGATGAGACAATGGAGAAAGTTGTCAAGGATGAATTGAGTGACAGTGGTTATGGCCAAGGTCTTGAAGACCAAAATGAACAGAAAAAGGTTTCAAGCAAGGACAAACCTCAACCCCGTCATAGACGGGGGCGTAATAACAGTACAACAGAGAAAATGAACGCTATCGCAGGTGCTGACGCATTATTAGAACTTGCTAACTCAGCAGTCATGCCATTACAAAGCTCCAATTCTGCTTCTTCAAGTCCTGTTCCACTGGTTAGCTAGCACTCATTAAGAAGTCATCTTGTCCAAAACATGTCAGCTGGCCTTCTTCCTGTGCCGAAATGGTTTGTTCCATCTTGCTGATAGGTGAAAATCTGTTTTGTGTTGTGAAAGGTGAATCAGCAATGTTATTGTCATGGTACTGGTGGTAGTTAATATGGGTCTTGATAATATGCATTTTCCAGTTCTTGTTCAAAAATTCATTTTTTTTAAAATTCAGGTTGAACTATTTAGTGATTTCTTCCAGAGCCTAAAACATTCTACAGAAAATGGACAACTGCCCTAAATTAGGCTTTTCCTTGACTATTAGATGGAGACGCCTAGTACCTACACCCCTCGTCACTACACAAACATCTGAGCTTGACTTGCTGTATTTTATATTGAGTATGGTTGCAAATAGGATTTTTTCTTGGTTATTTCGCCCTTGGCGTCGTTTTGAATTTTTTTGATGCCATTTTTGCTTCTTACCCTGTTACCATGACAACCTGGAAATGCGGTTCATTGCTTTTCAGTTCTGCTGACGAGTAAAATTCGTTAGTTATCAATAAGAACTAAAGAAAGCGATACATGTTACTCTTAATGAAAGCTACGACATTTGCCTGAGAGAGCAAACCAGAAATCAGGACATTCGGTATGGTACAACCATCAGGGAGCTTTATATTAAGACAGTATGTTTTGGCTAAAAAAAAATCAGTGCTTTTAATTGAAAAATTTAAATGCACCTTGCCGCAATATACTAATCAATTTTAAATGTTGATGAAAGAAAAATCAGGATACCTGGCGCTATTTGCGGATGAAAAAGCGGTCGTTTTACAATAATTTAAAGCCAAATTAAAATATTTTATAATATTGGAATCAAGGACGGTAAATAAGTTAAAATTAAAGTAATAGATGTCTCAGCAGCTAGGCTATTATTGGGTAGTGCTTTTAAATTTTCTCGTTAGGGTAGGAAATATGTCTTAGCTGGCGGGAGATAGCCAAATAATTTAATTTTAAATGATATTCGGGGGCTAAAAAATTTGTTTTCAAATTTATGTTATGGCAAGTAATAATCTGAGAAGACAGACGGTGCATTAAGATTAACTATGTTCTCTGCAAAATACCCTCTGAATAGACAGGAACTTTCTAGAGGCCTTTTTTTTAAATGGCGCTTTTTTCTCAGCTAATCAGGAGGCCGATAACAATCGTAACGTGGTCGCAGAATTTTTCCCGCCTTTATTGTCGCTCACACGTATTTGCTTCGAGCTCAGATTGCTCCATTCAAAAGTACGCGCTGTTGTGATTGGTCAAAGTAATCTGATCTCGCTTGTCAAAATCCTTTTCGATACAAACTGATTTTGTAGTTCAAGAATTTTTCCGTCATTTCCTCCCCTGTATAATCGCCAAGGGAACATAGTTGCAGTGCAAAGCAGTGACTGTTTTCTCAGGTTAAATATAAAAGAGAAATTTATAAGGGCTACTGAAATATATATGAATTTTCTTTCTCATAACAACAATAATGTCAGTTTTGTAATTTGGATATCGAAGACAAACCGGTTCCCTTTACAGGGATTGGGCTGTAAATAATCTTTACCCGGAATATCCTAGTCTTATTTAATGAAAGATATATTGATTCGTGACGGTAGTGTTTTTCAGCTTTTTAAAAAATCTTTTGAAGGTCTGTGTAGGTATTTTGAGGTTTTAGTTTGATCCAGACAACAGTGCAAAGGTTATAACCTTGCGAGAAATTTCACGTGATTTGTGGAATTATGTTTATATAGGAAGAGCTCTGAACACTGTTATCAATAATGTGAAAGTGGAAATTTTGTTTAAACCTAAACTTTTTTTCTATTGCTCAAGTTTTAATCCTCAGTTTTCTTACATTTCTTTCCTTACAATATCCTGTTGAGGTAACGTGAAGCGAGTTCTTTTGCTAGAGTTGTGACATCCACAGCCTTTTGCGCTTGGTATCCGTTATTTTGAGCGCTTCCTTTGACAGCCTTTGTTTCAATGAAAGGACACAAGAGCTAGAAAAATAATTCGAGACAAAAATACTGCATCAAACATCCTAAGGTTTGGGTGGGAAACCGATCATTTTCCGTAGATTTGTAAGCTGTATCTGATTGGTGCAGAATTTCCGAACGGTTCGTTAAATCTTCGTCTTTATTCCGAAAATTAACGACCAATACCACCAGGCCTGCTAAAGGATTCAGTAGGTTTATCCTTGAGCGGGTTCAAGATTAATGTATATTTATGATGCCTAAAGATGTAAAGATGACGACTGTAATTCTCGGGCTTTTAATTCTCGGCCGCTCATTCACTTAATTAATTCTTAGTTGGAGAATTATTTTTGGAGTCTATTTTGGTAATTTCATCAGAAAATCTTTTAGAACCGTATAGAAATCAGTCATTTTCTCATACGTAAATGTGAAACACAAAAAAACATAATACAGTATGTCATTCGTATTTTATATGAGAACAAAAGTTTATTACCACGAATTTAAAATTTTAAATATATGTATTGTTGACGTTGAAGTAGAACAGATGATCCCGAAGCTGATATGCAGCCAAATACAATAGTATCAATCAATGTGAAGTTCATGTTAATTGAAAAATGTAAATAAAGGAAGAAAGGAAAAACAAAATTCTACGTGGTGTTGTAATGTCATCTTGGAGAATAGCCCTTATGCTTGTTTAGGTTACAAACGGGCAAATCTCGTTTTCAAATTGTAAAGCTGTGGAGTTTTGCACAAATGAATTCCCAAGGCAGTATAGCTGAAAAGAATACCCGAGCACAAAGAGTGTCAATAAGCCACTTCTACGTGTCCCATAAAGCGCCTTATTTGCCCCCCAAAATTTTGCATAAGCATTGTTTTCAATTCCTCTTGGGACGGCTGTAATACACATGAGAAATGAAAAACAAAGGTTGTGCAAAATCTTGGAGGGCAAGTAAGGTGCATTATGGGAAATGTGGAAGTGGCGTTTGTGCGCGACGAATTATGCTTGCAAACGAGGATTGGTGGTGAGATTTTCTCCTCTAAAGGTCCTGGCCTAGACTGGGGAATCCGGGAAATTTTTGCTCGTGGAATCCGGAATCCGGTAATTTTTTTTTTTGGAATCCAGAATCCTGGGCTTTGGACTCCGGAATACAGCTCAAAGAAAAAATTCCCGCTAAAGAGTTGAATGCAGATGCAAGCTCCACTGACAAAGAATCTGGGATCCAGAATCCACGGCGTGGAATCCAAAAACCAAGACTGTCTTAGATTCCCTTACATGGACAGAGACCAGTGGCGGATCCAGGGGAGGCCCCCCCCCCGCTTCTGGATCCGCCACTGGAGACTTCAGTAGCCAGAAGAGCGTGTTGAATTTAGTAAACGTTAAAATGTTTAACTCTTTGTATGTAATAAAATCCACAGTTTCTGTGTGGCAGAAGTGTTTTTTAATGAGCCAATACGACTTTTGTAAAATCTAGAGGTTTTAACATCACATATTTCAAACAGATATTTGTTTTGCTGTTGTTTTTGTTATTTGGGCGGCTTCTGTAAAATCTAAAAGCCGAAAAATCTTTTTGGAATTTCTAAGAACATGGCAAATATTCTCGGCGAGCGATCGGATCTTCCGAAAATTTTGTTGGGCTTCCAAGCCTCCAGTAAACGTCTTGGTTCCAGGGCCCGCACCAGTTGACCGCCAGTACTTGAAATTCAAAATGGCTGCTACAAACAAACTGCGAAGTGGTGTCGATAAAGTGAGTTAAATTTTTTTTATCCTTTTTAGTTTTATCATAATCTAATAGGATGTAAGGACCCCTGTGAATGATGAAAAATCTTAAGGCCGCTATTGCAACCTTTCTCGTGTCTATTATATAGTCATTTGAATGCATTGTAATTTGCGTATTACTTGCAATTGATGTTGTAAGTGTTACTTCATTGTCCCGAGCTAAAAAGTGCCTAAAAATAACCGAGCTAAAAATATATCATATATATCTTAAGATGTAACGGAAGAAAAATTGTCGAGATTCTTGAAGTATAGTTTAAAAACCTTCGGACGACCGTGCATGTGAACCCACATCCGCACCGTAGTACGGAGGGGCGGGGGATGGCTGCCCGAGGGGACTCCAATACAGAAGAGACATGGATGCTGTGAGACCAAAAACCGGAAAAAAAGAGAGTTTTGAGGACGGAAAGCCAACTTTTTACCCAAGAAGTTTCTTCTCTTGTTGTTTTTTTATTAGTCTCGCTGCTTATGCAGGTTTTCAAGAACTGCAAGCCGTTTTATTTTCTTCGTATTTAGTACACAAAATGACGTCTGTGGTCTCAGGCGTTCCTAGCGGCGACCGTGGAAAACGTTTTGCGAAGAAAGCTTAGGAAAGATAAACTTTTGAGCTTTTCCGGAAGGAGTCGGTCCACGAATTCTATTGCTTGAAGCGTTGATTACATTGTAACAAGTGAACACTTTAGTGGTCTGCAAAAAAAGAAAAATCGCAACTATCAAAACTTAGATCGTGAGTGTTGTAAACTTTCATTGTATGCAAATGAGTCTTGTGATGAGCATGCGATTTATTTTCGGCGACGATTGAAATGACACGCCATGTTCTCATCACGGTTTTTATCTCTGAGAATGATGTTATTTCTCTCGAATCCCTCGAATTTTCGTGCAATTATACACGCGTATAGCCTGCGCCCGTAGACGTATTTCCGGCCGTCGCCAACACGCGCACTAAATCAATTCAGAAACAATATCGTCGAATACGATACTAAAAGTACCGTCGATAAATTCAAGTAGGAAGTGAAAAACCTTTAGCCAGTAAATCCTGTTTCATGTAGAATTAATCTCCTCATTTCTTGTCTAGTCTCCAAGCAAGCGAGACGAAACACCGATGTCAAGAGCGTTCTTGTTTTAAATGGCAAGTATAGGGATGAAATAATGTTGGCATGCATGACTTTATTCAAAATAGCGGAAAAAAATGGCAACCATTCACCATTTTCGCACAGACCATAATTCACCTTGTTTGCCCCCCAAATTTTGCATAACCGTTGTTTCCAATTTCTCCTGGGTATTACAATCTTCCCGACAGAAATCGAAGACAATGGTTATGAAAATTATAAAAATAAGCTGCATTATGGTCTTCGTGAAAATGGTGTATCGCAGAAAATAAGTATCATCAAGAGTTTTCAGATCAGTGATGAGATGGGGAAATTATGTTCACTTGTGAAATATGGCAGAATGAAATGGCCTTCCTTTTAAATACATTTTGTGCATTTTTGCAATACCAAAAAGACAGAACTTTTTGCTTACAGTCAAACCAGGTCAAGTGTACTCGTAGGTCGGCATGTACAAAACCCATGTCACAGGTCACAGGTCACTAGTGCAGGTTAGAGTACAGGTCACCATGCTAGCCCTATTCACAATCCGCAATATAGTTTCGGCTTAAGAGCGACCTAACTGCTTATCTCAAATAGTTATCAATAGAGCAGTAAACTGCACTTGTGACCTGTGGCCTGTGTTCTCAACCTGTCACTCGTCGACTATGTTGTAAGGATTATTTGAAAATTGAGTCCGTCAGTCGTTATCTGCATTACCGAATGCTTAATCGGTACTCTCTTCAGAATTCCGAGCCAGATTGAAATATCACTCGCGCGCACTTTTTAAATTCAAGACAACTGAGCAGGCAGAAAGTTCTAAATTTTAAAAGCAGTGAAAAAGGATATAACTAAAGGATTGCTTACGACCGGCTGACCACATTATGCGGCTTAGGTGGTCGTATTTTTAAAAACACGTTGTCAAAAAAAAAATAGAGATTAATGTTTGTACAAGAACTCTTTTAAATGTTTCATTATCGATAAACTTCTGAAGAATTATTTACCGTCTTTGTTTAAGGAAATCTCCATGGTTGATAAACCGTGATTGTCCGTTAGAGAAATTGAATAAAACTTATCTCTGAGAACACCGACTAAAATGAAAATCGAATTTCTGGGTTTTGATTTAGTAATCACAAAACTACCACAAAACGTAATTCATTGCCAAAACCTGTAACCCCACAATCATTTATAACTTAGACGAAATCTATCCAAAAAAAAACCTCAACCGAATTTTAACGCAAAACTGTAATTTTGTTGAGATATTAAAGACTTTATTTTTTAGCAATGCGCGTTTATGGTTCTGTATACATAGAAAACACGCTAATATTTTCCCTTCTTTTTATCACATCTCCCGCCAATTCACAAGAAAATAGATCGCAAACAAAAAAGCAATAATACAAAAACCGGAAAGTCGGTGACAAGAAAGGAAAACATGTCTTAGAGTAAATTACAAGATAATTCGAACCGCTATTTTAATCATTTTTCGACGGAACTTCACTGTTCGAGAAAGTGAGAATCAGTACAAAATGTTCTTGCTTACTATCTTCATTTGAATAGCTCAGCTCTGAGTCAACAATCATGTATCTTGAATTATTTCTTCACCTTTTAGAGACAGAAAATGAAAATAGTCGATGTAAACACGCACATTATCTTTTTCGTAGCTTCGTTTGTTCTTTTTTTCTCTTTTTACAGTAACCTCAGTTCAGCTGTTTCTTGGGTCTTGTTGTGAAATACGATTGGATAAAATTGTCTCTTTCCCTTTTCTGGCTGGCAAATTTCGTTGTCTGGCTTTGTCAAATCGTGAAATCTTTCTTCGTTGGTTTTATTTTCCGATGTCGTCGATTTTCGGCTTCGCTGCTGTTTCATGCGGTATCGCTTCCGACAACACATCCACAAATAAAAATAACCCAGAAAACAGAAAAATATCCCGGCCGCCACCAGAAAAAATATTATAAATGCCAGAGGAGCCTTGTGGAAGAACATTATGCTTCTTGGAAACTTCAATGTGGGCGAGAAGTCGGCAAAAATTAATGAGCGCCACCGAAGATTTTACTTGTTCACTTGCAACTAAGAGCCATGATTTATCAGCCTCTCTGCTTATAAACGCAGGTGTCGCGGCCAAGCATCTTTCGAAAAATTGTACGTAAAATGCGTAACAGCGAACATAGGTTAGAACTGAGCTTAACACATTTGCATCAATCGCGTAGAACAATATGCACATCGATCTAAGTCTTGTTGTTATTAAGACAACGGAAACTATTCAGGTTTTAAGATACAATGATCTCTGACGTACACCAAGATTTTTTGTTTGGTGCTCGGCTTGTACTGACGTTTCCAACAGTAAATCAATAAACCCTCAATGTAATATTACTGCTTAACCAATGAAAAATCTCTATTCCCTTTTCAAAAAAATTATAAACAAAGCGGGCAAATGAAAATCAGAATCAGCAATATTCAAATGCATTATCTTACCTTTTGGATGGGTAATTTCTTGAAGGCTGGATAATACCTCTCTGGCGGTGAAAAGAAAGAACTGTCTTTATTGTGAAACTTTTCTATGAAATTTGCATTTTCGCTTTTGTATCCGGTTATTTCATTTAAAAAGAATTATTTCCTTTATTTCTCCTTTATTTCCACGACCACAAAGGATTTTAGCGGCATTTGTTTAATTTCCGAAACCATTCATTTTCTCAGAATAGCCAAGTCAAAATGAGAACAAATTGCTCCATAATTTTCAAAATTATCAGGAATTAATGATGATTTTTTTTCTTCCTAAATAATTAGAACAACCCATAAGTGTTATGGTTAGTTTTCAAAGAAGAGAAGCACAGATTTACAACCTGACGCCATTTTAGACTCAGATGCGTTGTAAATACTTCTACATACTACGGAGTTTTGTATTTAGGATTGACAGCAGAAATTCATAAAATACAATACTTAACCTTGTATGTGTGATGGCAATGTCGCAAAGACCGTTTTTATTTTTTGCTGGAAAACTGAGGATAGCAAAATACAAGCAGAGAAGACATAAGAACCTATCAGAAGGCAAATGCATGGAGCTGATAGCAAGCGCAAGCTAGCGCGGGAAAAATATGTCGCAATTCATCTGAACTTGTTACAGTTTTTCCTTGCTTGACTTTTGATTGGTTGAAAAGGTGGCAAGGGATTTTTCTGCGTATCACAAGGCTCAGCGACGTTACTCCCCAACCAATCAAACTGGACGCGTAGTATACCAAACAGTCATCAAAGCTGGCCAATCACCGTTCGTCAAGCAGGGCAATTGAACTGCCGTGAAATCTGGCCAATAGATCGCCGTATGACAGCAGGGCAAATGAACAGTCATAAATCTGACCAATCACCGTACGGCAAGCAGATCAATGAACGTTGCTAAGCAAAAAAACAAAACAAAACAAAACAAAAACGAACGAACGAACAAAAGAACGCGCGGCTCGTTAATATTTCAACACAGGGATTTTTTTTTTGTTAAACAAAAAAGCCTAGAAAAAAAGCGGAAACAAAGTAGCTAGTTTTGGGCGTTCCGATATACGGCGAAAACAAATTGAAAGACTATTTGATTTTCCCTAGTATAATCGATAAAAGCACTTCAAAACGAATATATCATCTGTCCTGTAAATTTATTACGGTATTTTACCCATCTGATCATCTACAATGAGAAAGAACTATACCCGGTATATTCAAAACAGGCTTGCAGAGTTACGATTGCCAAAAAAAGAAAATTATTTACATATTTACAAAACCAGGGTCGTTTCTTTTGTTGTAATTTTATGGCAATTAAAAATATATACAATACAAAAAAGATAATTGGCTATCTTTTCTTCCTAGCTAAAATGAGAACAGTATCCGATATACTGTTGTAACTACGATATTTTAGTTTTGTACCAGTACATTGTTAGTACGTCTTTCCAAACTGCTCGAAAACTGGAATTGGAGAAACCACTGTTTGAAATCTCTGCAAAAAGAAAAAAAACATGTTTACAAGTCTGCATTACATTTTAATAATGCTGCGCCAAAAACTATGACAGAAACAGCGAAAGTAACCTGAGCCGAGTGGAAACTGGGGAAAGTAGGCCATTTTTAGTTCACGCTTAGCTCTTTCACTCTTCTCAGTCTAAAAAAATGCACTTCATTTGAGTGTCAATGTATTTAGCACGAAAGTACTAACTGGGGACACAAATTTTGACGTCTCCAGCTGGAGACGGGACCGCCATTTTACGCGGTCATCCGAGCCACGCGAAGGTCTACCCGTTTGCAGGACAAAGGCAGTAACTTAATTTCTTAGTTATTTTAACCCTGAGTATTGATCCGGCGCCGGGAATCTAACCCGCGACCTCCCGCTCTGCAGTCAAGCGCTCTTGCCTCGATTCAGCCACACCCAACATTACAAGAATTTCGTACCAATAAAATACTGCCTCACAATCACTCTATTTGTTCTTGCACCCAAACAGCGAGTTAATTGCTTGCAGACTAACAAATTACACTTCACACTCTTACCGAGGGTGTGATTCGTCTCTCTTTGTCTTCTTCCCTAAAATGTTTTGTTCCATACGGCAGGCTGAAAGAGAGTAAATTTCGATCAGGGTGAGGTTTTCTGTCTGTTTTATTGCGACGTTTGCTTCGGTTTTCAATGCTACAAACGGCAAAATATTCAAAAATAGAAGGTGTAAATTATACTGTGATCCTTGAGCTTATCACAGTCATGCCTTATAAAATCTCTCCCTAGCTTCACGTGGTCGTCTGATCATGACGTCATACTCACCTTCCATATTGGGAAGTCGTGTGTAAAAGCGGTTCATAAGGACGGTCACGATGCGTGAATGGAAGGAATCTGAAAATGATAAAAATGGATACTTTCTTCTTAATATTTCCTCAAATTTTCAACCACGAATGATTCAAAATGTTAACGAATGAAGGAACAGTACTGTAGGAGGTTCCATTACGGTGAAAGCTTGTGAAGATTTTTCAGATTTTTAAAAACAGGGATTTGATCATTTTCTTTCAGAAAACCATTTATAAAATATGCATTTTTAAAACAACAATACAGAGAAGTTTAACGGTACTTTCTTCCAAGAAAAAAGACTCCTGAATTGATTTAGGAGACAGCATTTAAAAGAAGGAAAATTGTAAAATGGTTATGATACAACTCAGTTTAAAGAAATGTTGAAAGGAGATGTTAGAACTTACATGAATGGTAAAGTTGCAAGAAAGCAGAGAATCTCTGGTTGCAAGTTTATGCCTTACTCTTTCCCAGACCCTTGAGTCCAAGTTATGAAGAGCAAGCAGTATGAGATAAGCAAAGGTCTGGGATCCTCAAAAGTGATGTAAGAAAGGAAGCAAAGTAGCCGAAGGAATGTTTTAGGTTACAGACCAAAATGAAATAATTGGAGTTGTTTTCTTCTACAGACAGAAGGTTAAAGATAAAACGAACAAAATGCATTCATAGCATAGAGAACTTCTTCATTTTAAAAGGTGGATAATTTTTTTATTGGTGGACCAGAAAAAGTACAAGGAAGACAGAGAAAACATAACATCGAAGAAACAGCTAAGTCTTACTTTGTTCTGATGAATATAACATTCAACACAAAACAAGGAAAGTAGCAAAGCATCATGATCCACATAAGGAAACTGAATGTTTTAGAATCTAAATTTGAGATTCTTAAACGTATTACAAGACTTATCACAAGAGGGAGACTTGCAAAAAGTTATAGAAAGATAGTTGAGATCAGTTTAGGTTGTGACGCTGGCATTTAACACGCAGCAGGTAGAAGAGTCCAGAAAAGCCACTAAACTGAATGTGAGAACTAGTTTTCTGGTCATTTTCAAGTGTACAGCTCATTCTTTTTGACAACTATCACAAGGCAGGAGGGTTTTGGTAGACCAGAGTAAACAAAGGTTGACTGTCTGTTGAAGGACGAAGGTTGCAGTGAAGAACAGAGCTAGAAGTATCACACAAAGGAATGTTGATTGAGGCTGACTTAATGATAACGATATGAAGTAAGAGCACCAAGAGAAGAGAAGAAACACAGGCATCAATCAGCTTGTGACAGGAAGATATAATGCAACTGAGGATATTTTTGAAGCAGTGCTAGACAGATATTGAGCTTATTGACCTCTAGGAGTTCGAGGACTTCTGAGGAAAAGCCAGAGGAACAATTCTGTGGAAAGGACAACAAAACAAGAACCCTGAGGGATTTGAGCCAAATTCGTCTTAGAGGTATAGATGCAAATAAACTGCAGACGCTCTGCAAATTATGTAACAGACAACCAAACAAGCTGACAAAAAGTGAAACTAGACAGTCTGCATCCATCAAAGACAAAATGGTAATATAATGTAAACTAAACTTTGATGTCCTCAGACTTTTTATGCAATGTTTTTGTTACTATAATACAAAAAAAAGCTCATCATCTACTCACTTATCATCTATCAGTCTTGATACCCATTCATCAGCTTTCATATCACTCCTGAGAAGGAAATATTGCACAAGATTGGTAAGCCCCAGTAAGATATGTCATAAGCTGCACAGGGAATATGTCACCCAAGCCCAGCTATTAGCACACCTTTTTCGAGCGACCTGCTTGCCATGAGTAACCAATCTCAGTGGTTATAGCATTCAAAGTAACTGGAATGTCATGTGTTTAATTCCCACTGACGCTCAGATTTTTTTTTTATCATTTTTATATACAGTGGAAGCTCTCCAAACAGACACTCTTGTAAGCGCACAGCTCTACTTATGGTGGCCTTCACAAAACTTCGCTTTTCTCAACTCCCGTACAAACTCTGTATTGTTACATTCCCCATCGGCAGCCACCTCCAGTATTGTTATGGACATCTTTTTTGTATCCTGAGGGTGTCCACTTATGAGAGCTTCCACTATACTTAATCCATTTTATCTCTTGAACAATGAAATTTAGAACCCAAACTCTAGATCTGTGGCAGCCTGAAAATAAAATTCCCTGACTTTTCACTGACGTTGTCACTAACACTGAAACCCACTTTGTTCTTCCCTGATTTTCCCCTGACAGTGGCAACCCTGTAATGTTAAATGAGAAGTGGTGGACACAGACTTGAAAGGCTGATCAGCACGTACCTGGCATCCTCTGCTGCGAAATATGACGTGGCCACTCTTAAAGTAGGATTTAATGGTTTGTGTCTCTGTTGCCATACCTCATCAGGAGTGCGGAATGGACCCTACACAAACACAAAACCAGGAACAAAATACTGGGTTGGTTTATAAAGAAACAGTGGTGATGTGATGGTGGGCTTATTAACCAAAAAAAAAGCTGACATTCTGAGTGCTTAGCCCTTTGTCAGAGCAAATAACTTGAATAATCTTGCTATAGATGTCACCACATTAAATCAGGCATAATCCTCAGTCAGGCTGAGTTTTGATTGTTGAGTCTAAAATACACCCGTGCCAGTCCACAGGTTGTGCTGGCTCAAATTTTATGTACCTGTAGTTCCTCCAGCCTTAAAATCATTCTGGATTAGAGTGATTACAGTTAGTCTAAGAACACACTTTTTATTTATTTATCTTAGGCATGTTGGCGTGAATCTGACCTGTCGAATGTGAAAAGACAGAGTTTATTACTGACACAGCTATATTTAACATTTAGCAGAATCCACTACATGAGCAGAGGATGGGATCCCTGTGCACATACCTGCATCCTCTGTGCTGTACTCATGGATATTGGTGGCAGTGGAATACTTTTAGACTCTCTGGATAATGTTCTGACATTTCTCGACTGGTTGAGAATCTCCACAGCATCAGATGGAAGCTGTGCCTTGAGACGCTGTCGGCTTCTGTGGTTGAGTGGTCTTATATTTCTTAGCTCAATTTCCTTTGCAGATGGATTTGGTGGGTAAAATGGCGAGTTGTATACTCCAGGCACCTGGTGGGTACTGATCAAGTAATGTGTTTTTCGTGCTCTCATCTCCTTTGCAAACTAAACCAAGAAAATAGTAATTGTCAACGACACGATGGCATTAACTATGAAACTCACAAAACCGTGAACACAGGAAATATTTATGGAATGTTATTGTGTTACGAGGAGAAAGCCAATGAGGTATGAGAAACTTGCAAACAGCAAGGATAATTAGTTTCCGGTTTTGTAGTTTGCTCGCGTGTGTCCTGAACTTAATTGTGATTGGTCACAACAAAATCAATTTTCCTGAAAATGTTCAGGTGTTCACATACAGCTTTCTGAGTTTGACAGTAAATATTACTACAACTGTTGTAAAATGTTATTTGAAATTATTACAAGATTTTATTTTGTTTGAACAGCTGCTAAACTTAGTCAGCAAAACAGAATGATGAGTTGTTTAATACTTACACTGTGGTTTAAACTTTATCTGATGATGTACGTTAGTGGAGCATCTGATTTTGAGTGTCACAAAAACAGCATTAGAGTTTGATTACCTTTTCTTCCAACTCTCTTTTCATGTCTTTTTCTTTTTCTGATTTAATGGCAAATTCCTCCACCTCTTTCCTAAAAAAAAAAATCATTACCCTAGACTGATCATATGGTTCACATTTATTTAGCCCTCTGACTTGTTTGAAAATTTCTATCCATTCACAACTTTCAAGCTGAGACTGCAAGGTTGTCTATTACCACTACAATGATGATATTGACATACATGTGATTCAGATAGCTACCCATAATGTATTGGGCTGCACATACTGATTGTTTGCTACATATCAACTCGAGGCATCTGTGCTGGCAGGCCAATAAATATCATATAAACCAACTCTCCCAGATTATCTGATAGTCTCTTGAATATGGCATAAACCTCCTGATCTCCTGTACAGGTCATCAAATCTTCTGGATAAAATTGACTTTTTAGTATCTTATTAGTCTCACCTCACTATTTCATTCTTGGCGACAATACCCTGTAAGTATCTCTTGCGACTGTGGTAATTATAGATATACTTGCGCACATAGAAACCTAGCAGGAAAAAAAATCACACAATAGATGGTACCTTAGCCAATCAGATTATGAAATTGTAAGGTGGTTGGTTTCCACTAATATTCTTCATATCAATAATTAAAAGCATACAGCAATATATTTAATATGTTTACAATGTGGTCATTTATTAACTATAATTATAAAAAAAAAATTTCCATAACCTACCTCTCCAAAATTTTTGAATCTGCAGAAAAATAAATAAATTTTGAATTATTTCATTTTTCAACACTAAAATTCAAATTTAAATGGCAACTGTATAATTATTGCAAGTTATAAATTTAAAAATATCTGCATGGACGCATCAACACTTACTATGGTTGCTTGCTTGTTGTAGACGTAAACCCGCATTTTAGTCAGTTTTTCCTGATAAGACAAGTTATTGTTAGAAATTGAGCTATTAATCAATCAGTTTGTTGTATGGCACTGTCATTTACTTACTTTGCTCATAGTTCTCTCTTTAACAATAACATTTCAATTTACAAAAATGTTTGGTGAAAGATAATGAATCAGCAAATAAAATCTTACCTGTACAAGATGTCTGTAAATTTCTCTTCCTTTGTGACCTCGAAAACGTCTCTGTATTGTTGTTGCACAGTGATGAAGAAATCTATGAAAAAAAGATAATATTATAGATATGTTACAGTAAATTCAAAATTAAATTCAGGTTAAAATTTTTTATCCTAGGTTGATTCTCAATTTTCCTAAATGTCTCCTAGCCCTAATTATTATTTTGTGAATTAGGGCTAGGAGACAAAGAAAATTGAATTCAATTTTGACCCACGACAGATACACTGTACATGCATTATTTGCAGCATTGATTCCCAAAATTTTCATTTCCCCTCCCCACTCCCCACAGAAGGGATTGGAAATTCCTGTGTTGCGGGTACCAATTGTTGGAATTTCTAGAGAGGTTGAGGGGTTTTAGAAAAACTCACGTCAGTGGGGGAGGTGTGTGTGGTCCAGGGTATGGACATTATTATTTTCTGGCGCTGTTTATTACTTCCCATTAATAAAGAGTGAGCGAATAAATCTGTATTATGTACTGTTACAACCTAAAATATCAAAGATCAATGTTTGGTTGTTGGATTGTAATTTCATGCCTGCAGTGCTTTCATGTCTCATTGATGATGTAAAATGGAGGTTTGACTCCTATAATAGTGTCAAGGTTAGAATCAACTACACTTGTTCTCATACATACTTAAAGTAAGCTCTAACTTTAGTTCCCCTAAACCAAGACTGGATCTTAAGTGCTGCTTGGAATTCCTTTTGCCTTTGATCCTCTGCATCTCTGTAAAACAGAACAAGTCAATCTGTTAACTGCACATCTTATTAGAGCGATTTTCATATGACCTTGAAAAATGGTTTTTGTTTACAAGTGTTTGTTATTCGTTTCATCAGCCAATGGATGAAAAGATCAAAACATCACTGCATTGTTTTCCCGCCAAAGAAAAATGTAACATGAAGAGGGCATTGTTTGATTGGCCAATCGTGTTGCAGTATGAGGTCAACAATCATGTTTGTAAAATAAGTGAGCATGTACTTTCCATTAAGATTAACTGAACATTAGAAGTTTCAACACTTTAGAGACCTGCATTTGTGTGCTTTTCAAAGGGATTTCTGTGTTGTGCTCAAGTCTAAACCTACACAAAATTCTTCATTACTTAGCCACACAAATCTACTGTGCCCAGTACATGAGTAGCTGAGTGCTGGTAGTTGTATGAATTCAATGTTATTTATTTCTGAGATAGATGCACTGTACTGATATTCTTGCCAGCTATAGACTATAAGTCAGACACTGGGCCTAGTTTTATATAAATCAATGTGTAAAGTATTACCTTCGGCTTGATTTAGTATCTCTAGCTATAGTTTTTAGATGAAAACAAGTTACAGTTACGCGATCATGCTGTAAATTACAGGGCATGGGGAAGTTATAAACTTTAGCTTTATCAAGTTTTTGAGCGCAAAAACTGCCCGAGATATGTCTCTTCCGTGATCAAAGCTTAAAAACATGTAAACGAAAGGATACTTAAGGCCCTAATGGCGTAATTCTTGTCATCTAACCTCTGCTTTTGAAATAATTGGTCAACAACATTCCTTCTAGACTCCATCAAGGTAATGAAGGTAGCCATTTTGTACAGTTTCTGTCTAGAAAGTTCCCATGGAAACCGTAGCCAAATCTTACCCAGTCCCCACTCTGTCTTCTTTGCCCAGCTAAAAGCTCGTTCTTTTGGGGATCGGAAGAAATTTTAATCATCCTTTTAAAAGTAAAGTATGATTGAGTTTTTTATTATTTAAATATGGTTATAGCTATTGATGTGTTCTTTTTAAAATTAACCTCTACCTCCGCTTCACAAGAAATGACTTCATAGAAACGGAGTGCCCAAAATAATTGCTACAATTTGGACTTGGTCCATTGGTCACGGTATCAAATTTATGAATAACAGCAAACCCTTCGTCACAGCACTTAATCAAACGATTTGAGGAGTACTGGTGTGGTTTATATTTCAAAAAGGGAAGCTTTGCTATAAGAAAGGACATGCCATAGAACAGTAACATTTTTTCACCTGGTTTTCAAACATCTCAATTTTACTCTCCAAAAAATTACTAACTTGCAGTACTAATTGTCATGCGTCCAGTCACGCGATGGCGGCGTGGCTGAAACGTGCGTGGCGCGCGCATCCGCTTTCATGAGCTGACATGGATCAGTGACGTTGCCTTGAAAAAATCCATTTTATCCGTGTCACGTAAATAACACAATTTGCAATGATACTTTTCTGAAGCTACCCTGGGTGCCAGAGACTTTTCTAGCGCGGTTTCCGGTTTCTGTCTAGCGCGGTTTCCGGTTTCTGTCAAGTCTTTATAGTATACCATTGTAAGAAATTTGACACAAACCTTTTGAGCAGTTTCCTAGTCCGGCGCGGCAGTGACATGGAAGGGAAAATATCCCTGGTCTTGCCGTGAAACGCAGATTTTTTTTCTCCTTCCAAACAACTACCCCAAAAAACTATTCTCATTTATATTCTATGTTTTTCCTGTTTCCTGTTTTATTTTTCGCTAATAAAATCTTGACAGTCGACATAGTAAAAGTGCCCTTTTGCCCTGGTCTTAGCGAATAGAATCATGAACGAGGAATAATAACAAAGAAATTTCATGTATCTATCCTTTAAAAGTGCGATGACTCTTTTGGTTACTAATCAGTTTTTAGTCATGTTTAATTTTACTTTCACTCGTAAGAGATCGGTGACCTAATCTTATTTGCTGGCCTGCGGTAAACTAATATATAGCTTATTAAATTTGTAATTACTGAAGACGCGCTCTTACGATGAGTAACAAAAAAGGGGTAGGAAAGTAGTCCACTGGGAGTTTGTTAAGGTTAATAGGCGGCCGGTCTTCGAGATCAATTTGTCAAAGAATGTCTCCATACCTGGCCTGAGAACAAAGCATTTGAAACTATTTCAGTTTCGGAGACGTTCATCACCTTAGTATAAATTTAGTCCACACCTCACCTAGAAACCAAACATGTTACTGCACCCTATATCCAGACAAAACAGTAACCGGTCGCTTCCTTGTGTGCCCTTTTTTATCGTAATATCCTTTAACCTTTTGTGGTCATTGTTGTATTATTTTTATTTTTCTAGAAAGAAAATAGCGAAGTCAAAATTTGTGTAATATATTTCAATTTATTTATACGGAAAGGGAAGTTAAAATCATTGGATGAAGTTTTCTTTCCTATTTACTTACATTTGCATCCCACGCTCTACTAAGTTCATAGAATGTCCTGGTACATTCTTTGATCTCATCTGGTCTTACATGTAAGTAAGTTATGACAGGAGTTCGATTCGTGTTCAGAGATGTGAACTTTTTTGAAAGATACTATTTTATCCGATTATGACAACTATCATGCTTCTCGTCAAAGGACATATTTATTGAACACGACAAAGCACGCCAATACTTCGTTAGGGTAATAATTATTTTTAGAACCCGGGAAATGTTCGTTTCCGCATGAAATAACCCGAGGGAAGGTACTCGTGGGAGTTCGCAAACGATCGGGCCCTTTCGTCACGATGATAACTCCATATATGGTGGATGTCGTAAGAAGTTGTCAGCAGAATTCTTTTTCTTTTTGAAGGCGTTATGTCATTGGCTAGCGATGACATCACTATTTCTTTTGACCAGGCTATTTTTGCTTCACACGGTTTCTCAACAACCTACTAGTATACAAAATGAGGGTTTACAAAGAATCGCGTTGTTTCGAAAGCCATTCGCTCTGCTAGTCGCTCTTTTGGAAAGCTGGGATTTTCCAAAAGGGACAGAGAACTTCACTTTGAGTTTGGGAATAGTTTGTGTTGGAATATTCGTCTACACGTGTTGAAAAGAACTTGCATTGGTGGTGGGGTAATTCGGTGGTGGTGTTGTCTGAGACAGCTGCTCACACGCGTTTTCGTTCGGTTTTCACCGAAGGTTTTTACTTTCTTGTTTCGCGTTAAATTATTATCTTAATGCCTCCTCTTCTGTTCGAACGAAGACCTACAGAAGTGAAAGTCGGATGCGTAAATCGACCCAACACTATGTCAAGTTGTGGTAAATGGAAAATTGTTACTTCGTTTGAACTCGCCCAAAGATTGAGTGATGTTGGTACGAGTTCTTGTTCATCGGAAATTCTCATTGTTGACTGCAGATCTTTAGTAGCCTTCAACGGACTACACATTAGAGGTGCTATACATGTGAATTGCACTGGAATAGGACGAAAAAGACTTTCACAAGGCAAAGCTAAACTAAAGGACTTAATATCTTCTGCCGAGGGCAAACAAAAGTTTATCAGTGGTGGAGTGGGGACCTCGTTTGTCGTTTACGATGAGCTGTCAACTGACCCTGATGACTGTAACCCTTGTCGACCGATTTCCTTAGTTTTACAGACTCTTTTAAAAGAAGGAAAGAATATTTCAATACTTAAAGGTAAGTTGGGTTTTACTGGAACCAGTTTCTTATATAACGCAAATGCATCAGTACTGTATTCGGTCAACCGCAATTCTTAGCGCGCATTTTGTGTACACTTTATGTCAACAAATGAGGGCGTCCGATCGAGACGATAGTTTTTCTTTGTACAAATTATAATCTTCAGTTTCGTCTCCCTTGTTAGTTTTAGATTTTAATGCTTAAAAAGAGCTTTAATTTGGTTTTTGTCGTGCTTGTATTCATTCGTAGTCGTTCGTTCGTTCGTAAACAGCTGTAACATAAAGACGTGGTCACGTTTAAGTTATTCTTTTGTCAAGAAAGCTTGTGTGACGCAAGTAAGGCTCAGATACCGAAAAAGCAATGGTCATGCTTCGTGATCAGTTTTGTTTGCTTGCGTAGGAAATAATCTGACGTCGGCATTTTTCGCTGCACGAATTCCTAACTCTCACCACAAAACCTGTTTTTGTTGAGAGGTGAAATTGAAAGTGTTTTAGTGGCTTTGTGGGCAACAGATCCCCCCTCGAGCAACTCCTAATCTACATTCTGAACATTGACTCTTTTATACCTTCATTATTATATTATGTCATACAATCATCCTCAGTCTGCATTCTTTTCGTAGCAGAAAAGTTAAAAAAAAATAGCCTAAAGAAGTTTATAGTTGAAGGTCAGCATTTATACTGAAGAGCAACACAGATTCTGTTTCATTTCTGCTATTTTTTCCTGGGTGCTAAGTATTTATTTAAGGAATAACTTTCACAGGCATTTGTCTGGATTGTGATTAACATCTGTAAGGAATTTTGGTATGAAATGTGACTTAATACTGCTGTTATGAGAAGCATTTAAAACACTTGCAATCACAAAGAATATTATTTAAAAGGTTTTAATTTGCCCAAATGTCGAAGTGCATTGCAAACACATTTCACATTGTCCCGATTTCAAGCTATTTCAAACTTCTTGGCTTTCGAAGAGAATTCTGTTTGTATGGTGTACTTTTACAAGTCTATATTGGAGCTATCATTGACAGTCAATAACCAGAGATTTTTCCAAACTATTTTGGTTTTGTTAACCCTGTAATGCCCAATATTCACATGCAAATTCTCCATACTGATCTCAGTACATGTCAAAAGATCAAAACCTTATCCCTTTGTTGACCATTTTTTACATATTCCCATTACCTTTTCTTTTGATGGTGAAGGGATGTTGTAAGGAGAAGATTGATGTTGGTCACTTTATTTTCTTTCCTCCTTCAGAAGTAGGTGAAAGTTACCGCATCATTGCTAACTTCACTTCTCAAAACCAACAAAGCTTTCCTTTTAGCTTGAGTTCTGTGGTCTTGTATTTCTAACCACCACATCTTGAAGCTATATCCTTGTTTTCGTCCAATTCTCAAGTGTCCAAAAAACAAACACTTCAGCTGCTGTTATGAATATCCACCAGTCAGTTTCAGATTTAAACTTTTTACCGAAAACCTCAAAGAAGTGATCAGTAAGTAATCGTTGCCAGCTTATGGCACTGAACCCAAAAGAAGACAGTGCTCATTAGCTAAGGTTGGGAAATCTTTGTCCCACCCGTGAAGGTCTGGACAGTGATTTCATGACTAAACATGTTGAAAACACAATATCCCCTCTTCCATGATTGGACAAAGCAAGTTTATTCAGTAATTTTCTAGACTGGGTTGTTTAAAACTGGGTTAAGATCACCTTGGGTTAGTGCTATATTTTAACAAGATTGCTACAGTTTCTTGATCAGTGCTTAAATATTCATCTGCAGATGGTTGACTGTTGATGGTTTAATTACTACTTTGCTGAAGTTAAAGCTGTTGTTTTCAGTTTTTCATTTCCTTTTCTTCATTCGTGTTACTCTTTCATTCACGGTAGATCCTTGCTAGATCTTTAATTGTCAGTCGTATTCAATTTTAAACTGGTTATATGTTCTTGTTCGCTCAAATATTCGGGTATGTTGTAAACTAGCCATTGACTTGAATGGGTGCTCAATATCAAAATTCCTTAAATGTCTGAAATGTTTAGTAGAATCTTGAATGGTTACACAAAGGGATATTTTCATCTTTTGGCTGAAAGCTGGAACAAAATTATATGTCCTTATAATATTGGGAAGTGAAAGACCCAAAGGTTAAACTTTACATTGTTTTTTGTTAGCTTGGTTTCAATTCAATTGGATATTTGAGGGTAACACTAAAGATGCAGTTTTTGATATGGCCGGCTGCAGTTAGGAGCTTCCTTTCACTGGAGTTTTTCATATTATGCCTCCTGTTGATGGCATGTCATAATAAATTTTACTGTTCAAAATGAATATTTTCAGCATAGTTTTAGTTTCAACTTCTTTTGTTTCGTGACCTTAGTATTACTCACGGTTGTAAATAATGAAAGAACTAAAGAAAAATGATCAGGTTATTGATTTATGTGAATAATGAGGGTAGGAGGCAAAGAAAATTGAGAATTACATAAGCTAGATATTTGACCCTTTTCCTTCCTTCTTATCTGAAATACGGCTGAAAATTCTGACCTTTCGTGTTGTTCATGTTTCGCATCCACCAGTGATCAAATTTCATTATCCTTTTTGAGAAAATGTGAAACTTTGACAGTTAAAACCTTTAATCTCACCATCAGAACGTGAATTCTCCCTCCTCTCCCCCTACAAATTCCCGGCCATAGTATGCATTTACTACATAAGTGAGTTTATTGCTTGATCATGTTTTTATTTCTTACTGCTTCTCTGATTGGTTAACATTTGTCATGGCAAGGGAGAAATTTCAAGCTCATGGCTATGTAGGGGTTATAGCTTTAAAACTTAACCTAAGTTATAAATTTAAATATGTCTTGCATGCAAACTGGTTCTCTGGAAAGTTACACTTATTTCTCCCATGGAGTAAACTCAACTTTCCTAGCCTTCTTAAGTTGGAAGAATGGGTTTGAAGTGTTAGGAGTTCCAAAGGTCACAAGGAAATTAAATGTGCTTAAAAGGGAAAGTGACTGTTTTTGAAAACGAATCAAGCTATATTTTGAATAAAAAGAAAGGATGGTTGGTTTGGGTAATTCTGTGATAGCTGATTCCCTCAAGCAGAATAATTTTCTCTAAATTTTTGCTCTTAACATATAATTTACAACATTTAGTATACAATTTCCTTGAGGTAATAATTTTTATTTACCAGGGGCGGGGGGTAGGGTCAGTTAGTAGCAAGGAAAATATGGAAGAACTCATCCAGAACAATTGTGTTAGGTAACAGCATGGCTAGTGAACTGGAAACGTAGGCAGATTTAGCTGACTTAATACAGTAGGTCACTAAGCTATCTTGAGCAAGATGTGATTAAAATAAATTTTCTTTCATCAGCAAAATATGGTCATGTCACAAGGTGATTTACAAGTAATTGTATGCATTCACTTTTCAATATGAATAGCTGATTTGAAGGATTTCCACTGATTAATTTGGAGTCTGTCATTTCATACTTGCATGTATTTTTAATCAGGGTTTTCCCAGGATCAGGTAATTACATTAAGGGTCATTTAATTTCTTCAATTTATTTTGCTGTTCTCATTGACCCATTAAATGGTATATTTGGTTATGGAGTTAGGTTAATTTATAGAAGTAAGCTTTCACATAAAAGTCCCACTGTTTCGTCCCCTTTATATGCTAAATCAGATCTAATTCTCTCAATATTGCTGTTATAATAGCTAGTCGTGAACAACATCCTTATCAAGTTTAGCCTGAGCGGGCATTAAGGCCCAGATTGGCACGGTCGATGCAGACCACTGAGTTGAAAGACTTTACAACACTGACTTCACCCTTCTGATATTTTTGTTTCACTAAATATGTGTGGTTATGTGGTTCACATGTTTTACTTCAAAGTAGCAACTAGGTTCAGTAATTAGGAAACAACCTGGACAGAACTTGACTGTAATGCCTTGTAGAATTTTGTCCTTGGCACCGTTGGAAATACCAGTGAAAAAACCCTTTGGTGAGTAAGTGAGGAAGTAATTGACTGAGTGGAATAGCAGCTTCATAATTTCAAGGTGTTACTGTGGGTCAATTTTGGGCAATTACATATGGGGTTCTAGCTTTTAAGTCATGAATGAAATCCAATAATGTGACCACTCTAATAACACTTCTTTCGACATACCGTATTTTTGTCTAATACCCTTCATTTTTCAATATTCTACCACATGAAGTTTGGGAGTTAAGTAGAATTTTGCTGATTGGATGTGTACTCTTGTGAGTGGAAAGAAAAACTGTCTTGCCCAGAGTTATGGAGATATGAAACAGAGTTTTAAATTTGGACTGAAATGAAGTGCACTTAGTCGTATTTTAAACTGGTACTGTTTGCTTTAAAGCAATTCGAAAAGACTAAATTGGGATTTTATTTAATTAATTTTTCTGATTGTATAATCTTGAGGATGAAAAAATACATTTATAAACGATATTTGGAATGCTTCTCGGTGTTTGGATTTCAGCACCGTTGGAAATAGCATTTGATAATTCTGAGAGGCAGTCAAGTAATTGCAGCAGCAATAATATTGTTCTCGCTCAATTTCATCAGATTTAGCACTTGTGAAATGCGACGTTTGAACCGCGCCTTACATGTAAATCCGTTTTTTTTTAATGCAAGGTAAAATTGTACTCATTAGTGTTTGGTTACAACTTCTTGTGCAAGATTCCGTTATGCCATTCGTTAGGTTGCTTAAGCATGCTTTTGCTCTGGAAAAGTTTGTCTTCACCCCGAGCACGCCCAGTTGTGTCGTAGTTTTTTCAATGTGTCGGTTAAGTGCTTTTGAATGGCCGTTTGAGAGGTTCCCGTAACCTGCCGTTTTATTGAAAGTGATCTGTACAATTAGCTTGAAGAACTTTGACCACTTTTAATAATCGTTCGCGGACAGAGACTAGAACTTGTGTACATGTGCGCGAGTGAAAGGTGATAAGTTTGATGAGTGAATTTTTTTTTACTTTTCTCATGTTGTTATGTATGGACGAAACATACTACACCTATTCACGGTCAATTTATTTATTTAATTTTTTTTTTCACCGTGCTTCAAGTAGCATGTTATTTGAAGGACGGAGGGTTAACTAATTTGCTGACTTACGTTCTTTAAAAAAACAAAAAAAAAACGTTTAGCAGCCTGAGAACCACTCATAGCTTCGATTCACATCAGGCACAGCTTTCTTTAGGTTGTCTGCAGTGTCGTTTCTTGAGGTTTGTTTATTTTTCGAAAAGCATCCAAGCATTTCTCTGTTTATCAATGATGTTGTGGTTTGCATTTTAAATTCCACATTTTCACTTTCCAAAAAGAAAAAAATCATGTTTCTTGTCTTGTCGCAGAAGTTTCGCTTCCTAGTGTTGATAGGTAACTTCTTTGGTAATTTGTTTCCCAAGACCTTCAATGATCTAAACCGTTAATCGTCTGTCTGTCGCTTTGTGAACTGATTGAAACTCGTGAGGTCGACATGTGGCAAGTCTATGCAGTACCTTGCAATTGTCTAATAAAGCTTGTATCACCTCCAGCAATGTAGACGATATTTCCTTCGAGGTCTTTAGATAACGGTATTTGGGTGAGTTAGTTGCACTTTGAGTCAAGATGTTAAATTGCGCTTGACCACCCTCTTCGTTCGCGGATAGACCGGAAGTAAGCCATTAGACACTGTCAAATTACCCCATGACAGCATAAAAGCTCTTTATTTTCTTTATCCAGCATAAATTCTACTGTTGCGAAAACCCGCGGGCACTCAGAGAGGCGTATCTTGCCTGTCAAAGTTGGGCGGACACGTGAATGGTTCCATGTTAGTCAGCCAGCCTTTTTCCCGATACGACTCATTTCTGGAGTCTTTCATAGCGCGTATTTAGCGTTCGATCGCTAATTTGAACGCGTTTTGTGAAATCGCAACTGCAAAACTCGCAGGTAAAGTGAGCAAGCTGAAAAGTCTTGGTTGACAGGTGTTTTGGCAGTGAGGCACCAGTGCGTAACACTGGAAAATAATTAGTCAAGCTAAAGAGAGTGTAATTGTTAAGTCATTATTAAGTAATACCTGCCCGTTTCTCTTTTCTCAATGACCTAATGGCGTCGTTCTCTTTACGTATGTTTGTGGTGAAATTTGAAACTGTGGCGTGTCTTGTAGTTTGTAGAAGAAAAACTGCAAAAGCAACGAGGAAATATGAACGCGCGGTGCTGTGGAACGCGAGTGGGGCTTTTGCAAAGACGGCGCTCTCATCTTACTGGTAATTGTGCACCTTTAATAACTGTGTTGGCTGCCCAACAGTGCACTTGTATGGTATAACAGGTGGTTGTCTTCAAAGTCAACAGTCGTACTTCCAAGTTGCTGGACCTTTTTCTGCAGTTATTAAGTTGCAAAGAGCTACCTCGACAAAACGTATCTTGAGGTTGTTACAAGCGCGATCAATTTGGCTTTCTTCAGTCTCCAGAGCCTTTCAATAATCAGTTGTGTTTTGTCATCCTTCGCTTGACTTGACATCTTATTATAACTTTGATAACAGCGAGAAAGTCAGCTTGGATTTGTTTGTTTCCTGCATTGAGTTAACTTTTCGTGGGTTTGAACTCTTACTTTGCAGTGATCTTTTTGTACTGGAGTGTGGTGAGAACTCGTCAAAAGCTGCAGGCCCTCTTCCGGTTTTTTTATTGTTGACTATACAATCACTTCCGGTGCCGTAGTTATGTTTGGTACCCGCTGTCGCACAAAGATGTTCAACCGTCTAAGTTGTTTCCCTGGTTTCATTCTAAGACCCTGGTGCAATTGTTTAGCCTCATTATTGCCTGTTGTTGTTGTTTTTTTTTTTCAAAATTGGTACTTGTTATGGACGGTTCCCGTTGGTATTTACCTATTTTTGCGCGTTTCTCCGGGTCTTCATTCTCTTTGTGGTTGCTTATTGTTCCAGGCTGTCATTATGTGTAGTGCTGTTTATACAACAATGTGCGCGGCTCAAATTCTAGCTGAACTAGTAGCCGATGTGCGTTGAAAAATCAACTCCCGATGCTGAATGAATGTATTCTAAGAATTCTTTTGAAAACATGGTCAAGCGCCCGGGAAGAGAATGACAGAATTAATTTGTTTATATGTTGTAAAAATCTCAAAATTAAAACAAAAAACAAATATGTGGCAAGGCAACTTTCTTGTCTTTGGTAAATTCGCAGCAAAAATGACCGCGAACAAACTTACCAAGCTTGATAGCCTCGACAAGCGCGGGTGATTACATGCGAACAAGCCATGAGTGTTGGTGCTCTAATATCAACCTATGTACAGTGCACTGGCAAATCCAGACCTTCAGATAAGGTGTGTGTGTGTGTGTGTGGGCGGGGGGGAGGAGGGGCGGGCGGGCCCCACGGTCCCCTCCCCTGGATCCGCCACTGCAGTGGAACCCCGCCTTACGACCACCCTGTTTATACGACCACCTCGTGTTTACGACCCTATTCTTTCGACCCAAATGTAAAAATCACTGAGTTATTTTATTTTTTTGAAGAGCTCTTTAATGCGACCATCTCGTTATTACGACCAGGATTTTATGGCCCAACGGTGGTCACTTTAACCCTTTAAACCCTAACATCGAAATTCAAATTCTCATTTGTTATCCCTATACGTGAAGGCCACCATTAAAAACCGTTTTTTGTTTGTTAATTTTTTTTTTTTCTCACAGGAGGACTAAAGGAATTTTGTAGGGACTATCAGAACTTATGCGAAAACGTTCCGGTTAATATCTGCCAATCTGCGGACTTCCCACCCTCTCCGACCACATGTGAACCTGTCCCGGGTCGCCCTCAGGGAACGCCCGTTACGGCCATCCTACCTTATCTGTATCTTGGCAACGAAGAAGGCGCCGCTGACGAAGCCTTGATTGACAGGCTGTCAATCAAGTACATCCTTAACTTGACGCCGCGATGTCCGAATTTTTTCAGCCAGCGGCCAGACATTCATTATAAGCAGATTAAAATACACGACTCGAATCAAGAGGACATCGGTCAGCACTTCGATGAAGCAATTCAGTTTATTGGTAAGTTAAAATACAGTACTTCACTGGTGAGCATTGGGAAACGGCGCTCTGGTAGAAACACAAGCGATTTGGTTTTCTAGTTAAGCGCGAACCATCTCGTGAATTTGTCCAGGTGGACCAAAAATGTGTGTGTTATAAGTGAGTGCTTGCGTCTTTCAAGCTATGCAAGCTGTATTGCACTAGAACAAAAAGGCATTTTGAGCCACGTATCAAGGCGCAACTCAGCGCACCATTTCGCTGGGAGGTAAGTTCGTTTATGCTAAAACTAACAAGCACTATCCTAATTGTGTGAAGCAAGGAATGGGTAACCTGACTTTCCCAGAAGGACACGTGACTATTTCAGACAGTTACAAGATAAAAGAACAAGTGTTTGAAAAGTTTATTCTTGTGTGTTCTTTAGTTGATGGGATATTCCTGTCTTGGTGTCATGGCGCCTTTATTGTTGGGATGCCTGTGGTGTCATGGCGCTTTGTTACTGGGATACCTGTGGAACTGTGTCGTGTCCTCCTTGTGCAGTACTGCGAGGCACGGTTCCAGTCTGTATCAGAATTTCCCAGTGTACACCGGTGGCAAACGAAGAAGAACTGAAGGCAGATGGACTTGTGTCACCGGTGAATAAGGAAAGGATCAATCATCGAAGTCAAGAATTGAAGTCAAACATGAGTTGGGTTACTTCGACAAGTAATTACAAAATTCATTTGTCGTTAAACACGCAGTATATTAAACCCATCTAGTGATATGGAAACCATGAATTGCGATCAAGTAACGCAACTTCGTTTCTCACGGTTTTCTTTCTTTCGCAGACGAAGCTCGTGAACACGGATATGGTGTTCTTGTTCACTGTCACGCCGGTGTGTCACGCTCGGCGACCGTGACAGTAGCCTACATCATGAAGCAACAAGGCCTGTGCTTAGGTGACGCGTACAAATTTGTCAAGGAGCTGAGACCAGTGATTTCACCAAACTTAAACTTCATGGGGCAACTCCTTAAGTACGAGAAAAACAGGAGAAACGGCGACAGTTCCTGAGGCTGTCACCCTTGGTGGCTTGTCACGTTGTTGTCACGCTTTGTGGTTGCGTTATTTTGATGCACGCGTGTTTGGTACAGTGTAGACGCATTTAAAGCGTGCAGAAATCTTACCACACACGCCTTCTTTGCAGAGGTTATTCAACAGAGAACAGAAAACAAAGGAAACCAATGGACTCCGCTTAACGTTTGTATATACTACAATCGGAAATATTAAGTATGAAGAAGTATTTAATAATATAATATTATCAATAATTTAATCGCTTTATCTAACATTGGAAACATGAAATAGATGGTGCTTGACCTATCTTTATTTTGATAAACGTTAGATAATTTTGGTAGTTTTGTAGTTTGTTAGGTAATCCTAAACACAAAGTAGTTCCTTCTTGAACGGGTTGGTTGCCAAACGTTGTACCAGTTGAGTTAGATAGCTTGAACTTTTAACCTTGACGGGGCTCGTAGTATTTGTTACTCCAAATTCCAGTTGCCAATTCTTCAGCAGGACTTTGTCAAAACGATTTTTTAACGACTTGAGATGCAAACAATTCGCCACTCTAGAAAAGAAAGGAGACTGGACCGAGGTAACTTTCGCAAAGACTTATGGACTGTCACTGGGGACAGGGAAAAATATTGGTCACTAGCTGTCCTAGTCTGTCTGTCGTCATGCAACACTCTCCTGGGGAGGGGCGTTGCGTGACGACACTAAAAACGGCTGTATAGCAGACAATAACTATCCGGAAGTCCCTGCGAAAGCTATCTCAGTGTAATTTCCTTCTCGTTTCTAAAGTGACGAATTTCCTTTCATTCTAAGGCGACGAAACTTGCTTCTTATCTAACCTTTGCCCTCTTAATACAGCGAACTACGTTGAAGAAAATTATAATTTGTAATATCCATATCTGGCGAGTTAGATTAAAAAGAAAAATATAGTGCAAGAGGTAAGTGGTTAATTAAGTCCCAGTAGACAGTTTTTGTTTGAGGAGTGGAGCATTTAGGTTTAAAGCCGCGATTTGTACGCTGTGGAAGAAGAAACCTAAGTGCGCTTGGTCTCTCAGACGCTAGTTGTTAAATATGATAAGTACTGTGTACTTTTTGTCGTAGAGCAGTTTTCAGTTGAGTGTTGAAAGTAATTCCGTGAAGGCTTTGGGTTAATAATTTTACGTTTTGTGACTGGCTGAAAAATGTCACGCCATATTTTTCTAACCCCTGGCTTACACGTTTTTTCCGTGCTTGGTACCCGGTACACGGGTTTGGTTCAAGTTGTGAAACTGGTCGTGTCTTGGTCTCCCTCTTTTTCCCTCGCTTGGTGATTGAGATGTAACTGGTTTATCAGGTCGTGTTTTTCACGACACTCACTGGAAAACTGCTCTAGTTACACTGGCGGTATCGCTTGATTCTCAGACTGTCTGACGTCGCCAGGGGCAACGGTGGACCTTCTGAGGATCAAGCTCATATAGCAAAAATATGAAAAAACTAAATTATACGAATTGCATATATATATATAAATACTAAAGACATAACTCGTAACAGTAAATACCGTTCCAGAAAGCATTAACATAGACCCGCGTTATTTAAATATCATACGATGCAACCGACCAACATACAAAATCTTAGTACATTTGTACTGTACACCAGGAAACAACCTGTTGCTTTCTCCTGAATTCGTCCAAAAAGGTCAAAGATTGGGCCTCGCTTTCAAGTCGAGGTTAACAAATTCTTGCCGAATCCTTTGCTTAGTGAGAATTTGCATGGGACGACATTTGTGTCGCCGTGAGTGGAAGGATCTTTAAGCACAGCTTTGCTACTGTGACTGGGGGTGATATGCCATCTGTCTCTCTTGGTGTTTTCATTTCGTTCAACCTTTTTCCTTTTTTTTTCTTTTTCGCGACAGCGAAGAAAAATAATGCATAAACGTGTTACCTTCTAAATATCGCAGATGAAAAGCAGTTTTTTATGTGACCCAATAAGGTGCTCAGTTAAGTAATAGGAAGTCTCCATATGATCTACATTCTATTGTGTGGTGTGAAAACTGTAAGATCCACTTTTCGAAGTAGTCAACCCTACCCGTATGCGGGACGTAAGTCGTTGAATTGATGACATAGATAACAGTAGTTAACGGCTTTACCAATAAACGTAATACGAATATATATGACAAGTTATTGCAAAATAGCTCGGCATTTTTATACCAATTATATTTTAGCAGGAATACTACCTTAAGCTTAAACCCAGAGATATCCAAGTACAAGGTGATTTACCGCTGCTATTAGTACTGTGGGCCTAAGTAATTTGAATATTTTGCTTGAATAGTCGCATATAGAAAGCAGTTATCCACACTCGAAAGTTATAATTCTAGCGTATAAAATAGTAAACAGCAGTCATTTATATAAGTAGTCATTGTGGCATAATAGACTTGCTAGCAGGAACGTATTCTTAAACAGCTGTTAGGAAACTGAGGTTACACTCTTTTAAGTGCCAGCAATATTGTTCAGTATCACATTTGTCCTTTAATTCCCAAGAGTGATCAAGTTCAATATTCTCCTAATAACTTCAATACATATTCAAGAGAAAAAAGTTCTGAAAATTAACAAAATTATCACCTACAGGAATCCTTAATCCTTAATCCTTTGATCTAGTAGCGAATTCTCTCAACTTTCTCTTTAATGAAATTTATGGAGATCAGTTTGGAGAATTTGTATGTGTATATTGGGACATGTTAAGACGTTAGCGAGAACTGACTACTTGAACAACACTGGTTAAGTATGTAACAACTATCACTGTAAGACTGAAATTTTAGTGGACCATTGAGAAGATTTTTTTGAACTAAAACTGTTGTAGCTAAAGAGTTAATGACATGCTAGTGTTAGAAGGATTGGTCCTGTTCATTATTGTCGACAGTAAAATCCCGAGAAATTTTTCAAGGTTTCGTACATTTTCGTTTGTGTTTTTAATTATTGTTTTATCGCGAGTTTTATTTGTGATTTCCAGACGCAGGCACAAATTTAAAGTTCGCCGATTAATTTACGCTTAGACGAAACCGTTGTGTAGAAATGTCAGGTTGATGTTTTGTAATGATAGGTTATGCTAGCAAATGTGTTGATTTTTGCAATAAAACTGAGTGAACCTTCTTTGTTTGCTTATTGGTGTTTCGTTCATATCACTCTTGCAAAGAAAATGCTTGCATTATGCGTCTGGATGAACTTTGCTGCTAAATACGCCTTGAACAACGCACTACGAAAGGTACTTCGTCTTGACGCATAATGCGTCTTGAGCCCGTCTTTATACTTGAGACGCCTAACCAGACGAAATACAAAATAATTGCCCAAGTTCGCCCCTTTTCCGCGTGCAGCAAAGGAAATAGGAGACGTCTGCACCCAGGCAAGTGTGAATACGGCCAATATCGCTCAAGCGTTCATATTTGGCGAATAGTGATACACCGATCCCTTGTAATCGGACAAGCAACTTGTAATCGGCACTGCTAGTAACTTGGCTAAGTTTTGTTTAACCAACTTAAAAATTATACATTATCACTCCAGCTCATTTACATGTCACATATTCTAATGTTCTCGCTGAAAAAAAAAGTACTTAGCCCAGCGGCTGTTACAGACTATAGATTATAAGTTATCATATCATAGAAAACAGGTCTTACAAAGGAAAGGACATTTCCTGACTATAGCGGGGTGCGGTGAAACTCTATTCTGTTCCTTCCCTATCAGTTCTAATGGTGATCTTCTGGTGTGTCCCGTTTATACCCGGAGATTCCTTGTGTTTGTTTAACAAAATGAAATTTGATTTTTTTTTTCTGGATTTAATTTCTTTGGCCACCATTTTCTGGGGGTCCTCAACAAGTGGAGAGAAATTTTTAAATAAAATTTCTTTCCAGTTATTGTGGACCCCAAAATTTCTATTTCAATGCTAGAAAATCTTTAAAGGCGTTGAGGTCGGAGAAACACATAATGACAGGAATTTGCACCATACTCGTTCGTAGCAAGAATAACGAGAATGGTGAGAATTCCTGATATTATTTGTTTCGACATCGGGACCTCAGTGTAGAAAATGTAGCCACATTTCTGTACTAGTTCACAGAGTAAGACAAGTGTGTGAGCACACGTTTAGTCACCTCCTCCATGTCATTTGTCTAATTATTTTTACCTCATGCGTTTACTAAAACAGTTTCATCTCATTCATCATCCCAAATAGAGAAAGAACATGGCTAATAATGATTATTAGCAATGTCGTTTCTCTATTTGTAACATTAGTTTAATCCCTTCAGGCGGCTAAGCAGTTCCTGGGCTCCATTTCTCCGCGAATGTGTGATCGTATCTTTCAGTTTCACCTGCTTTACTGTACGGTGCCATGCTCTGGGAATCGCCAGTCGCTCTTACTAACTCTCCTACTTTAGATTTTATACGAGCTTCGCCACAGAGTCCTCCCTCAGTGGGTTGGCTAGCTACTTTTTTAACGGCAGAAATACTGTCTTCGGTTTTATGAGCTGCCACTCCCTGCATGCGCGTGTCAGAAGCACTCTGTACAAGGATAACTGGTCGCTTTGTTTTGCGTGAACCGAGTCGCTCTACAGATGGAACACTACTGGCACGATCCGGGTACCTTATCAGTTTTGTCGCGTCCCTGCCGCACTGTCCATTGACAGAACCATTTTGACTTGCGTGAGACTTCTATCTCTACTCACATTGCTCAGTCTGGTTGCTGTCAATGTACTATCAGTAAACAGAAAGCCTACTGAAAGCTTTATCCATCTCGATTTGTTCTTCAGTTTTGGTCTCCCTGGTCAAGTTTATTCAGGACGCGTGTGTGTAGTAGAATTTGGTGACCTTGTTCTTTTTTCATGTTCCTCTTTAATATTACTTTGCAGTCGTAAAGCTGGATGGCTGCGGCATTGAACTGCATCGCATTTCCTCGCGTCTTTGCACATGTAGAGAAACAATTTCCCATTTTGCAATAAATTAAATTTTCCACATGAACGGTCGGCAGCACATCTTCACAAAAAAACAGTGCTTTTTACTTTTAAGTTTCCTTTATGACGTTTGAAATACGTAATTTAACAATACGCGCGAACGGCAAGCAAAATTTAACCGAACGCGTTCCTTCCGTTCCTTTAAACATTGACATTCTGTTGCTGTAGCAGGGGTCTTCTGATTGATCTAAACCTTAAATGAAACATATTGTATTATCGTAACTTATTTATTTATCTGGCATGAAGGCAATTTGCTTTCTTTGCTTTGTCACACTGTAAGGAAATGCCGCAAACCAATTTTTAGTCGATACCGGCGCGCGTGCGTTGTGCGCCTAAGCGCGAGGACTGAGAACCTGAGTGATGCTAGCGAATTATTTCAGCAGGGAGCATTTTTTGCTCAAACGGCCAAACAAAAATATTTAAACGTAGAGAAAAGTGCGGTTATCTGAGAAACTTAGTTTCAGCAAGCTTCTGGTAATAAAGAGTATTCTTTTATGCTCCCCGTTTTTTGTCAGCATTATTTTGTCGATGTTACTGGCGTATGTTTTGTCCTTCGCAGAGGCTAGCTCCCGCCAGGTATACATACATACATACATAAACTTTATTAATGTGTCTTGGAAATGTCTAGCCGATGGGGTTAAGAACCCCTCTACTAATTGGGGACACCTAACAATATAATATAGTTACCTAACAATATAATATAGTTAAAATCCAACTAACTATCTACTAATGAAATAATTGATTTAACAAGATTAAGAATTACAAAGGATTAAGAATTACAAAGGATGCAATTATAGTTACCTAACAATATAATATAGTTAAAAAACCTACTAACTATCAACTAATGAAATAATTGATTTAAAAAGATTAAGAATTACAAAGGATGCAATTGGAACAATTGTCGTCGTCTATCATTACACCTAGATCAAGTTTACGAATACAATTTTTGAAACTAAATAATGATGGGAGAGTTCTGATTTCGCTTGGCAGCTTATTCCACAACTTTGGTCCCAGGCAGGTGAGCGAGTGTTTACCATATTTATTGGTCCTAAATCTGGGAATGGCGAACTCTGCCGTCCTCAAGTTGTAGGGTGAGCAATGCGCGTGAAATAGCTCGGATATTTTGATGGGGCATAGTTTGTGTTTCACCTTATACATAAGGATAGCAATATCTTGCAGTCTTCTGTTCTGAAGAGTCGTTAGGTCACTTTTCTCCAGCAATGCTTGGTAGCTTGATTGCTTATCTAGGAAGACTGCGCGTAGTGCTCTTTCTTGGACCCGTTCAAGCTTTCTTTTGTCGGTAGCACTACAGAAATGCCAAGTCAGGTGGCAATAGGTTAAGTAAGGCAATATGGCTGATTTATACAGAGTTAATTTAGCATTAGTAGGGACAAGTTTTTTAAGCCTTAACATTACACCTACTCTTTGACTCGCCTTCTTACATATTTCATTAATGTGAGTGTTAAAATTCAACTGTTCATCTATGGTGACCCCTAGCAACTTAAGACAGTCAGAAGATTCGATGATGTTTCCTTGAAAGTGTAATGGAGTGTTACTTTCTGTCTTGTTATGCTTTAAAGTCATAGTTTGATATTTGCTCAGGTTTCCTTGTAGCAGATTGCTAGCGTACCATTCGGAGGCCCTATTGGCATTCCTCATAAGATTGGTGTCCGCCATTTTCAGGTTCCCCGCTGTTTCAAACATTTGATGGTCATCCGCGTATATAGAGAGATGCGAAGTTATTACGTATGTCAGATCGTTTTGAAAGATGTTCCATAACAATGGGCCAAGGGCCGATCCTTGTGGACAACCCCTATCTGCACGCTTCCATTCACTTCTGAAAGCTCCCAGTTTCACTCGGTTCAATCGATTACACAGGTAAGATCGAAGTAGATCACATAGTTCGTCATTAAAACCATACGCTTTTAATTTGCTGATCATTAAGGACGGATGAAGCGAATCAAAAGCCTTACTCAAGTCGGTAGATAAGATTTTAACAATTTGCTGGTTATCACGTGCTGATTTCCACGCTTCAATAAGACTTATCAATGTTGTTTCACAACTGTGGCGTTTACGATATGCCGTAATTCGGGGATCCAGACGGCTGTCGAATTGCTTAGAAATCTGGTCGCTAAGTAGCTGCTCGAACACCTTACTAACCACTGGAAGGACAGTTATTGGTCGATAGTTCCGACAATCTTGTGGATCCTCTTTCTTAAAGACGGGCGTCCATTCCCCCCTTTTCCAGTTGTTTGGCCATTGTCGATTTGTAATACATGAATTGTACAGATTCGCCAGTGGTATAGCAAGTTTTTCCGCTCCATATTTCAGTACTCTGGCTGGCATATTGTCATATCCTGATGCTTTCCTCGTATTAAGTGACTCCAGAGCCTTTCTAACTTGTGCTTGGTTGACTGGATTAGACTCGACCATTGGTTCTGAGATACTCGCCATTTGTATTTGCAAGACACTTGGATGATTATTTAAGTCATTCTCCGAGGAGTTTCTTAAGTTGACATCTCCAATATCGCTTGCTATCGTAGCGGAAGTGACCTGCTAATATTTCCGCAACAGTCTCTTGGTTGCTAATGATCTTGCCGTCAACTTTTAAGTTAATATCAGTTCCCAAGACCCCTTTCTTAGATCCAAGAAACGGTTTAAAAGTTTCAAAGAACGTTCCTGGGTTTTCTTTAAGGTCAGACGTCTTTTTCTTCCAGTATTGCCGTACAGCAATTCTTCGTTGTCTGGTTGCCTCATTTATCCATTAAAAATGGTGATAATTAGAAAAATATGGTAAGCGCGAGACGTGCCCCGTGCGTTGCTCCGCGCGCTTTTAATTTTCCCTCTCCCCAGCCTCCCTACGACAACTCAAGAAAAGAACTATCACCTGATCACACTTCAGAAGTCATTACATAAAGTTAATGCCGAAACAGTACCCAAAATGGCGTCAAGCAGTCAAGCACAAATTTGAAATATTGGCGGCAACTCTTGATATCGCGGAAACGTTCATTAATCTCCAGATTGAGTACTTCAACCTACAGAAAACAACTTGGTGAGGGCTCAAGCTCTTTTTTGACCCATCTAGTATCAAAAGAGATGAATGGCAAAGGGTCAATTATTTAATCTAATGCATTGGATTCGAACGCATGTGGGGGATCGTACAACGATTAAGGATTCCAAGCATTGCGTCCATGTTGTCTGTGCATCGGTGCTTACTTAATACTTAAGGTAAGTAGCATTGATTGCATTGGTACAAATAGAAAGCCGTACTTGCAGAGTTCTGCTATAGAGGGCTTGGCGTTTTATAAAAGCAGGGAGCTAGAGCATAAACCCACCCCCCGCCCCCACCTCACCACCACCACGTGTTTACCCCAGGAAAAGACTCAAAGACAGCCTAGATATACAAGCAAATGTTTTCAGGGAAAAAAAGAAAAGAGTTGGTTCAGTTAGCTCAGTGAGCACCGAAAGGCATGTGAAAGCTAATTAAACCACAAGCTGATCTTTTTGATAGATAGGTTAAGCTGGTATTTCCAGGTCAACGGTCATCATGCTTGGTAACTAAACACAATCATAAAGCCCTAAAATGCAGGTTAGAAAACTTATCTCAGGTAGGCGAGGTATATAACAAGGTAGTTATGGTTACCCTAGCAGCAGGGTAACCCTCCCTCCTTAAAAACTATAGAGGCCTCTGTGAAGCTGGGAAGAAAAAGGAAAGTAAGAGCCTTGATACTGGGAGTTCCACACTACCCTAGCCAGGATCCTGTTTACAGGCTATAGAAACAGGCTTGTTGCTCTCCCCACGCTACCCTAGCCAGGGAGCCTGTTTACAGGCCATAGAAACAGTCTTGCTGCTCTCCCCTCCCTAATAAATACATTTTTGTTGTTGTTTTGTTGTTACTGTGTAGGTTGCAGTATTACAATTTTCTTTGGGGGGGGGGGGGGGTACAGGAGAAAGCACTAGTTATCATTGTTATGTGATGTCAAGAGAACATAAAAGCCTCTACCATGACAGAGGCTTTTATGTTTTCTTGGTGACGTACAAAACAAAGAGGCTAGGGAGGAAGACATATACCCCCTCCCCACCCCCCGCTTCATAAAGCAAGATGGCAGCTGCACAAAATATGTGCATGCTGATAACTTGCTTTGATTCACAGCTGCACCCATTACAGCTAGCGGCTATGTTAGGCTAGTAAAACATTGAACTGTTCTGACATTAAATCTGCAAAATAGTACTGGTAGAAGTAAACGAGTCTGTTACTTGAGAACAACTTACATTGATGGCTTTGGATAACTAGAATATTTAATTGTTTATTTTAGTCTGATCGTTTTTGTTGTCCTCATGAGTGCAAAGCCATGAAGTGAGAGGTCCCTGAAGGCAATCAGATCTTGGAAGAAAGCTCAGGATGTCTTAATGTGAGAATACCTTTGAATTTGCTCCTTTTTTGTCACTTTATCAAATTTAGTGAGATGTGCTGTGGCAGCTCGTCATTCATTTTTTATTTTTCATTTGCATTTTTTGAGGGACAACAACCAAAAACATGTTTCACATCAACTACAGTTGTATTCCTCACATCAACTATTCCTCTTGCCCTCATGCCCTCTGAGTCAATAGAGCCCATTCCGGCTCAAGGAATAATTGTTTTAGTAAAATCCAACTACGTAGTTGGTCAAAAAATATCAAGACAAAATAACTTTAGCTAGTTAAAGCTAGACTTTAATCCTTTTTTGCCGCTGAAAAGCCGGTGCTTTGCACTACTAGTGGGCTATAACATATAGCCTAGTAGTAGCTCGACCAATCAGAATGCAGCATTGATGATAGACCACTAGTTGGATTTTACTAACAATGGATAGTCAATAATGGGATTAATAATAATAATAATTCTTCAATAAATCCTCTCCCCTTATGGGGCTTTTCAGGGATAATGAAACAAACAATTTAAATGGAACATAACATGGTTAAAAATCCCTACTGGTCGGTGGCAAACTAGGCTGTGAAAACCGACGTTTCCCCTCGCAGCGATTGCCCCTGAACGCCGATTCCGCTCCGGCCCTGACCCCCACTGCGCTTTTTTATATCATGGTGATTTCTTGCTGCGTTTATCTATATTAAGTTCAGGAATGAAGGAACTTAATTTTCAGAATTCGGAATTTAGCTTTTTTAGGAGCAAAAATACCTCGCACAATGCATTGTCTTTAAAATATATCCTGGAAAAAAAGGAAACAAGAAAAGATTTTTTTGTTAGAAAAAATTGCTCTAAAAAGTCTTTCAGTTACTTACCCAGCACTTACTTAAATAAAGAAGGTTTGTTTAATTTAAATTTAAGAGAAGCGTTTAGGAATCAGGGACGTTTTACCAAGGTCGGTTGTTTATAGAAAGAAAAGTTCCAAAATTTCGATTTTACAAAACAAAACAAATGCAAACAAATAATATTTGTTTGCTTTTGTTTTGTAAAATAAACGAAAACACAACAAGCAGCTCAGTAAGGAAAGGGAAATGATCTCATATTTTTCGTTTTGTTTATTTTTTTTAATTAAGAAAAAGACGTACTGCATATGAGAAAAATATTTTCAGGTGCGAAAACACGAAAATTCTTGTATTCCAGCCGCGTCCGGAGTTGGATTTAATTTTTTTCGTGAACAAAACCGCGACGCCAGCAAAATGTAAATTATGTTTTGCACTTAAAAGATGTAATGACGAGACTCACTTAACGACATAAGATAATTGTCATAATAAAGACGAAAAAACAAAGGAAAGTAACAGCTGTTTTTGCCAGCGAAAACAAATTGACATCAATAAAATTGTCCCTTTGAGCGTGGTATGGTGTGTTTGTGCGTGGATTAGCTGTGTGGACAAACAAGTAATTTCTCGATAACTAAAGGAGTTAGAAAGATAACATATACTGTTTGTGAATTAACGCCTAAACGCTGTCAAGCAAGATTTAATAACTACTTTTGCTAAGTAGCCCTGTGGCCTTTCGCACCAGGGCACATAGAATTTCTTCTATTAACATGCAAAATATACGCGAGAGTTCAGTTAAATATACACACCGAGGTTATTTATCTTTAACAGAGTTCTGAGGAGAACGCTTGTAAATATGAAGCGATAAACATTAAGAGAAG
The DNA here is from genome assembly GCA_964035705.1 of Porites rus. Taxonomy (NCBI): domain Eukaryota; kingdom Metazoa; phylum Cnidaria; class Anthozoa; order Scleractinia; family Poritidae; genus Porites; species Porites rus. The sequence goes on along the minus strand of OZ038005.1, from coordinate 1,157,910 downwards.
ATTGAATTTGTGTACATTGTCCGTCTGCGATGGAATATCTTCGTTTACGTTAGTTCTCAAGATAAACTAATTTGCTGTTTTGAAATTCTGCTGTCGTTCGTCGGTGTTAAAAGACCTCATTGGAAGAAATGGATGGTCGACATTTTCAAGGCGAAGAAATGAGTTTCTCCAGAGCGGATATCGACGTTATGTTGCCCGCTCTCGAGAACTCAACTAAGAAAAAATTCAACAATTCTTTTTCTGCGGAACAGAGAAAGTATGAGAATTTGGAAAGGCAAATCCAACGCGAACGTGAGGATGTAAGCCAGCGACTAATGTTGGAGAGAAAGGATTTCATGCGTAGTAATCTAATTTTAAAGGAACGAATGAAACTCTCTTCGAGAAGAACTTCTACAAAACCAGAAACACACGTTGAAAAACCTGTCGTGGAAGAAAGAGGGCACCCTGCTGAAAAGCAGCAAAAACAGTCGACCGTTTATGCGGAGGAGAAAACTCAATTACCTCGTTCGCCATATTATTTTCCACCTCTATACAAAAACGTCGAGAAGGGCTTGAGAGAAATACACACAAGTCAAGCACAGATGGACTTGGCAAAAAAAGAACCTGTAAACACTGAGGCTATTAAAAACTGCAGATATTTGAGGTTAAGCTCGGCGCAGCAGCGGCAGTTACAAAGCAACAATTCTGTCCTCGAATCTGATGCTGAGGAGAGTTTACCGGCTGTTGACGGCTTCTTTAATGACAATCGTCCCTGTTGAAATACAAACATCTCTATTCACGATTAATTGCATAAGCTCTGAACCTCTCTGTTGGTTTGATAAGATAAACGTTCCAGTCCTGTCTTGGGAAATATTTTTAATTAATAGACTGAGGTCGCCAATATTCACTGATTTACAAAAAGAAAATGGAGCATCACCTGGTTGCAGTGGTTGACATGTATCAGTTAATTTTTAACATTAAACGTTCCTATTAACCTAAGCTGGGGTATTTTTGAGACCTTTTACTCTTAAATTCAAGAAAAAAGTGAAGAATTTCTTTTCGTAATATTCTAAAAAAAGCAACTAGTACCATTCAAAGTGCTGCTGTTGTTGGATTGTTAGATTTTATATATTTAGTAAAATCAGAAATTCATTAGGGATTGTTCAACCCCTTATGATTTTCTGGTAAAATCCAACCAGTGGTCTATTATCAATGCTGCGTTCTGATTGGTTGAGCTTCTGCTATAGGCTATACGTTATAGCCCACTAGTAGCGAAAAGTGCCAGCTTCGAAAACCAAAACAATGGCGGCTGAATCGCGCTTTGCTAGCTACAGTTGTTTTGTCTCGATATTTTTGACCAAATAGTTGGATTTTACTAAAACAATTATTCCTCTCGCCCTCATGGCCTCTTGAGTCAATAGCCCGTTTGGCCTTCGACCTCATGGGCTATTGACTCATAGCCCATTCGGGCCCGAGGAATAATTGTTAAATATGTATAGGCATGTAGACATTGCAGGGTGCAAAGACAGTCACTTTTACCGCCTGCCATTCGGACAAGCTGAAGCTAACATTTACTGGCCCAAACATCATTTCCACTAGCCCCAAAAACGTTTTAATGAGCAGATTGATTTCATAATTCTTCGGTAATTTGGATTCCTCAAAACACTTCACCTGCCCGTCGGGCAAGTTAATGACAGAATTCACTAGCCCGACAGCAAAATCCACTATCCCCGGGCTATCGGACACTATCTTTTTTGCACACTGCATTGACGCGTGCTGCTTTGAGCGCGCGCTACAATAATAAAATTTTAATGAGTTAACTGCTGCATTGATCGCTTTGATAATGTCATAAAACAATTAGTTCATACTTCAACTGGGCGTATGTCGAGATATTGAGCACTTGGGACGTTTGGAGAGCACTCAAGAAGCTAGAGTTGCTCTCTGCTGCGCCTCGAGCAACTCTTAAGGTGGTTTTCCATTGTCGCGTACTTTTTCCCTACCTACGCACGTAAATTTTACGCGCGTAAATGAAATGTATGGAAATTCACGCGTACACGTTAAAGTTGAACGTCGCTTAACTTTTAAGTTTACGCGTGGCCTTCCATACATTGCGTCTATTATATTTACGTGTGTACGCACGGAAAAATACGCGACAGCTGAAATCCACTCTTACGCCTCTTTCGTGCTCTCCAAACTTCCCGCGAGCTCAATATCTTAACATACGCAAGCTGAAGTATGAAATTTTTGTCCTTTTGTTTTTCACTTTGTATTTGTCGTTTTTGCATTTTCAAGTTATTTTAAATTTTTCTTCAATTTCATGTATAAAATCGCTGTGAGTCTGCAAAGTGTTAGTGATTAAGCATATTTTTTTCGTCAAAAAATATATTACTGGCCCACTTGCTTTTAACCCTAGGAAATAAGTCAGATGTCTATAAATGAACCTAAACAACAACTGGCTTGTTTAAAATGAGAATCGAATGAGCAGTCTATTTCTGATCTGAATTTCTGATCCGCTAAAATAATTAGGATTTGCTATTGTTTTTAACATGCCGTGGCATGGTTGAATGCGAAATTATTTTGCTATACACAGGTCATTGTTGATAAAATTTCAACAGGAACTGAAGTATAAGCTGTTGTAATGCAGCCATTTACATGTACGATGTTGCCAATCTGGTTATATTTTACTTTAGAGGAACTAAGTATACTTTTCATATAATTCAATATAAATGTTGTGCCGTTTTTTGCATCATTTTAGTTCGAGTTCTTTTCTTAATTTGTCCGAGGGGTGTGAAGTTGTTAAGTTGCTCTTGCGCAGTTTGTATTTAAACTGGCATTTTAAAAAACGAAATGGAGAATGAATATCGGCTCTCACAGAGCAGCTGTTGGTAATCGAGCCTAGAATGAATATTGTAATATTCGTAAACATTTTCATTAACAAATTTGTCTCAGAGAAACATTAATAAGAGATATTAACAGGATTTTCAAAGCGGGACTTTCTCGGTTAGTGTTTATGGGTTATTTGTTCTTAGTGACTTCCATTCTTTAATTCTAATCATTTTTAATTTCCTTCCCTTGGCGTAAACAAATTAACTCAGCATGCAGATTACGGAAATATGTTTAATTCGCTTACAGGGTTTTTTGCTATCTGGTTTACTAAATTGACTTAGCTCTAAATGAAATAGTCTTTATTTATCAAATCATATCGACAAAACGGACGGGCGGAAGAGCGAACTAAACAGGGAAGCAAACAAAACAGTTCCTATTGCGAATTTCGAATCAGATTTAATTTAACGATAAATGTTTTTTAACAGAGTATTTTCGTTTACAATATTTCATTATTAATGAAGTCTATTTACAGGATAAACCTTAAACATCTTTCTGTACAAAACAGAAGGGATTAATTCTCTTGTTTGTGGTCGCCGATGTATACAAATAATTGGATAAAAATATTAAATTAAATTAAATTATAAGGCAGCTATAAAACGCTTTAGCAGCTGGTTTTCCTGCGTCGTATTTAATTTCCGACGTGCTCGCGTTTCAAGGTCTTTTAATCCACCGTAAAACAGACTATTAAAACGAGGTAAGACCGAAATGTTTTATCTGTAAAGGCTGTAATCTTTTTGTGATTTATATTTCGTCGGTATCGTAATTAGATTCAATGAAATTATTTCTCTAGAACCTCGATAACTCGAACTCGGATGACTCGAATTCCCCGCTAACTCGAACTGTCTTTCGTTTCCATTCAGAGTTCGAGGTACCGGGGTTCTATTGTGGTGACGGTAGTTGACGTGTTCACTCAGCGCTGAAATCCTATCTCCTTATAACACAACCGTCTCCCCTACTCAGCTGAAACTGAATGCAACATCTCGTAGCCGCTCATCGAATATCACTTTTTTATCTCAACGTAGTGTCCAGCACTGAATTCCTTCCAGTTAAGTCTCAACTCTAATGAGTATCTCAGGTGGAGTCTTTAATTTAATCATTGAGAATACAGTAAAACCCCGGTAACTCGAACTCTGAAGCGAAACGAAAAACAGTTCGAGTTAGCTGGGAATTCGAGGTATCGGGGTAAATTTCAGTGAAATTTTGATCAAGGGAAAGAAAATTTAGTTCGAGTTAGCGGGGAATTCGAGTTATCCGAGTTCGAGTTATCGAGGCTACTGTAGTATAAAAGCTACTCATTCAGGTTATCCACCAATAGTTTTATTCATATTGTACCCGTTGACTACATTTATTTGCACGGCCCGAACAAACACGCAAAGGTTTTCACTAATTATACGAAATTATTTTCATTAATTATTTTCACTAATTATACGAAATCAAAGCAAATTACACTTTCGTTAACGATAATCCACTTGCTTCCATCTCGATAATCATGCATTTTATCGCCAAATTATATGTTCCACTTTTTTCTCTTTTCTGTTTTAGTCGAAAACAGGCAGGAATTTTTTGTTTTTAATAGCGAAATCAAGGTAAAGTAAGTTTTCGCGGGAGCTAAATTCGTGATCCCTTAAAGTCGCAAGAGTGATCAACATTAAATTTCTCCAAACATATGGATATCAAGTAGAAAGGTTACGAGAATTAGAAAATGATCTTCAAGAGAGAAATCTCTTGATCTTTTAATTGATTTTCTCAACTTATTTTTCAAGGAAATGTATGGAGATGATTGTGAAGAATTTGAATGTGGATATTGGGATTAAACTTAACGATAATCATCTTCCATCATAATATTCTTGCACTTTGTCACCAAATTACGACGTTCTGCCTTGCTCTGTTTTCTGTTTTTAACGAGTTTTGTTGCATTTGACATTGTAGCGTGTTATAAAAATGGAATATGGGCAGGCAATAGTTTCATTTAACACTGATCAGAATCTAAATTCTCCCGATAATATCTCTGCTTCTTCACTTCAAGGTCATGACAGTAAAAACAGTGATAATCGAAAATAATATACGCTCTTGGTGATCAAACGATATCTCCTCATCAGTGCCATGTCAATTGTATGAAAAAAGTATGGAGAATTTGCATGCTAGTACCAAGTCTCAGATGTGAGTCAACGCTCCTTGCTATTTATAACGTGATGATGTGTGCTTTCACGTTCACGAAAGACGTGATAAGGAAGTTTGCTTTATCATCATTCTCCAATATGTTAGCAATCGTGTGAAGATCCCTTAGGTTTGACATGACTGAACGTGATCATTAAGCTCTATTTCGAATCACGTGTACGGGCAAATGGAAATCTCGTCAGATTCATATTGATAATTTAGTAATTACAATATAAGCGGGAAATTACTTTGCAGAGTACTGAATTCAGTTCTTATAGATGGACTACGTGACATGAAACTTCCTATTTTCACGGTGTGAATCCGATATGATGAATAGTAATGATCATAAGGGAAAACTTGGTCACGTTCTACAGATTGAAGTTGGTCGTTTCCCTGTAACCTGATTTTGAATCATTCTATTGTTAGCGTGAAATTTTACGGTTATCCGAGAGGATAATACTCTTCGTCTCTCATGGTGTAGGCTGTTAAATGTCTTGATTGTTAAACAAGTTCTCCTTGTAAGTACCATAGGAAGTATAGGGAAAACAGTGATGAGAATTTGCATATTGATCTGGGGGGCGGGGGTACGGTTTAATCCTTTCAGCCCCAATATCCACATACAAATTCTCCAGACTGATCTTCATACATTTCCTTAGGAATTAGTTGAGAGAATTTGTTCCAGGATCAAAGCTTTTTCTCTTTGGTGATCAGTTTATTGATCCGTTTTCTCTTAATTGTGAGGGGGTTAAAGGGCTTAAGATGGTAAACGTTTCTTCACAGTTTTGGCTTAAATTTTTTAGTTATTTTCAGAGTGTTCTTAGAAGTATTATTACTGCATTTCCAATTATATCAAATGAGGAACGGCAAGATTTCCGTCTCTGTTGCATAAGTTTTCCTTAATCTGAATGTTTCACCAGTCGCAATTGTTACCTTGGAAACAAAACCCTTTTAGCTTTTTAGCGTCAAATTAAATGAGAATGAAATATAGCAAGTTAATAGTTTCTACTTAGTCTCTATATCAACTGTCACGTTTTATAAACATTGTTTTAGTATATCACATTAGAGCATTTGTTATCTTCTTTGTGGGTTGGGATTAACCAATAAGCAATGTTCTGACTTAAAAGGTATATTTTGTACATTTTGATAATTTAATTTTCCATGCCATGGCCAGTCAATAAATAAATAATGAAATCTCCTTTGATCTTTTGTGACAAAATTTAGCAACACGCAAGCGTGTTATTCTTTTGGTTTTTGATTTTTATTTTACCTTACCTGATTGAATTTCTCCGATCTTCACGAATTTTTATGAAGATTTCGAAGTAATGTTTGTTTTTTGAATATTAAATCTGTAACCCGCCTACCGAGTCTAATTTTGAGCAAGTGCTTTTATACAACAATAATTTTTCGTAAACAGCTGTCTTCTTTTTCCGTTGACGAACGAGGAGCATACAAATATATACACCAAGAGCAAACTTAAGGTAAATGTTTTTATGCTGCACTATAGTTAGTTTGTATTTTTGAAGTTGCTAAGCTGCGTTTACCTTTTAAGAAATCTTTGATCTACTTAATCCAGTCGATGGTGTCTTTTTGCATTGATAAACCTTATTTGTTATTGTATCGTTGCATAGATAACCTTCTTGTTTAATTTAAATATAAAATTATAACACCGCAAGTGAAAGCTTTTAAATTTCGCGGACAACAGTTCGAAATTATTTTTTTTTCTGAAATCTTATTCTTGTACTCTCGCTTGCTGCGTTTGGGTTAAGTTACCCAAATTTCAACTCGCATTGTCATCTGTCGCATCGAGTTTAAATGCTACTCTTTCCCAGTTAACGATTTCCGCGTCTGTCATTATATCGCAACCTCAGTACCACAGAAGATTCAACCTCGCAATATTTACCGTGCAATAAAAAACCTTCTTTAAAACGCAGGTTTAGAACGTCATCGAGATGAATTCACTACTCGGCCAAGATGAAGACGATGAAGTACGGCTGCAAGAAGCTGAAGAAGCCGTGCGTATTGTGAGACGATTTAACACCGCGAGAGACAAGGAGGAACGCCAGAAAAAGATCATCGAGTTATGCACAGACATCGCGGGAATTCTCGACGCAAAAAGGAGGTAAGCCCGTTATATTTGACGGGAAAATTTTGTTTTGTCAACTCTTCTGGGGTAGAATTTTTTTTTTTTTTTAGCTTAATGCCTTTGTTTTTAAGGTAGCACCAGAATCGATTATAAAGGCTTGTAATGTAACTCTACTTTGTGATTTTATGGACAAAATCCTATGGTGTGATCAAATGAAACCTCTTTAGCAGAACTTTTATACAGCAACACTTTTTTTCTTACTTTACAATATGAGAAGATAGGATTTACTGAGGTGTTTTTATCAATTTTTATTGTACGCACTCTTGAACGTGCATCTGTTGAGTTGTAACGCTAGAAGAAAGCAGGACAGACTAATCGAATATTATCAATTTAGAGTTGTTTGCTGAATCATTCGTTTGAATATAGCTGCTGTGACAGACATAGTATCTCCTTGAATACATTAGTCAGTCAACAGTTTGTCAAGTATTTATTTGCACTGAAGGGGGAAGACACTTTCAACAAATGTACCAACTAAACAAAAGAAGACATTGTCGCTGGATTTCGAGTGCAGTTGTTATTGGACTCTTACGTCTTAGAATAAACAGTTGGTTTTGAAACAAGTGATAGTAACTCTACACGCTTTTGCCACGGTTGATAAAGGAGCCATTTAAAATTTTCCACGCGATTTATTGCACGTTGATTTTCGTATCCTGTCCTCTTTTGATATGTGCTCCGCTTTTCTCAAGTTGCTAAAAGTTGAAAATCTGCTGGAAATACAAAATAATAAAACGCGCGCTGAAAAGCAAGTAAGTGTCTATTTGTGGCGGGAAATTCAGAAGGAGACAGTGGTTCTCATTGGTTGACTTATGTTCGTGTTTGCTGTTGCTGTCCGCTTATTGGCTAATTTTGTTAAGTAGTTACTTAGTAAAATAAATACGCCTTCAATAACCAATATTTAAACTGTTACTTATTGCGATGCAAATTAGATGGGGGTGGGACTTTCTAATATGTTCATCAAAACGACAAACTGGTTTTTTAAACAGTTCCTTAAGATAGGATGACAAAGGCACAAAATTTATTGTTTTCTGCAGATGTCGCGTGGCGAAATTTTTTTTATTCAAGTTCCCGCTGAATTCCAGTCTCACCCTAGTTGTAATTGATTTTGTGCAGTTTTATTTTATACTTCGTATACAATGATTATCAGTTAGGTTGTTGTATTCTTTGTAAATTGATCAGTTTTATAGACGAGGCAAAAAATTCAAAGCCTTGTTCATTTCTTGCGTTAGCCGATTAGCACGTTACGTGATTTTACGTTATTCGGTAGCGTACGTAACACATCATCATCATCATCACGATAAACGCGTGCTACCAACAATTTTTCCACAAAAATCTTATTCCATGATGCAAGTTTTTGTGCAAAAAAGTTATTTATTTTGTAAGAGAAGCGAAATGCGGCAGCACTTGGGCAGCGAAATGAAAGATTGCTTGTTTTAAACAGGGTCAGGGTTTGAAAGCCTTGGCGACCATAGGCCTTTGGCATTAGTTGATCACGTGATCAATTTTCGGTAAACACGAAAATAGTTCGCTTTTGAAAAATTTTGTTAGCACAAGCTGAAAGAGCACATAAAAATTAGGTAACCTGTAAATTTTCAGCCGTATGTCTCAAAAGTAGCGATTGCAACGGCCGCCGGAAATTAGAAAGATCTGCCACCGAGTCATGCTTGAATGTTTTTCCATACAAATCCTTGCTGTCGTCAAGAGAGGTCTTTCCCTTACCCATTTAAGGGCTCAAAGTGCCTGTTATGAATTAAAAGGAGATTTGAGCCCCGTAATGCTTAAGGAAATATTTCACGATAGTTTGAAAATTCCGAAATTTACAAGGATTTGTATGGAAAATCATTCAAGCGTGAGTGGGTGGCAAAAGTTGTTTTTCTCGTACAAATCCTTTCATTTTTCGGCGGCTGTTGCAATCGCTACTTTTGGGATATACGGCTGAAAATGTACAGGTTACCTAATTTTAATATGCTCTTTCAGCTCGTGCTAACAAAATTTTTCAAAAGCGAACTGTTTTAGTGTTTACCGAAAATTGATCACGTGATCAGCTAATGCAAAAGGCCCACTACCCTTGAGTGCCCCCTCCCCCCCCCCCCTCCCCCGAAGCCAGGGGGTCATTCATTAGCCTCTCACGCAGGCCTTTTTAGGAGAGCTCGTATTTCGTCCCTCCCCACAAACAACATTCTTTTCCCATTGTTTTATTCGCGTGGTACGTGACCAATCAACAGTTATGAAAAAAAGTGTTGACAGGCTAGACACGACTCATAACCTCGTGGTAGTGTAAAAACGTGACCCAAGGTTACCTCTTTCCTTCTTTTCTTTCCTTCGCTACGGTCATGCAGTGCACGGAGTATTCAAAAATCTGCCTAAATCTTACTTCTGCCGCTCTGAGTCTAACATTTATTAGAGGTCATGAAGCTTTCCATGTTTTTCATGCAGATCGGGTTAACCTGCGGTCAAGGCCAACTTTCCAGAATTTGGAAAGTACAATGTGATTGGCTAAGCTTGGGAAAGGAATGTTGTTCTCGGTTGAGCAGGCGTTTGTGGGGAGGGACGAAACACGAGCTTCCCGAAAAACGCCTGCGTTGGAAGGCTGGTCATTCATAGGTCTCTAATACGGACGACTCACGCTATCTTAAATCGAGCAAACACGGAAACGGAAACATGAAGATAATTTGTGCAGGATTGTACAAAACTGGTACAAAGTCAATCGCCAAAGCTTTGAGACAACTCGGATTCACTGTCTATGACTGGGAAGAGCAAACCTTCGATTTTCTAGATCACTGGTGCGATGTGTTGCAAAATGGCGCTCAGCCAGATGTGAAGAGGGTCTACAAGAATGCTGATACGTTCGTTGATCTGCCGGGAAACCTTTTCTGGGAGGAAATATTTTAAACTTTTCCTGATTGTAAGGTGATTTTGAGCGAACGAGACGAAGATTCTTGGCTGCAAAGTTGGGTAAACCTAATGAAAATGTATGAGTCGAACAGGTTTCAAACAATTCTAAGAGCCATGTTATCGCAGACGACTAAAAAGTTCCTAGTGATTGTGTATTCTTGTGTGCAAGCATCGCTTGGTTCTATGAACCCAAAGTCCACCTGTGTTTTCAGAAAGCGATATCGTATGCACAATAACCGTGTGAAGTCCATTATACCACCCGTGAAACTATTGGTGTACAATGTAAAACAAGGGTGGAGACCGCTGTGTGATTTCTTGGGCTGCGAGGTTCCAACATCTGCCTTTCCACATTAATAATGATAAAAAATTGTTGGAAATACAAAACAATAAAACGCGCGCATTAAAAGCAAGTGTCTTTTTGTGGCGGGAAATTCAGAAGGAGAAAGTCGTTCTCATGGGTGGACTTATGGTCGTGTTTGCTGTTGCTGCCCTTTGATTGGCTAATTTTGTTAAGTAGTTACTTAGTAAATGAAATACGCCTTCAATAACCAATATTTAAATTTTTACTAATTGCGATGCAATTTAGATGGGGGTGGGGGCTTTCTAGTATGTTCATCAAAACGACAAACTAGTTTTTTAAACAGTTCCTTAAGATTGGATGATAAGAATTTTTTATTTTCCGCAGTTGTCGCGTAGCGAAATTTTTTAACTTATTCAAGTTCCCACTGAATTCTAGTTTCACCCTAGCTGTAATCGATTTTGTGCAGTTTTATTTTATACTTGGTATACAATAATTATCGCTTAAGTTGTCGTATTCTTTATAAATTGATCAGTTTTATAGACGAGCCAAAAAATTCAAAGTCGTGTTCTTCTCTTGCGGTAGCCGATTAACACGCTACGTGATTTTAAGTTATTCGAAAATGCACATTCGAAAATCTTTGGAAATGTTGTTGATCTAGCCAACAGGTGCGTTGCGAATGCGCATGCGCTAGTGGAGCTATCACTTATTTGATAGACAGCTGTGATTGATGTAAACATGAAGCCGTTTTCATTCAAATGAACTCTAAGTGGAAGAGATTGTGATGGGAATTCGACCACTGGCGCTAAGCGGTTGCCATAGAAAAGGCAGGCTTTGTTTATAAAGCTCTTGCGCACTGCTTGAAGACGAAAAACGTTTCCTTGGATCTTGGTGGCTAGCAACCGAGAATTCATCGCTAAATCAAGACCGCTACCTCAATCTCTTTAGGCTTGCCAAAAGCGGCTAGTTCAGCTTTTGGTAAGAATTTATATTTGGAATTTTTTGCTTCTCATTTGTTATTTTCAGCAGGGTTTCATTCAGGTGTATTCAGGTGATCTTTTGCTTTTACAAAAAGCCTTGATCTTGAGCTCTAATTTTCGACTCAAAAACATATAAATTTCGCTACCCTTTTTCTATTTTATTTCATATCCGTTCGTGTTTTTCTTCAGTTATTTTATACTAGTACAATTCGTGCGATTATCAAATCACCCTGGGGAAAATTTGTAATTGTCTTCCCGTAAATAATACGTCTTCATCAAATTTGAGGCAATAAACTGCTTCCGCTGATACTGAAAATTATGTGATAAAAATGGTATCGAAACGAATAATTCTGAGCCGAGTTTACCAAACCAAGGTACAATGTTTTTTCTGGATCTTCTCGTTTTATTTTATGAGGACCAATATTGCTTTAAAAGATGCAGGTCATGATAATTAAAAATTTAATTTCTAGTTTATGAATTTTCCATTTTTCAAATTTCCTTGGAAGCGAATTTTTCGTTTAAACTTCATCTTTCTTTCCTTCTTTAATAGCACAGTATTTGCAAAACTGTCTTATTTTTTATTTCCTTCAAAATTCTGGGAGAAACTCTTCATCCGCATACGATGTTGCCAGGTTATTACTTATTTATCGTTCATCTGTAAATTTTTATGTTATTGTTCGGAAAGAGGAAGTTCCTGTAAATTCAAAAAAGCGGAATTTAATTGCGTTTCTTCGGAAATGGCGTATTGCTGTCTCTTAATGTTTAACCCTTTAAGCCCTTTAGAAGAGTGATCAGTATCAAATTTCTCCTTGTAATATCACTGCTTTATAAAACAGAGTGGTCATGAGAATTGAGGACATGATCACACAAGATGAATCTAATTGATACTCCAACAAATTCTTTCCACTACTTCTATTGAAAACGTATAGGGATAACAAATGAGAATTTGAATTTTGATGTTAGGGTTTGAAGGGTTAATAACTGCTTTCAATCCGCTTAGAAAAGGGTCTGGTTTTGCGCGAAAATAATAAAAAAGCCAAGGATTATTTTCGTGAAAAAATGGAAAAAAAAACTAAAACGTGTTTAACAGATATTCAGATACTTATGCAACGTTATTTTTTTGCATTTGTGATTATGAACTATTAGAGTTTTTTTGGTATCTTAAACCACTCTTGATAAACCAACGTTTACTGGGTAACACGATGATGCGCGGGTTTGAGATTATAACACGCAAAAATTAAATACCTATTTGATTTGTTTATAATGGAGTGTCTCAAAGACTAAAATACTGTGTTTTTGTTTGCCTAGTCCCTAGGGATCGTTTCCGCGCGGCGTTTCGAGTCGCGTGGTTCGAGCGCCGTGGTGCGTCTTGGATACGTCACCGAAAGGCATTGACCGAGAAGGCCCGGGAAGATACCGTACAGGGACTAGAAAAAGTTTTAGTCAGTTACAGTAGACTCCAGTATAACACAAACCAATCAGATTTTATAAAACAAATGAAATATCATGAGCCGACGCTCGGCGTGAAAAACGAGTGTACCGTGGCAACCGAACGTTGAAACTCCTTAACTCTCATTAACTGTTGCAGACTTGAAGATCTTGTTAAGAAACAAAGCGCCGAGCTCCAGGAACTTCGCCAACGAATCCATTCAGGCAACACCACCTCAACATCAGGACGAGGCTCTTTGACTCCTGAGAGCTGTCAGGAATCCACCGCGCAAGTTTCTTCCGCTTCCTCCCCTGAACGGGCTACAGCGTTTTGTCATAGGGGTACTGATCCACTGTATGAATGGCCAGAAAGGCCGTCGACTTGTACCCGGTCTACTAGCCCGTTGTTTTTCTCCGTTTTAAGCATGAATTCGCATGAGGAGTCGCGTGAAAGTTTATTAGCCGACCAGGAATTGACAGAAGACAACAATGATACTTTGAAAGATGACGTGGTGAGAGAGACGACTACTGTAAACTGTCGTTTAGGCTTATACATCCTCGTAAGGGACTTTAGGAGGGCCTATAAACGGGGAGTCTTATATCCGTGGGGACTTATAACCGGGATAAAAAAGCATCTCGCAAAAACCTAGCTATAGTAGAGCTGATCAAAATACGTTTTGCATTTACTGGTTTTAAATTAAGCTTCAAAACGTCATAATAAGTCAAAGTCAGTTGGGGGCTTGTAATTGGAGCAAAAGGGGGGGGGCTTATATCCGGGGTGTCCAGTGGCGGATCCAGGGGGGTTCCGAGGGGTCCGGACCCCCCTATCAGACCTTACGCTTGTTTGACACTGAAATTCTTACATCGACATGATCGTATATCACTTTTATCTGGCTGATTTTTTTAATGAAACACGCCTTGCATTTTGCCACTAAACTAAATTCCAGGGATATTCAAAAATGTAATTGTTTTTGAGTACCCTCCTGTGATCTGTTCGCCTCTTCTGGCAAAGCAGTATTTCCCGCGCAAGCAGCGACTGGCGTTCAGAGATTGAGAAACACGTGGCCGTCTCTGTGAGAAATAATTTGCCACAAAAAAGTTCAACAGTCCTTTCTGAACCAAATTTTGGACCCCACCCAATCAAAAATTCCTGGATCTGCCCCTGGGGCTTATAATCGGATGTAGTTTTTCGTTTTCAGGTAGATAGGCGGGCCTATTACTAGGAGGGGGTGGGATGGGGGGCTTATAAGAGACAGTTTACGGTATTTAGGTTAGGCCACGTGAGAGAAAACACTCGATAACAATTCGATATATTATCAACTTTTCAAGAAATATTTTTACCAAAATGCATTTGTTATCAATTTTATACTACGGCAATGTCAAAATGTCCGGTAGCAAGTCATTTGGCTTATAAACCTACTCTTGAATATAACGTTAGTAACATTCACTTCTTCACTTAAAGGATAAATCAGGAACGGAAGATGATAACCAATTAGGTGAAGAACACATCTTGGATGATGATAAGAACCAACGAAAAGCCAGATATGGTGGTGATGAATCGGAAGAAAACGAAGGCGATCGAACACAAACCGAACACAAGAAAGACGACCGGGAAAATAGAAAAAGGTGATCAAATTTATTCTACCTGCTCATATATAATAGGAATTGTTGAATTTCCTTAAAAACTTGAGATTCCCGCTTTGTATTGTAATTCCACAGAAATCCATTGTGTTAATTCGCTTAAAGATATGTGCTGATTATGATGTCAGATGACGTCATTGGTTTTGCAGAACCACTAACTTGGATGTTTTATGACGTATTCTTGATGATTTGATGGGACTTGAAGAGTTAACAAAATGTCGACGTTATGCCATTTAATGTACATTTTTAACGTAAAATATAACCTGCGAGCAAGCTCTCCTATTTGGGCGAGCGAGCGGTAAAGCCGCGGGGGGCAGAGGAAAGAGCCCCCCGCTCGCGCGTTCTCGCGAGGCTCGCCCAAACAGGAGAGCTTACTCGCAGGCTACGTAAAATAGTTGTGGCATTCATAGGTTGAACGTTTGTTTTCTTAGTGCATCACAGCAGAAAAGTTCCCGCACAAAGATCTCTTCGCAGACCGGTAGGACCGGCAGAAGGTCGGAAACAAGTTCGAAGAAGACAGAAAGAAAGCGAGCCCCAGCGGTACGAGACTCCTCGCCAAGAAAGACCGCTGGGCAAAAACCGGCCCAAAAGTCATCACGAGAAAAAACGTATGAGACTCTTTGGAAAAATAACCAGTTAAACCTGTTTAACGGGAGGTAAGTAAATAAAAGCAGAGAAAAGTGTAAAGCTATTTACAGCCATGTCTAAATCATCACTAAAAAAAAAGATAGTCCTTGCATTAGGGTTATGTTGACTTTTCTCTGTCATATGTCATCGTTTCCTAAAATCATCTCTTTTTACATCTTAAGCGCAAAAGAGCGAAGGAACAATGCAAGGAATAAAGCAAAAGAAAAAACCGCTTCTGGGTAAGGTTCTACTCTCAGTTGCATCAATATCAGCGTGAGCCGCTCTTCAAGAAAACGTACTCGTATTCTCTTAACTTTCCTTTAATTTTCCTTTCCAGAAATAAATCCGAAGCGACGCGTCTAAGCGGCTCTAACAAGAATGCCACTGACAAGCGTTTGAGTGACACGTCATTGAGTAGTTCCGAAAGCGAAAAAGACGAAGAACTGACAAGAAAGGTAAGACTGGAATGTTAAGAGGGCAGATTTGGTCCAAAGATTTTTGTCCGTATGATTGATATCAGACGCTGAGCGTGCACATTCTTCTTCTTACTGAAAAACAAAGCCAGCGTTAAGTGTAACTTACACCTCTGGAATGTTAAGCTTATTTGTTGTGTCTTGATAACATAGCAAATGTCGGTGTTACCATGTTTTCTTGTTTTTGAAGGTTAACCTCGAGCTTACTTCAGAGTACTGGGAAATTCACAAACTAATCAGATTTTTGAAGGTGAGTGAGTGTAGAAATGGGCAGCGTTGAAATTGAACATACTCTGAACAAACGTTGCAATTTATCATGTTATACTAGACACATTTTCTTTATTTTAGTAACTTTCTGTTAACTCCTTTTGACTGTCTTCTCGTATTTAGCGTCTTGGCCACGCGCGATACCAATGACATGCGTTTCGCACCATCGACACCTTTTCCCGCGTTTTGCACCAGCGGCCAAATTTCTCGACGTCAAATTTTTCAGCGACACATTTCCCGCGTTTTTTGTCACCAGCCGCCAATCTCCCCGCAATTTGGCACCAGCGACACGTTTTCCTACGTTAAACATCAGCGAAAAATTTTCCCGCCTCTTTGCGCTAATAAGTGAATCAACCCGTTGGTGATTTGCGTATCTTTAGTTTGGTTGGGTTTTTTGAGTTTATGAATTCATTCGAACCTCTCCACAACGGCCACCTTTGGGACAAAAAAAGTTTCCTTTGTAGAGAGGTGGTTGTCATAGCCTGCGTAGCAGGCGCTTGGAAGTAGTGGGCACACGAAAAAACGGGCGCGCGAGAAGGAGACACGCACGACACGACAGGACACGACACCTCTCTCGTGTCTCCCTCGCGCGCGCCCGTTCTCTCTTTCGCCCACTACTTCCAAGCGCCTGCTACGCAGGCTATGGTTGTCAGTGAAAGTCCGACTGGGCGCAGTTGTTCGAACGCCAGTTAGCACTATCCCAGGGTTAGATTTTAACCTGGGCTTCTTTTTCTTTTCTAACCTGTAAACCTCGCGATTTTTTCACCCTTTCCCCAAACAGAGAGCCTGTTCACAGGCTGTTTCTTTTCATCAAAAGCACTCTCTCGGATAATTTTCTATATTCTTTTTAGAGTATCCAATCATCAAATTGTAGGCAAAGAGAATTAAACTGAATTTGTTTTTAAGCTCTCCTAGCTGAGTTCAAATTTCGCATTAACCCTGAGTTATCTTAACCCTGCTTCGAACAACCCGGCCCAGCTGTAGGTTATCTAACAGCACAATCATTTCCTAGGTTAGCAACCCTACCGCTACTGTCATCTGCCTTTGTGCTCTGCGGGATGTCGGCCTTGAGCTGGAGACGAATCAGTTGGCGATAATGGAGCTGGGAGGAATAAGCATTCTTCTTAATATTCTCAAGACGGATCATTGGCGCTGCGTAGTAAGTAGCGCAATTACCTGTTCTTCGCGGGACGCCATGAGTTAATGGCGCGGTTCAAAGCATATGCCACATTTCGCGGGCAAAAAGCGCTTCCTACGTCTTGGTAATAACCACAGTTAGTAGAGGGGACTAACTATGTAATAACTAAAGGTTACCGAGTGCGGGCGACAACAGTCGACGGTCAAAACGCTCTTGCTCCAACGCTCCAACGTAAGTTTCATGTGATAGATGGTCAAATGCACGTGATAAGATTACGAGTGATAGAAAGTTTAAAGTCCAACTGCGCGTGATCAGATTGCGTTCTGTGCAATCTATTCATTCCTAGTGGAAGTCCGAGCAAACGGTGGCTTCATAAGTGCCCTCATGCGTAATAGCAACCTGGAGGTTAGGATTGCGGGCTCCTCTTGTCGCCTGCAACTAGACTAGGAACAACCAATGCGAGTCGATTTGGACTTGGAATGTGGGAAGGAGTGTCATGAGTATGACAAGTGCTTATGTAGTCGGTTACCACTACCAAAACACCCTTTTTACTTCATTTTTTTTTCTAGAACTACTTCTCGGGAACCGTGAGAATTTCTTGTATCGCGCCTGCTATCGACGACTTATGGGGAAATTTGGTTCTGTTTCCAGGGTTATCGGGCATTACACTAACCCAAGAAACGATCATTGTTGTGATCAATTTGTTTATAAATATATATTTTTTTATAGGTTGCCTCTCTTAGAATCCTGAAGATTATAACGAAAACAAAGAGGATAAACATGGAAATTTATCGTCTGGGAGGTAGTTATATAATATTAATCGATATCATTTAATATGGTGTAAAAAAGGCTGAAATATATATAATTGCAGTGAGGTAATTTCATTTCAAATATTTTGAGCACAAGGACTAATTGTTGGTCGCATTAATTTGTTTAGTTGGGGCTTGTGAATTCTCTGTATACGTAAGTAATGCAAAGTCGTATATGTACAACGTGAGACAAACGATAAGAACTTTGAGTTAACACACCAATTTTCACCTTGACTAGAATTCACTTGCCACCACACCATAAAATAGGGATTATCCTTTGGGTATTCAATCACGTTGCTTTTCTCTGGAAACCAGTCCTTGTTTTTTTTTCTCTCGTATGTGTAGGCATCAAGCAGCTAATAGATTGTCTTCAAAGCCACCTGAAAGAGATCCAAGCCCTCGCGGCCGAAACGCTTAGTCAAATTATCACATTTCGATTGGCTTATAATGCTGTTAGGCGAGAAGGAGGAATCAAGCGGTTGGTAAGAAAACGTCGTTATTGCCTTGATTTGTTCGTTTTTAGCCTTTTGATTGGTTAAGATTTCTCACGCCACTGTGTCAACCAATCAGGATTCACCTCGGCTTAAAGCCAGTCGTGACTTTGTGACACAGATTTTCCCCTCACGGCGCCAGTTACATGGCTATATGTACTCCTTTTTCTAATTGGTTCATTAGTTTAATTGTCTGCGCAATCAGCTTTAATACACTAAAGAAAAATTCGCTCTAACATAATTCACTTGTAATTCCACAGATAAATCATAACTGTTTCTGAGGAGTCACTGGTAATCACGCTAGTACTCTTACTGTTTAGTTACTTAGTTAAATGTTAGCTAAGTTTTGAAATCTCTGTATTTTTACGTCGTTAAACTTCTCTCAGGTTAACATTCTTCAGCCTGATAACAAACGACGCCATAAAAACGCTCCTAAGGGTGAAGACGACTTCAGGCTGACTCACCACACGTGCATGGCACTATGGAGCTGTAGCAGATGCCGAAAAAACATCCAGGCCATCCGCGCTGCTGGCGCATTACCGATACTCGCTTCCTTATTGGTTAGTGGACAAGATGACGTCATTTTACCCGCGATGGGAATCATTCAAGAATGCGCGACCGAGGTACGTAAGGGATCAACAAGTCTGGACTGAATTGATGGGAGATCAGTGTAGATGCAGGATCAATTTCCATTAAAAGTGAACCCTGGGTTATAGTTAACCGGGCTTCGAGTCACGTAGTGGCTCACAACCTCTTTGGCTTTTTCAAGTTTTGATTACAAAAAGCAACTTTGATAAAAATCTTTGAACAGTAGCCCGGAAAAGGATGTAAAAGGAAAATCGACGAGTAAAAAAAAAAAAAAAACGGGCCGAATTTATTATTCGGGAATTTTTATCATGGTCCTGAAACATTAGTTGCTGTCAACGACCGACATATCCAACAATGTGATTATCGCTGCAGAATCATCTTTTTGTCGACGTCATGAAGTTTCTCTTTCCTTCAATGATTACTCCTTAGTTACGTGTTTTCGTAGTTTTAAGTAATCTTATGTATTGAGAGATAATTGAATGTTATGGTTGGTATTTTTGGCAGCCTGCTTTTCGGGAGGATATCCGCAGGGAGGGGATAGTGGAGACAATTGTCAAGCACCTCAAGGGAGGAGATGTGTCCCTCAGAACACTTTGTGCGACTGCTCTGTTTAAGGTACGTGACAACGTCCTTTATTTCAAAAAACTCGATGTGTGTGAGATGTTCTGAATGTGCTTATCTAAATCTTGATTAGTTCTTTCAATTTTACCAACTGTTTTAAGTAGGTCTGGTTTGCATTAAATTCAAAAAATAACACAGAGAGCTTATTTGTCCATTAATGAAGTGCCAAACCTGTTTAACTTGTTGTTTCATTCGTTACACAGTGCGCTGAAGATGACGACACACGGGAGATTATTTCTCGTCATGGTGGACTGGAACTTCTCGTCCAGTTAATGGCGTCCAGGTCATCTGAAAAGCAGCTTCTCGCGGCTACGGTTGGAGCTATGTGGAAGTGTTCTTTGAACAAAAATAATGTTAAAAGGTAGACGAACAACGACTCTGTGTTGTTACTGTAAGCGCCAGGAATGTTACGCCTTGAAAATATTTGTATGTGGGCCTGTTTTGTAGCTATGTTAGTGTTCAAGCCTTTAGTGCAGTTTGGGTTCATTAGACGTTTATTGTTCGTGTATTTTTAGGCGTTTTTTGCGATTACAGTTGCCTTTTAATAGTCACAGTTTGTACCTAGAGACATGTGCATCAAACTCCAGTTGTAGAGATTTAAAAAGTATTTTCAAAACTCAGTTGTGTTTGCTTCGAACTCTAATAGACTCTCTCCACTATCTTACTGGAAAGCCGAGTAACATGATAACTGACCCAACTTCTTTTTCTTATGGAGGTTAATTTTAAGGGACATTCTGAGTAATAAAGATTGTCTCTATTGCATTTCAGACTTGAACAGTTTGGCGCTGTGAAATCATTAATCTTGCTGTTAAAAACTCCAGATCAATCACATGAGGTACGTTAGGTCACTGGGGATAGGGCTAATTAAACATCATAATATTGATGGAGTATTTATGAAGCTTAGATATAAGTTGGATAAAATGATTGAAGCAAAATCTTTTGGGCTTACAGTCCTTGGGCTTCGCACTAGTTTGATTTAACCTGCGATAAAGCAGGATTGATATTTAGATGTTCAATGCCATGCCTAGCGCGCATGAGTAGCGATCGCAGTAACAATTGCGGTGTTCCAGTCCCCTCTCGTTTCCTATGTGGCGAATGGCCAATGTCGTAATTGATTGAAAAGCTATAATCCTGGCGAACTCTTCGGGCGCTTCTGCACCTATTTGAAAGATTGTTTTTGATTAGCTGCGAAAACAATAGAGATTGTCACATAACAATGACCCTATTTAATTCCTGAAAACAATGGAGGTGCAGATTGAAAGGGACCAGTGAAATAAGAGGTTTAGAACGGTGCAGGTCTTCTGAACTCTTCGTGTGTTTGACGATACTCTTGTAATTTAAGGCCGATGATGGTTCATATTTTTCCAGGTTCTAGCCAACACCTTTGGTGCTTTACATGAGTTTGCACAGTACAGCAAGCGAACTCTCCTCTCCATCAGGGATGAGAAAGTTATTCCAGTTGTTGTTCGAGCGCTGACAATCACGGAAAATGCTCTTCTCATCAATGCCACTAGACTTCTGGCAGTCTGCGCTAAAGAACCAATATGCAGAAGGTTAGTTTTAGATCAATATCCATGTTCTCCACACAGCTCTACACACATTCCACATGGTCTTGGCTAGGAGACTTTGAAACCCGACCCAGTTTCTTTCTCGTTTTTATTCTGTACTCCAGAAAATTTGGGGAGACTGGAAAAGAGCTTTCGGCCCAAAGAGTTGTGGGGATCGTTTATTAACCAATATGAGCTATGAATAGCTAATTGCTGCTTCTTTTAAGTCGTCAACCATGTAAAATTGACACTGTTTACACAAGCGGGTGAACTTAGAAATTTTACAGTGCGGAGCATGCCCCAGTCTATTTGGAGTAAGTCGCACTCTTGAAAGGACAGTTTCGTTGCAGATGACTCGTTTTTTTTTTGTTACGGCTTGGCTAGTTATCGGCGGCTAACACGAAGTCGCGTGGAGATAGTGTGTATTTAGTTTTTTATTATTTTTATTGTTATTTTCTTTTATAGCTCGGTACTGAGTACAGATGGGTTAAGACTTCTTTGGTCTTTGTTGAAATTTCCCGATCCAGAGGTATGAAAAGGATTTCAAAGCATTCAGTATTATCATCATTACCTGATCGACGTCATATCCAACGCCATTACCATAATCCATTATCATCATCATCATCATCATCATCATCATCATCATCATCATCATCATCATCATCATCATCATCATCATTATCATCATCGAGATCATCATCATCATCATCATCACCATCGTCATCATCACCATCGTCATCATCATCATCATCGTCGTCGTCGTCGTCGTCATCACCGTCATCATCATCGTCATTACCATCGTCATCGTCATTATCATCATCATCATAGTCGTCGTTGTCATCATCATCGTCATCATCGTCATTATCATCATCATCATCGTCATCATTATCGTCATCATCATCATCGTCATTATCATCGTCGTCATCATCATTATCATCATCATCATTATTATCGTCATCATTATCGTCATCATCGTCATCATCATCATCATCGTTGTCATCATCATCGTCATCATTATCGTCGTCATCATCGTCATCATTCGCGCTATTTATATCATTATTATCGTAATGATCATCATCATCGCGTGATTATCGTTAGTGCCTTGATTTAAGCAGCATTTTTATGTACTATCACCATCATCATTTTCATTAATATCATGGCCATGGTCATCAATGTCACTAGCGATGACATCTTGGCTATTTTCATCCTCACATTTATCTTCATTAGTGCTTTTACTGCCGTCATTGTCTTCGTTCTAACACATGTTATATTGTAGGTTGTCGCTGGGGCTGCTGAAGCCATTGGTGAGTGTGTTGTGGACGTAGAGGTAAGAAAAGTTTTTTCGTGAAATTAAGCTAGTGAGTGCGTTTGCTTGTAGTGTCCTATTGAACTCAGTTAATAACTATGGTGGTTAAAATTCATTCTGATTTTTTTTGCGCCGCCGGACACCATCTGAGGGCCTGAAACAGGCTAAGACTTGTTGCTTTTACTTTATCCCTCCAGGAGTCTGCTGATGTGGTACGATCATTTGTTGGAGGTCTGGAACTGATTACCAGTCTTCTTCGGTCTGATAACAAGCAGGTCAGTCGACATCCCCTGGCCCCGGTTGTTCAAACGTTGGATAGCGCTATCCACCGGATAAAACGCTATCCAGTGGATAAGTATTACGAAAACTAATTACGCTATCCACCGGATAGTAATTTATCCGATGGATAGCGCTATCCACCTTTTGAACAACTAGGGCCTGACCTTTTGTAAACAATGGAGTCTATCAGACTTTAGTAAAATCCAACTAGTGGTCTATTATCAAGGCTGCGTTGCGATTGGTTGAGCTACTACAAGGCTATATGTTATAGCCCACTAGTAGCGAAAAGCGTCGGCTTTGAAAACCAAAACAATGGCGACTGAATCTCGTTTTGCTAGCTGAAGTTGTTTTGTCTCGATATTTTTACCAACTAGTTGGATTTTACTAAAATAATTATTCCTCTCGCCCTCTTGGCCTCTGAGTCAGTAGCCCATTCGGGCTCAAGGAATAATTATTAATTAAACTACTCATAGAGTGTTTTCACTCACGTGTCCAGCATCTATGCAAATTTATTGGAACAAAAGAAAGCGTTTGCACAAGGAAAGAGTTCAACTCCCAGAGGACTGGTTTGGGACACCATCATGGCCGCCGTTTTATTGTTTTGGGACACCAGTATGGCCGCCATGACGTCATGTGAAAACACTCTATACAAGCATTGGAAACAATTTATTGGAGCCTAGAGTGGGAAAACACTTCGCCGAAGGAACGAGGCCGAGCGGTTAAAGAGCTGGACTTGAAATTCGGAATCCCCGAGTTCAAGTCCGGCTCTGACCGCTAGCTGGATTTGTTTTCAGTAGTTTCGAGTTCAAATCCTCGGCCACGCTCGTTAAAATAGCAAACTGGTTTGTCTCCTACCAGTTGGATGGATTCTTAAAAATGTTATGTTCCATTTCAATTATTTGTTTTATTACCCCTAAAAAGCCCCATAACGGGAGAGGATAATATTAAAGTATTATTATTATTATTATTATTAGCGGAGCTCTGGCGCGCGAAGCGCGCCTGCGGAGCACCATGGGTAAGTGAATCTACCATCCCAGAAAATTTGGTAATCACGTGACCGTACACCGCCCTCAGCCCGCCCGTCCGTCCGCACCACAGGGCAACCAATGTTCAATCTCACACTTTCTAGCTAGTTTGGGAGCACAGGAAGACTGATATTGCAGACATATTGCACATCAATCTTGCGATCAATTGACAGCTGTCAAAACAGAGTATCCGCTGACCAGTATCACCTGAACGTATCGCGGGCTCAGGTGTCGATCCATCGAGGTCGAGTATCTTTTTGAAGTTATCCGCTGACAAGTTACTAGTTTTCAAATGATTGCAGGCTCAAGTTTAATTTTTCAATTCATATGAATTATGTTGTGTTTTATATGTGCCGCACAATTAAAATTTTGATTTCAAACTGACCTCGGAAGCTAAAAATTAAGCCAGTTTTTACAGGCAGGGAAAACATGCTAGTTGACTTTGACCTTTCTCACCAAGGTCACGCGTTGGTCACGCTCTACGTCCAATTTTTATACTCTGATTGGTCAAAATTTGACAGGTGAGTTCACGCGGAAAATTTATGCAGCATCTTGAAACTTGTTTACTTTGACAGCTGAAGCTGACAGAGTTTTGTGTCAACTTGTGATGTTTTTAACTGCTTTTTTCCACTGAATGTACAAAGTGAAATTCAGCTGCTATGAAGAGTCTTCTGTTATTCATGGCTAGTTTGTTTATTGGGTTTTTGGTTGAGAAATACGTCGCTTTGGCAAAGTCGGAAATCCGATTTCGGATGGCATCGTTTTCGTTTTTCACCTTGCTTGATGCGTAAGAGGGTTGAAAAGTCTGAAGCGATTCTGGCCTTACTTGATAGTTTTCAGTGCATCTCGAAAGGTAAGCCTGAGTAATTATTGTATTTGATGTTTGTTTTTTATATCTAATTTAATGAAGTCGAGCGTAGTTTAAGCGGCTATTTGGTTTATGCACGTTTGTAAGATTTGAGACAATGATCTGACCGAGAGCGACCGAGTATCAGGTTTGATTATAAGCTTATGGAACTTTAAAAAGCCTTTAGACATTTTCTCACCGTAAATAGAAAGAAAACGTTCCAAAGAATATTTGGTTATAATTCTGGCTGTAAAAGAAAGCTTTGAGCGATTTTCTTGCCTCGAGTTCATCTTTGAAAAAAGCAAACACCGGGAAGCCGGCTTAAAACGTAAACAAGGATTTTCAGAGACACTTAAATACTTGTCTTCGTGAATGAAAATTGTTGTCTCTGTATATGTTTCACCGAATTATTTTCCCCCTCCTTTATTGATTGTTAGTAGTCTCTTTTGCAATTTTAATCGCTGTGCCGTTTGTTTTCAGTCGCTCATGAACATCGCTTGCAGGAGTAGTCAAAATACCGCGCGTATCAAACGCTTTTGAAGATTGCAGATCGTTAAAGAATCATTAAATAAAAAATAAACATAATAAATTCTTTATTGTGTTGAAGCGCATAACTATATTAATCTTAATTTAAACAGTCGACTTGTCAAAAGTGAGAACCGGCTAGCCGTATAAGTGGTTTTGGAAATTTTTTTGACGGTTTCGCTAAAAGCCCACGCGTGCTTCGATCGTCTTGAATATTGAATGAGTGAAATTTGTATTGCAAAAGTGTGAAACATGCATTCTGTCCGAGGTCTGTACGATGAAAACGGCGCCTCATGGTACTGCAGTTTCACCTCAGATGTGATGTACAAAAAGTATTAAAGGTTGGTTTACACGTCCCCAGACTTGTTGGCAAGATTTTGTAAAGTAAACATGTCGAACGCAAAAAATTCGGCCTGATTTGTTTTCCAGGCCTAATCTACTGTGATCAAGAGCCATTATGGCTCTTAAATGTGATCGAAGATGATTGCTATTTTTTGGGTGTACATATAAAGGCTATCAACTCGATGTAAGATTAAGTTTACTCTTAGCTTGGATTGTTTGCAAATTATTTTTCTCGAAAATCACGTAGTCTTTCCCTCAAAAGTCACATGAATGTGCTCTAAAGTTAACTGATTTGTGGAATACAAGTTTATTGTTTGAATGGAACTATAAATTCGAGTTAATAGGAGCTTCGCTTTTAGCCCTGGCTAAATCTATATATTATTATTATTATTATTATTATTGTCTAAAGTAACGGCTTGGAAATGAGTTTTCAAGCAGTTTGCATGAGTGGTCCGAAACTAAGCACGGGAAAACTTTTTCTCGGTTTTTCCCGTGGCTGCAACGCCAAAAATCTCCATCGTAATATAACATACCTGCGTGCGCGAAATTCCACCAGCTACGAGGTCAAACAAAATGTTTATCGTTATGTTTTGTATACAGGTGCTGATATGTGCCAATAAAGCAATAACCAACATCGGCAAAGACCGAGAGAATCTCTCTATCCTGACTGACTATGAAGTGGTACCGCTACTTATTGACCTGGTCAATACGGTAATACGACCGAATGAGTTACCTCTTATCTGGTTTAACATCAGACATCACAATCTTATTCCCCGATAGTGTGCGGCTCATTACTGCGCATGATGGTATGCTGTGCCGCACCTTGAGCGTGCGCCATTGATAAGCTGCTGAAGGCCGTACTAACTGTTGAACATAGGTAGATTTACTTTAGTTCTAGACTTTCTAAAGAAGGAAGAAAACAAAGTCCATGCCTCGCGAGTTTTATTTTATTGCTTTCAACGTACATTGTCATATAAATTCCTTCCTTTGGTGATTTATTTGACATTGTCCTAAACCTTGAAAATGTATCTTATCGTATTCTGCGAATTTCATGACAAAAGTAGTTGGCACCTTGAAAAACGTGCGGTGATAGCTAGTTAGCTTATCTTTTCTTCAACAAGCAACAGAGTATCGGATCGCTGCTTATCTTTTTATGTCAGTTTTTACCTTTTTCACCCCTACGTACTAATTTAGTTTTAACAGAAATGGTGTGCTTGTTGTAGAGATTTTTTGTAGCAAAGAGTGGGCATCGTAAGATTTTATGA
The DNA here is from genome assembly GCA_964035705.1 of Porites rus. NCBI lineage: Eukaryota > Metazoa > Cnidaria > Anthozoa > Scleractinia > Poritidae > Porites > Porites rus. The sequence continues at coordinate 1,131,356 of OZ038005.1, read as the reverse complement.
CAAGATTGCGTGGATCTTGAAAAAACTCTGTTTTTTCTTATTCAAAGGAAGATGAAGAGCTAAAGCGATGGGTCGCGGAGGCGATTGCAACGTAAGTCAATCTTTCTTGTATTTATAAATAAGTTATGCAGTCGTTATATGCTTGTTTTCATCTTTTAAACGAAATATGTGACAACTCTAATTTAGGTGCAGTGGACTGGAAAAGAACATCAAGTCATTCTCACCAGTGGTCGTTCCCCTGGCGGACAGCCTCAAACGTTCCTCTGACGTGGCCGTCAAACGAGCGGTCGCCTGGGCGCTAGAAAAACTATCACGTGACCAGTATAACTGTTATTTGATTCACCAGCATGATTCTCTGAAGGTAACGTGACTTGCAATCGCCAAGATCAACTTTGCCATACTAACTCTCACCATTGTTTAACCTTGTTTGCACAACATTTCTTATTCTTGTAGTTTAAATGAATATCTGCGAAACAAATGGACATGATGATTGTAACACAAAGCTGTTGTAGACTGTAGTTTAAGTGATTTTTTAAAAAAAAAATTTTCTCTCTTTTTTCAACAGACGTTATTGACATTAACAGGATCGACGGATGAGCGAGTCCAAGAGGCAGCGGCAGCCTGCATAAAAAACATGCGCGTAAACACTATGAACATGCTTGCAAGATAGAAACTCACAGAACTACCTTACAAAGGTAGAAGGCGCAAAGCTGGTATTTGAACGCACCACCTTGTCGATATGTGCAAGAAAGAAACATTCTCCCTGTTGCTTAGAGGAAAGTTAGATCTTTACCGAATGAACAGAAACAATTCTTTATTCACCATTTTCGCCGAGACCATAATGCGCTTTGTCTACCCCCCAAAAGTTTTTCATAACCATCGTCTTCGATTTCTCTTGAGGTGACTGTAATACCCAGTAGAAATTAGAAACAATGATGATGTTAAAGTTTGGAGGGGGCAAGATCATGCGCATTTGATCATTTGATATATGTTAATTTGCGCAATATCAAGTTAAAAAATATTAAGATGCATTGAAATGGTGAACAGATGTTTTAATTAAGAAGCATGCGGACAATTACAATGCACTGGAATATTCTCAGTAAAATGCGTTACACAACATGTATTGTATGTTTCCTCTTTTTCCTCTTTTCCTCAGGTATCAAAAATTTTTCACCTTAAAAGAAAACTATGTCCGTCGATCTTGCAATTATGACCGTTTAATCTTAAGCTGGTTAACGTATTACTTTCGATCTAGCCTATTGTCTCTATTGTCTCTGTTGTCTATTGTAAATATTCAGCGCCCTCTAGACGAAACTTAGACGTTTTTTGAGATTTCAAATTTTCCTGGCGACTACTTTTGTCTCTGTCATCATCATCATCATCATCATCATCAGGTCGAGCTAGCTCAGGCATTCATGACCCTATCACGCCACCCATCGCGATCCTGCAACAAGGCAGGGAGGTCGCTTGGAAGGTATCCCGTGTCTCTACAGAGTTGGTCGATGTTGGTGATTGCAGGGTGATTACGTGTGATTGTCTGTGTACTGACAGAAAATGGACCATAACATGATGAGGAAAAAAAAACTAGATAATCGGGTCTTTACAATTTTCCATTATTTCGATTATTACTAACTGCCCCCTTGGATTTCTCTAAGCGATATAAATTCTCTCTGTTTCTCCATCTAGTTCTCGTTGACGCCATTCTAAATTACCTCTAAGGTAGAAAAAAACGTAAAATGAAGTTTGTTTAGTTTTGATAAAAGGGTCACGTGGACCATTCGATGTTTGGAAATCAAAATCTAGATAATAAAGAAACCTTTTTACACTGTTAAAAAAGAGAATTTTTCAGAGTCCCAAAAATCGCATTTTTTCAAGGGGTCAACTCATGCTTTTGGTCAAAAAATTTAACTTTTTTCTTTATATGTTTCGGTCAAAATAAGACTAAAAATAATGTTCAATCACTTTTTTGACTACAAAAAAGAGAATAGACCTTTTAATGAGTTGAATAGCTTGCGTGTTCTACTACCCACGTTTAAACCTGTTTTAAAAAACAACCTGATCTGTTGCAAGACAGGTTTTATGAGGGTGGTAAAAAGCGCAACATCGCTTTTCAACTCGTTATGCTGCAATGTTGCAAAACAAGTTGCACGTTGTTTGTTGCCCGTTTTACCGTACCTTAAGATTAAGGCGATATTTTCGCTGATGTTTACGTTTCTTATACAAATCCTATAAACTGCCGTGTTACACAGTTATTTCCAGATGCATTTATTTTTAACATGTGCTCACATAGTGAGTTTGAGACGCCTATAAGTAGAAAGAAATTTTATCGTTTAGAGACAGTTGACGTACATAATACTCGAGTCTTGTTCAAGGAGTGTCTTGATTGGCACGCATCAAGTTAGTTATGATGTCTTACATCGAAGGACGCGCTAGCCTGTTCCAGGCGTTTTTTCTTTACTTCGCACCGCTCTCCACTATCTGAACGCTTGGAACAGGCTAAGGACGCGCAAAATCCCCACTCGGGGAGTCGACAGCAATTTGCAGAAGCGGCACTCAACTCAAGTTGGCTGTTGTTAGCAAGGAGATCCGGCCCTGACTGCTAACAGGAGGGGATTACTACTGCACACCAAGAGGGCCTGGAGACTAATCACCGTTACATTGCCTCGATCTCGTGCATGCACGTGCATCGTAGCTGAGCAGCCGCGCATGTGATTCATTTTATTTTCAAGTTTCTTGAGTACAACGCATGGATCGTTCATTGACAGCGCTTGGCTTTTTTCAACTCTTAACGGTAAGAACTATACACGGAATATATTTCCCAACGTTTTGAAAGTATTTTGATGGATTTTGTGTGTCTTAAATGTTGCGATAATGTAATTTGTTTTTAACAGATACTGGACGGTGACGGGAAATACAACTCCATGCGTGTTACCAACTGAGGTCAGTTATAAAATGTATGAGCTTTTCGTCACGACTATGGCCCTTATTATGCTTACCCTAGTGATATATAATGCTACCATATAGCCTTAATTAATCTACTGCAGAGCCTCGGATACGCATATAAGACTGGAGGGAATCTTTGGGATAGTTTTTACCTTTGATTCAACGGTCTCCATGACACACTGCTCATGCTGGGAGTGACCGGCGCACTGACGGAATGGTGGAACGGAATGGTGGAATACACGGAATATTCTAAAATACGGAAATTATATACTAAAACACGGAATTTACAGAATATTCTAAAACAAAACACGAAATATGCGGAATATTCTGAAAACCCAGGATAAGAGAAAAATCTTTTAAAAAGGATATAGATTTCGACTCCCATAACTCGAACCCTCACTACTGACACAAACCTTATGCTAACTCAGTAGGGCGCTTATTTCTGTTTTGAAAAACAACCAAATGTTTAAACTTCCTGCCGACTTAAATTTCCCATGAAAAATTGCGGACAAATGTCTGCAAAATCTAAAGCAAGCGACCGGACAGATTTAGGCATTAGTGCGGCCTCCAATAATATTGTTGGTACAATCCTTTGCTGTGAAGCTTAAGTTTACAAATCTTTTTTTGTTTTCAGAACAGCCGTTTTATGAAAATCATCTGACATTAGATTCCTTCCTTCATATTAAAGGTCTAAAGTGTACGGCTGTACGAAAATTGAATTTTTAACAGGAGTTCAAAACAAGAGTGTTTCCTTTGCCTCTGCTTTTTTGTCAGTCCAGTTCAAATCAAATACAGAATGTCCTGTAAATTCTGTGTTTAATAGTATCCCGTATATTCCGTGTTTTAGAATATTCCGTGTATTCCGTCATTGTGTTTTGTCATTCCATCAGTCAGCCATTCCACGAATAGGGTCACCCCATGCTAGGTGAGTTCCATTTTCTTGCCAACAGGAGACGTAAGGAAATATCTATATTCTTATGTGTTCAAAGATGAATCTACTACCTTGTCAAATACAGGAACTGTTAACCATCAAATAAGCAATGACAGAACATACGTTTTAAGAAATTCAGATTTTACATTATAAATGTGCCTTGCTTAAACACGATTAAATTATTAGGGAAAGACATTTAATAATTAATTTCAAAATTCAGGGGAAAACAGTTTGAAACAATTTTTTTTTTCGTTTGAATCGTACAAACTTCATCAGTGATGTAAAACAAGTTTCGGTTATGTTATGTACCAGTCAATTCCAAAACTTCCCATCACCCCCTGGGCATTTTCAAGACATTGTAAACGTTTTTTTTAGTCAAATTCCCCAGTATGTTGGGAGGGTACATGGTCAAATGCCCCACCAGCTAGCGCATCAGAAAGCGTCAAATCCTCCACCAAGTGACCATTCAATAATTTTCCCATGCGCCTAACTGCTTATTCAAATGTAAACATCCTACTAAACACAGCCGAAATATCTTAAGTCTCAGAAAGCTGTGTTACAGTGGTTTGTTCATTAAAATTTTTCATTCCAGAAATCCTACATTTAACAGGCTTTTTAAAAGGCTCTCAAATGCTCCAACAAACATTGAATATTGGAGCAATGCGCTGCACATGCTGAATGCAGATAGAATCACGAAATCTTTTTGCTTGCAACACTGACTAGAATTTTGACATAAAAGTCAAATGCCTGACTGGGCATTCCTTATTTTGAGTCAAATTATCCATTGTGTGGAGCAAAACTCCAGTCAAATGTCCAGGGAGGGAGGATGGGCAGTTTTGGAATTGCCTGGTAGATCATGTAAGAGAAAGGCTGGTATTTTACCCCAGGAGAGGATTGTAAATAAGATACTTTATAGGCCTTTCCTTTGGTCAAAATGAATTTTTTTTAATTCTGTTTATGTCACTTGGTTGAGTCCCACATTTCATAACCTAAACATATTTTCCAGCAGTTAAAAAAAACTTTTGAGTTTCGAGAAAGTGTCCATACTTTTTATCTAGTTTTGTTAGGTAATGTGAGGATGGTTTATGAAGCAACTTGCAAACAAATACAATTTTCAGCGACAGTGTTGCATGTTGTTAACTGAGGGGCTTGAAAATGAACACAAGTTTGTTGGGGGGATCTTGGGGCATCCTTCCCCAAAAAATTTTGAAATCTAGAGGCTCGGAAATCAACATTCTCCCTGAGAAATGTCTTTAAAAACACTAAACCTGGATACTTCTAGGTACTTCTAGTGCTTACAGCAATATCGTGGAGTTTTTGTAAACTTGATACCTCTCAGCCTTCATATATCCTGCCCTTAGTGCACTGGCCTGCGTGTTTATACAAGCTTTTATTCAAGGCTTACATTACAGATTCTTTCAAAGGCAGTCAAATAGCTAAATACAACTTAGAAAAAGAACCAGATCCGGAAAGTTAGCCATCGATCTGAGAATGGTGTAGAACGATACCACTAAATCACACACATGTCCTTTTCCATCTTGCCAATCTCTGGATAGTCACATTACAGGTAATCCCACTTCATTTGTGGTAATCTCTGGTAAACTGGACCTTTTTCCTTTTTGGCTGAGGGGGGATGGGTGGGTGGATTTGTGTGCTCTTTGTTTTTGTTTTCTGTTATTCAGTTACTCAATGAACCGAATGCAAATTATATGGCGGACCTTTAGGCCATCCCAGGTCTACTCTAGTTGTGCAAAAGCCAGGCTAGTGAGGCCTCAAGAGTTTTGTTTTGACTGCTCATCTTAGCAATTGAGTCAATCGATATGGTTTGCTTCAAATTGTTGCGTGCCTGAGCGCCACCAAGAAGGAGATTTTACTCTAGCTGCAACTACCTTTACTTTCCCGAGATCTTTTCGCAAAGAAAGTTAACGATTCATGTGATTTGGTGTGGTAATAGAAAGCACTTAACAGCGAAAATGCAAGTGTGCTCGCTTCACTTACTTAAGAAGATAGGACTCATGGAAGTATTTGAATGAAAGAATTTTGGCAAGAGATAGTGCTGTTCCATGATGTTTGCTTGGTCTCTTACTTATCCAATGAAAGGTAAAGGTGGTCATTCTCAGGAACGGGAGCATGTGCTGTCGACTTTAAGGTCTTTTAGATTTAACACCTGGAAACAGCGCTAGCTGCATTTAAATATACAATTAATGACGAGTGAGAATGAAATAAAACATTAAAAATGACCTTTTAATCCTACAAGCCTGGCTTATGAAACCATGTAAGCACTGGAAGAAAGCAACATGTTTTAAGAACAGTCCTTTGATCAAAGTTCACTGAAAAAACTGACAGAGGAACAGTTGCAAACTAAGAAAGTAAGAAAAAGGAAAAAGGTTCTGGAAGGGATCAAGCGTGCAAGTATTCAAGTATTGTATTTGCCCTTCTGCGCAATCTATTTTAGCAACTCTTCGAAGGGTTTCAAGATAAACTAACAGCGGTTTTCTAAAAATTGCTACTTTCATTGCACTGCTCAAACTCTTGAACACAGGATCGTGAAGACTGTTTAAACATTCGGCCTCATTGTAAACATTTCATGCACAGCAGTGTTCATGAGAGCTCCAAGGTTTGATAAGTTGTAACGGCAGATTCACTCATTCTCAAGAATGTTTACCTTTCCTTGGTAAGAGAATGGACAAAGCGAGCTTGAAACAGAACCATCTCTCAGGAATTCTCCTGTTCAAATAGTTTCGTGAATCTTCTCTTGTGAAGTGAAGTGAAGTGAGCACACTTTTGTACTTTTAACTCCAGTCTAGTAAAGTGCTTCCATTTGCCGCACCAAAACGCTTGAATCCATTACGTTCTTAGTAAAGATCCTTGGCAAAGGGAAGATAATCAACTTTCATTTCTGCTGGGGTTAAATCTCCTCTTTGATGGCTCTTAAGCACATCATATCTCGACTTAAACCATATAGATCGACTCAATGGTTAAGAAGTGAAGGCAAAACAAAACTCTTGAGGCCTCACTAGCCTCAGTTTCGCACAGCTAGACCTGGGCCAACCAAGAGTTCCCCATATTTTCATTCGATGTATCCTTTATCAATTTAATTAATTAATTCATTTATCTATCCCTTTTCCTTATTTTCAACTGTTTACATACCTACTTTACTTGGAATTGAAAGCTAACTAGAAAACCTAAAAGTTTATTTAGCTTCCCAGCTTACACATTTTATTTCTCTTACACAGGGTTGTCAAAAAGATCTTGGGTAGCAGGAGAATGACAGAAAGTAGTCAGCATGTGTTTCTCGGCGGGGCCGGTAGGGGAAGACATATCACTGTTGATATAAACAGTTCAATCCAGGTTAGTAACAGCTGTCAAACATGATTGCATCGATACTGCGTCTAATTTAGTGAGTGAAACTTTGATGGAAGCATGTAAAGAAGCCGGATGGAAAGCGAGAGGCAGCAAAATTAAATGCAAATCACAAATAAAATGGTTCGATCAGGAATGAGGAACAGAAATAGAAAACTTGCAATCCCTTAGGGAGAAAATTTCTCATAACATTAATAATTCAGAACTGAGACAACTACTGCGAGACAAAAAGAAGAGGTTCAAACAAACTTGTAGACAGAAGAAACGAGAGTCTATCAGCAAAGGCATGTCTAATATCAATACGCAGAACTCCAAAGAGACCTGGCGACAAAAACGTGTAGGAAAAATCTTTAACTAAGGAAAGAGAAAAACACATGGAGCTGAAGCAGTGAGTACGGAACAGTTTTATAAATACTTTTAGCAACAGAATGCGACCTCTCTCAATAATATACTAGATCTGGAGACAAATATGGAAACCCACAGGAACGAAAGAGTGGAAGGCCCAATTGATTATCAAACAACTGATAAAGAGTTCAAAGCTGCAATTAACAAACTGTAGGCATGCAAATCTCCAGGTATCGATAATATATTAAAGGAAGGAATAAGAATCAGAAAGGAAGCCATTAAAGGGCATTTAGCAAATTTATTTAATCAAATCTTAGATAATGGCAAATATGCTGCTCTTTGGAGTTTTGGCCTCATTGTACCTATTCATAAGAAGGATGATTGATCCAAAGTCGAAAATTACCGAGGTATCACTTTACTCTCTGCGCTAGGCAAGATCTTTACATCAATCCTCAACAATCGACCGTACAACTACATGGTTCCAAAAGGGAATTTTGAAAGCTGAACAACGTGGCTTCAGAAAAATGCATGGCACAGTTGATAGCATCTTCACATTAAAAACACTTATTGACAAGTAAGTGAAATCTAAACCACAGAAGCACCGAAATTTACTCTTTTCATGCTTTGTCGACTTTGGAAAAGCCTTTGACTGGATACCCCGACAGAAACTAGACGACCAACTAAGAAAAGAAAATGTCCACGGATGTTTCTTGGATGTTTTAATATCCATGTTCTCAAATGATAAATCGGCAGTTAAAGTTGATGACAAATTAACCCACTTATTTACTTGTAAAGGAAAGGTTTCATGTTGTCAACTACTCTTTTTAATTTCTATAGGTAGGACAACTCATGTCACTATGGATATGTGTTTCCTGGGTAAGGAAAAACATGTCCCTTTGAATATGTGTTGTGCAGGTGGGGGAACACATATAACAAGGAATACAAGTATCACTAGGGATATGTGTTTCCCAGGTAGAGGAACACATATCACTAGGGATATGTGTTTCCCAGGTAGAGGAACACATGTCACTAGGGATACGTGTTTCCCAGGTAGAGGAACACATATCACTAAGGAAAACATATCACTAGGGATATGTGTTTCCCAGGTTGGGGAACACATATCTTTAGGGATATGTGTTTACCAGGTGGGGGAACACATATCACTCTAGGGATACGTGTTTCCTAGGTAGGGAACACATATCACTAGGGATACGTGTTTCCCAGGTGGGGGAACACATATTGCTAGGGATACGTGTTTCCTAGGTAGGGAACACATATCACTAGGGATATGTGTTTCCCAGGTGGGGGAACATATATCACTAGAGATATGTGTTTCCCAGGTGGGGGAACACATATCACTAGGAATATGTGTTTCCCAGGTGGGGGAACATATATCACTAGGGATATGTGTTTCCCAGGTGGGGGAACACATATTACTAGGGATATATGTTCCCCCAGGTGGGGGAACATATATCACTAGGGATATGTGTTTCTCAGGTAGGGGAACATATATCACTAGGGATATGTGTTTCCCAGGTAGGGAAACACATATCACTGGGGATATGTGTTTTCCAGGTAGGGGAACACATATCTCTAGGGATATGTGTTTCCCAGGTGGGGGAACACATATCACCAGGGATATGTATTTCCCAGGTTGGGAAACAGATATCATTAGGGATATGTGTTTCCCAGGTGGGGAAACACATATCACTAGGGATACGTGTTTCCTAGGTGGGGGAACACATATCACTAAGGATATGTGTTTCCCAAGCGGGGGAACACATATCACTAGGGATATGTGTTTCCTAGGCGGGGGAACACATATCACTAGGGATACGTGTTTCCCAGGCGGGGGAACACATATCACTAGGGATATGTGTTTCAAAGGTAGGGGAACACATATCACTAGGGATATGTGTTTCCCAGGTAGATAAGGTGCTTCACAAAAAGGAACACGGGGATCATGATTAAAACAATTTCTTTTTCTTTTTCTATTTTACAACTTTTTTAATTGTCCATTTTTTTTGCTTCTTTTTAATAATTTATAGGCAGCAAGAACCTTAAAGTAGCCGGTGATAGCACCGGTTGCTGGTGCATTTTGACAACCCTGCATCTCTCATGAATTCTCCCATTCGTATAGTTTCGTGAATGTTAAGCGAGCACACTTGTTCTTTTAACTCCATTCTAGTAAAGTGCTTCCATTCACTGCACCGAATCACTTGATTTCATTACGTTCACAGTAGAGATCCTTGGCAAAGGGAAGGTAATCAACTTTCATTTCTGCTGGGGTTAAATCTCTTTTTTGAATGCTCTTAAGCACATAACATCTCAACACAAACCATATCGATCATCTCAATCGTTAAGACGTGAAGGCAAAACAAAACTCTTGAGGCCTCACTAGCCTCGCTTTCGCTCAACTAGACCCGGGCCAACCAAGAGTTCCCCATATTTTCATTCAGTGTATCCTTTATCAATTTAATTAATTAATTCATTTATCTATTCCTTTTCCCTATTTTCAACTGTTTACATACCTACTTTAATTGGAATTGGAAGCTAACTAAAAAACCTAAAAGCTTATTTAGCTTCCCAGCTTGCACATTTTGTTTCTCTTACATTATAAATTTATAACTTAGGGACTTGTCAGAAATTAGCAGAGGGGGAGGGGGGTGGAATCAGAGGGAGGATTACAACTTTTTGAGACCGCAGAAAAGGGACGGGTTGTGAAAAATGGGCTGTTAAAAGGGGGAGGGCCATGCAGATATGTGTCCCTGGTCATGTAGAGGTTCACCCACTGAAGAAAAAAGAAGTTCTTTATTTTGTACAAAAACACCTGGGAGAAATAGGAGAGTGGAGTGATTAGCTGTCAGAATCAGAGTCAGACTCAGCTTAATGCTGTCATCTAAAATGTATGTATATGGCATTACAAAGAACAGATTAGAAATATTTTTTGAGCTTTCATAATACTGACTCACCCTAGTGTATTGCAAGAACTAGATTTTATCATTTATACAAGAGGGGGAGGGTCATGATATTTTAGGCCAAGGTCAAGGGGAGGGTTTAAAAATTCCACTCTCATTGCAGGGATGGGTCACCTAATTTCCGAACCCAAATTAAAAATTCCCACCCCCCTTCCCCCCCACCCCCTGCTAATTTCTGACAAGTCCCTTAGCACAAATTTTGGTCATGTAAAGTAAAAAAAATGTAATATCACCATGAGCTGAATGAAGAATTGTTGTTGTTCTTTCCTCTTTTTTACTCTTCATATGTACCTTGTACTAAGACAAAAAAAATTCCTCGGGAAAACTGAGTTAAGAGGCTAAAGTTGATTTTTCCCCCACAGCACTTATGTTTCCTTTGCAAATAATTTCCGAACTGAAGGACAAATGCAAAATGCGAGAAAACCAAAACAAATGGCGATATTTTAATATATTTCTTTGCTTTGCCACTGGCTTCTTAAAGATACTGCAATAATATTATCCGCTGACCACTACACAGGGTTACCACTCTGCAAGTTACGAACTATACCATTTCTCAGTTACAGACCTCATCCCTTCCCACATAGCAGGATGGAAGGCTATACATTGTAAAGCATTTTAGAAGAGTTAACAGTTATTTCCTCCCCTGGTGCTGTGCCTTGTCGTGGCGGGGAGGCTTGTGTGCCCTTGTTACCACAAGAGCTATGATGGCGGGAGCTTATGCTCCTGAAAGGTAATGCCGGATTGCTCTTAGGGAGAGGGGCCAGACTAAACAGCACCCTGGTCCATTTCTAATATCAACCCTGATGACATCACACCTGAGGATTTTCAAGCTAGTAAGAGACCACATAAGAGGACCCAGACACCCAACTCCAGGAAATTCACAATAACCAACATGCCTACTCAGTAGGTTCTTAAACTGACTGTTCCTCTACACTGCATCCCTGATGCCTGCCCCATACATTCCAGATATCAGACTGGAAACTTATGGAAGATACTGCCTGTATGAAATTGGTTTCCTTATGGTGGCTGGAGGATTGTGTATGACTAGGTTCCAATGAAAGCTGAACTTGTGGATATAGTGTAGTGGTGTTTGGCCGATGAACTGTTTCGACAGAAACCGGTGTCACTTGGGGTGGGTCAACCTTTGGGATGATAAGGATTTACTAGGATTGGAGGTCCCAGACCACCAGGATCATGGTAGACCAAATGAACCGATGAATTTTTGTCTAGAGTGGAGTCATCAGTTCATTTGATCTACCATGATCTGAGTGATCTCGGATCACTTATCCTCATTCGGATCGTCTCAAAGAGCTCACTCTTAATAATCTGCATGCCACGAGAGATCAGCAAACATAGAACCGGTCAACCGATAAACCAGTAAGTATGGAAACCAGAAACTCATACTAACAGTTCTTCCTTATTTGTAGTGTTCAACTACAACAGCATTCCTGATGCCTGCCCATTTTGCTGTGGTGTCAACCTGCAAATCGAAGGAACCTACCATCCAAACTAGGAAATCTAGGATACTCAACACACCCACTCAGTCAGTTAACTAATACCGACTGTTCTTCTTCACTTGTTGTGATCATGGATCCACAACTGCATCCCTGATGCCTGCCCCATACATTCCAGATATCAGACTGGAAACTTATGGAAGATACTACCTGTATGAAATTGGTTTCCTTATGGTGGCTGGAGGATTGTGTATGACTAGGTTCCAATGAAAGCTGAACTTGTGGATATGGTGTAGTGGTGTTTGGCCGATGAACTGTTTCGACAGAAACCGGTGTCACTTGGGGTGGGTTGACCTTTGGGATGATAAGGATTTACTAGGATCGGAGGTCCCAGACCACCAGGATCATGGTAGACCAAATGAACCAATGAATTTTGATCTACCATGATCTGAGTGATCTCGGATCACTTATCCTCATTCAGATCGTCTCAAAAAGCTCACTCTTAATAATCTGCATGCCACGAGAGATCAGCAAACATAGAACCAGTCAACCTATAAACCAGTAAGTATGGAAACCAGAAACTCATACTAACTGTTCTTCCTTATTTGTAGTGTTCAACTACATAAGCATTCTTGATGCCTGCCCATTTTGCTGTGGTGTCAACCTGCAAATCGAAGGAACCTACCATCCAAAACCAGGAAATCTAGGATACTCAACACACCCACTCAGTCAGTACTAATGCTGACTGTTCCTCTTCACTTCTTGTTATCATGGATCCACAACTGATTATGGCTATCATTATCACTCTTGTACAAATCCTTGACAGAACTCAGTTTACAGCAGTCAAAAATTAATACAGTAGGTTTATAAGTGGGATTAAGAGACTGTTGATCAATGGTGGTTGTTTTTTTTCAATTTCAGTACACTTTATGCCATGAAACATTAATTTGAATTTACATAATTTATTGACTCTTGTACTTGTTATCATATTTTGTATATAATTTATTAGAAGGAGTGTGGTGACAAAATTTCTCGCCTGTCATGTGGAAGAAACCAGAGCTGGCATGGAGGCCAAGCCACTGTTGTTTTTTCCCTCCACCAAGTACCCTGGATTTGTCGATCAGGTATGTGACTTAATTCAATTTTTTGGAATAATAACTGTCTAAGACCTTTCTTTGAGAATTAACATTATGTGGTTTCCAAGTTTAAAAAAGCACAAAGCATAACAAGAGTGACTTGTTAGACAAGTAATTGGTGATACATTGTGATGCTGATTGCTCTCTGGACCTCCTAAACACGTAATTTGATAAAAATAGCTATTTATCATCTAAAAAAGCCGGACCTCCTAAACACCTGATTTAATAACCCACCCACTTAGTCATTTCTCATACTGACTGTTCCTCTTCACTTGTTATGATCATGGATCCACAACTGCATCCTATTTGCCTGCCCCATACATTCCAGATATCTGACTGGAAACTTGTGGAAGATACTACTTGTATGAAATATTGGATTCCTTATGGTGGCTGGATGCTTGTGTATGACCGGATTCCAATGAAAGCTGAACTTGTGGAAGGTGTAGTGGTGTTATGTGGCCGATGAACTGTTTCGGCAGAAGCCGGTGTCACTTAATCTACATAACACAAGGGATCAGAGATCATAGAACCGGTCAACCTATAAACCAGTAAGTATGGAAACCAGAAACTCATACTTACTGTTCTTCCCCTTTATCATCCATTTATCATCTTAAAAGGCCAATTTTGAGCTCTGTGGACCTCCGAAACATCTGATTTAATAACACACCCACTCAGTCAGTTCTCATAGTGACTGTTCCTCTTCACTTGTTGTGATCATGGATCCACAACTGCATCCCAGATGCCTGCCCCATACATTCCAGATATCTGACTGGAAACTTGTGGAAGATACTACTTGTATGAAATATTGGATTCCTTATGGTGGCTGGATGCTTGTGTATGACCGGATTCCAATGAAAGCTGAACTTGTGGAAGGTGTAGTGGTGTTATGTGGCCGATGAACTGTTTCGGCAGAAGCCGGTGTCACTTAATCTACATAACACAAGGGATCAGAGATCATAGAACCAGTCAACCTATAAACCAGTAAGTATGGAAACCAGAAACTCATACTAACTGTTCTTCCCCTTTAACATCTATTTATCATCTTAAAAGGCCAATTTTGAGCTCTGTGGACCTCCGAAACACCTGATTTAATAACACACCCACTCAGTCAGTTCTCATAGTGACTGTTCCTCTTCACTTGTTTTGATCATGGATCCACAACTGCATCCCAGATGCCTGCCCCATACATTCCAGATATCTAACTGGAAGCTTGTGGAAGATACAACTTGTATGAAATATTGGATTCCTTATGGTGGCTGGATGCTTGTGTATGACCGGATTCCAATGAAAGCTGAACTTGTGGAAGGTGTAGTGGTGTTATGTGGCCGATGAACTGTTTCGGCAGAAGCCGGTGTCACTTAATCTACATAACGCAAGAGATCAGAGATCATAGAACCGGTCAACCTATAAACCAGTAAGTATGGAAACCAGAAACTCATACTAACTGTTCTTCCCCTTTATCATCTATTTATCATCTTAAAAGGCCAATTTTGAGCTCTGTGGACCTCCGAAACACCTGATTTAATAACACACCCACTCAGTCAGTTCTCATAGTGACTGTTCCTCTTCACTTGTTGTGATCATGGATCCACAGCTGCATCCCAGATGCCTGCCCCATACATTCCAGATATCTAACTGGAAGCTTGTGGAAGATACAACTTGTATGAAATATTGGATTCCTTATGGTGGCTGGATGCTTGTGTATGACTGGATTCCAATGAAAGCTGAACTTGTGGAAGGTGTAGTGGTGTTATGTGGCCGATGAACTGTTTCGGCAGAAGCCGGTGTCACTTAATCTACATAACGCAAGAGATCAGAGATCATAGAACCAGTCAACCTATAAACCAGTAAGTATGGAAACCAGAAACTCATACTAACTGTTCTTCCCCTTTATCATCTATTTATCATCTAAAAAGGCCAATTTTGAGCTCTGTGGACCTCCGAATCACCTGATTTAATAACACACCCACTCAGTCAGTTCTCATAGTGACTGTTCCTCTTCACTTGTTTTGATCATGGATCCACAACTGCATCCCAGATGCCTGCCCCATACATTCCAGATATCTGACTGGAAGCTTGTGGAAGATACAACTGGTATGAAATATTGGATTCCTTATGGTGGCTGGATGCTTGTGTATGACCGGATTCCAATGAAAGCTGAACTTGTGGAAGGTGTAGTGGTGTTATGTGGCCGATGAACTGTTTCGGCAGAAGCCGGTGTCACTTAATCTACACAACACAAGAGATCAGAAATCATAGAACCGGTCAACCTATAAACCAGTAAGTATGGAAACCAGAAACTCATACTAACTGTTCTTCCCCATTTGTAGTTTTCAACTACAAAGGCATCCCTTGTGCTTGCCCTTATTGCTGTGGTGTGGACCTGGTAAAGCCAGGATACCCAAATAAGTTGGTACTCAAACTGACTGTTTCTCTACTCCTGTTGTGATTGTGGTCAGTGCATGACCATTATTTACCTGTCTTCATTTGATTATGGCTTCCATTATCACTCTTGCACAAATCCTTGAAGGAACACAGTTTACAGCAGTTTGTTGTAATACTTGTTTTTTCCATTTCAGTTCACTTTATGCCATGAAACATTGATTTGAATTTAAACATTGACTCTTTGTGCTTGTTATCATATTTCATATCTTTCAGTTAGAAGGAGTGTGGTGGCAAGATTTCTCGCCTGTGATGGGGAAGAAAGCAGAGCTGGCATGGAGGCCAAGCCATCCAGTATCCTGGATTTGTCGATCAGGTATGTGACTTAATTCAATTTTTTGGATTAATACCTGTCTTATACCTTTCCTTGAGAATTAACATTACGTGATTTTCAAGTAAAAAAAGCACAAAGCATCACAAGAGTGACTTGTTAAACAAGTATTTGGCAATACATTGTGATGCTGATTTTATCAAACTTGTCATTTCAGGTCTTGATCTGCCGAACCTGTCGGACATTATTCTGCCACATCACTTTTAATTGGAGCTACCTCACCTGATAATTGGATACAAAGACAGAAAATCCTGCCAAGTTTCCATTTTACCGAATTCTTATGGTGGAATCTACCTTGTGCTGGCCAGAGCAGCTTTCAGAGAAGGATGTTTTAGTAGGTGAACGGAGTTCATATCGCCAGAAATCCTCAGACGGGACATTATAATTTTAAAGTTAAACGATGTACCAAGTACGAGAGAAACATGAACAGATTTCAAGATCCATAAAAGTTTGAAGGATTCATTGAATCAAGCAGATAGACCAACGTACTGATGCAGCATCTAAATTACAGCACAAATTATTATTTGCTGCGGTTCTAAGAATAGCAGAAAATTATCTTTTTCACGGTTTCAACTTATTGATAGCTTTCATGGAGACTCAAGTATAAAAAGGCGGGATTTTACTGAGGTGATCATTCTAAGCTGACATCGCTGCATGAGTTTCGTTTGTCAACGCTTTTTTCTTTTTGTGTCATTTGAATTGATTGTAGTTCGTCGTTGGTGTACTCATAATTTTGTATTCTAGTTAAACCTCTCTCCCTCGAGGTTCCTGTTAAGTGTCTGGCTCTGCTTTCGGGAGGGTTCAGGTTTCCTCCTTAGCTAAGGGGGTTTTTCCTGACGGGCAGCAGACACTATATCATTTTTATTACATTATCGATCAAACAACTTTACTTAGAGCTTGTTACATTTTCCTGCTTCACTACCTTAGTAGTACTTAAGTGTTTTATTTGTATAAATAAACGGGGACTGATGTTCGCCAACCTCGTCCCCAGGGCTTTTCCCTTAAAAAATGGGTGGGGCGGGAAAAGGCCCTGGCATCGGCTGGTCACGTGCACAGCCTAAATATTCCCGAGAAGCTAATTTATATGCAACCCGCTGGTTTTGCGCTGACAGAAGTCGAACGGAGCAACAATGGAAAATAATAATATCGCGAACTGTTTGCAATATTTTCGCGTCTGTGCGATTCAAAAGCTTAAGAGCCATTTAATTGCGTATTATTCAAATGCTACGAGTTTATGAAAGGGCGTACCGGCTCTACGTTGTCACGTACAAAATATGTCAAATGCTTCAGAGTTGAGACAAGCTGTTGTCGAGTAGTACTTCGACTGAAATTCATCGTGACTGTGGAATTACTGTACGATCATCAAGCGGAAGGTGATTTTGTCCAATGTCAAAAAAAGGCGGGCCTTTGCCTCTAGGATCTGCAGTGAATTTAAACAAATTGAACTTAATTGAAATAGAATTGTTCATCAAAATGCTTTATGGAGTCTGGGCTTCTCTACAACCCGACCATGAAACAAACAAATCTCCGCGCCGGATGCAAGTCAGCCCTCCAGCCAGCCAGGAACGATGACATTTCGCCGATCTGAAACATTTGAAGATCTCTTATATCTTTTCTCTTCCGAGGATAAGTACAAAGGATTTTCCTTATATTAAAGGGAAGATTGACCGATCGATTGGAATCAACTACAGCTATGTCAATTTTAAATGGACCCAAGTCTTTCTTTGTTAGCAGTCGTTTGATACCCTGGGTGCCAGAGACTTTTCATGCGCGGTTTCCGGTTTCGGTCAAGTCTCGCAGAGGTCAATGAATTTTTTAAAAAATACAGGTCATACAAGATAAGTCTAAACCAACGCGTATCGCTATGATGATATGGCTGAGAGTTAAGGTGAATGGAACTAGGTTGTGTACGGCGGTCCACTTCGCAAGAAATAAAATAAAATATCAAAAGAGTCGCGAAACGAACTTTTCCAGTACAAACTTTATGCATTTACGATAGCTTGTTCGTCATTTATATCGCTCTATAAAGGAAGTTTTACAAATGTTACCGCTCGCTGTCCCCTTCATAGAAATCGGAGGAAAGCAAAAAATTACCATAGCCAGTATCTGTGACGAAAAGGAAACCTTGTAAAACTTTTCGTTAATCGTCAAGAGATAAAAAAGGCCGCCCAAGATCGCGCGCTGTGAGGCTACGCATAATTTTAGCTTTTCACATAGCGCTAATTTATTACACCCAGGATTTTAGGGTGTACGAGGGGACACGTGACCAGCCGATGCCAGGGCCTTTTCCCGCCCCACCCATTTTTTAAGGGAAAAGCCCTGGGGACGAGGTTGGATGTTCGCATTACGCTGGGCTTTTATTCAGTGCAGCAGGCAGTTTTGCTATTTTTATTTTCACTGTTCACCGTTTCAACAATAGGGAATAGGGAAAACCCAAGAAACAACAAAAGTTAAAAGAAATTACAGTTCGACTACCTAAAAACGACAGCAGCAATGAACGAACGTTGATTGTATACAATCAGTCACTTATATTTACTTAAATACAAGATTTACAATTCTTTCAATTTCTTGGTATTTGACCGTCAGGGGAAAGGAAACAATCGATATCAAGAGCTGTATTAAGAGCTATCTGTAAGAAAGTTCCATTTTTTAAATATAATAGATAGATATAATTTTCTAATATTATAGATATTGAATTAACCAGGCATAGAAAACTTGCAAAATTAGGCGATATTTCATCCATTTTGGCTTGCCAAATATGAAACCGCGCTAACAGGAGACAATAGTTTAATTGACACGAGTATTCTGTAGAATGAGGCTCCTGTCTCAAGCCCAGTGCAGTAATGTTCAATAAGTTGTATTTACCGATTAACGGAACAGCGTTTTGAAGCTAGAAATCAGTTACACTTTTCCAAAAAGAGGATGTAACATGGCAAGACCAAAAAAGATGAATTAGCGTCTCTGAGGAATTGTTGCAAAAGGGACAGTTGTCATTTACTTTTCGTCCTGCTTTGAGTAAGAAATCATTGGTTAGTATGCGCCTATGTAATAGTTTAAATTGGAACTCTATCAGTTTGGTTCTTTTCGTGCACCGTTGCGCCATAAGATAGGCAAGTTCCCAACAGGCCATTTGCACTAAGAGGTCACGTGACCAATGCTTCCTTCAAACAATGAGTTGTTCATCCTGCTGATGCCAAAAATTGACAGAGCACATAAAAATTCTCTTATACCCGAAATTTGAGAGGAAAAGCATTTAAGGGCGATATTTTATGGCACTTTGATTTTTCAAGAAAGTGGTATGATTTGAATTGGCCGCCATGTTGGAGGGCATAATCTTACCCTCCAACATGGCGGCCAAAACTACTTTTTGCTTACATCTTGTTAAACTTTTGATAGTTACGTTCAGATGTACTGTAAACGTTACCACATCATTTTTTCAACATTTTCCTTGAAGTTTAAGGGCAAAATTTGTGTTCAGAAAGAGGTAATTCGTGATTTTCAAAATCACATTTGGTCAGGTGACCAGCCACGAACTTACTCATTTTAAGAAAATGTTGCAGGTTTGAAAACCCAAATCAATTTTATTTTGTTTAGGATATGACCCGCTAATCGTTTTTCGAAGGCAAAATCATATAACTTTCATTTTCATAAAAACGATGTCACATGACTTCTTAGTGCAAATGGCCTATTAATTGTTCCTTCTTCGTCTGAGAAATTACAGTCTTGAAGCCATTTTAGTTGGCTTTTATGTGGGGTTAAACTTTTAGTTCTGATCAGTTTTTGGTAAATTAATGGACCTGTCTTTTCCCTCCTAACAAGACAAAGAGAAATTTATTTCCAAGCGGTCATGTAATGTTCTATTTATTACATAAACACCAATGAAATACCAAACCATTTCACTTTAATAATTTTTTGGTGTGAAAGGCGCGATTTATTATGTAGCCATAGCAACGGTGATATTTTTAGATGTGAATTTTGACATGTGAAGATATCAAGTTTTCGCGGGAAAGTTCACCTGGTATTTCATTGGTGTTTATATAATAAGAGTGGTATCATCAGCGTATTGGCTTATCTTAACTTCGTCATTACCTAGAGAAAAACCTCTTATGCTCTTATTGTTTCGGACGGTCTTGGCCAAGACCTCCGCTGCAAGAATAAACAAGTGTGGGAAATGGGGAGGTGGTCTAAGAGACTTATTAACATTTTTTAGTTTTCTTTGGCTCAAGATATCTGTCAGCTATTTTCTCATTATAAAATGTGGACCGCTAAACAATAATGCTATTTTCTTATTACGATAATCTTTTTGTAAGTTTCTCTCATATTTATAGCTGGATTAATAAACTGAAAGTTAATGTGCTTTGGTTATAAGATTATTTGGCAGAGAGTAACACAACCCTTGTTTGGACATCGGGATATAATTATAGGAAGGACCTACAAATTTTAAAAAGTTGGTAAAACATTTGAGAAATATTTCCCTTTTCACTTTTGCTCAAGAAAGGCCTAAAATGTTTTGATGTTCCTGACTTAAAATACGCCTTCCCAAGCTATATATAAAGATATACTTTTGGAAGAAATCGCCATTTTGGATTTATTACAGAGGGATTAACCCATGATTCTGGCCCCAAAATTGGAAAATTCCTCTCTTCATTTTTCCTCAAAATATGCTTTTAAATAATGTTTGGTTATATTCTTAATATAAAATAAACATTTTCTTGCTATAAAAATATCTTCTTTAAGTCACCATTTTGGATTTCTTGCAAAGGATTAAACCATGATTTTAGTCGAAAAAATTGGAAAATTCCTGAAAACACTTGTTTTGATATCAACAGCTGTTTTCAATCTAAAATAGACGATTTGGGGCTCTCTGGACCTCTTAAACACCTGATTTCATAAAAAGAGCTGTTTCCATCCAAAATAGCCGATTTAGAGCTCTCTGGACCTTCTAAAACCTGATTTAATAAAAAACAGCTGTTTTCCATCCAAAATAGCCGATTTAGAGCTCTGTGGACCTCCTAAACACCTGATTTAATAAAAAAAAACCCAGCTATTTCCATCCAAAATAGCCGATTTAGAGCTCTGTGGACCTCCTAAACACCCGATTTAATAAAAACGGCTGTTTTCATCTAAAATAGCCTATTTTGAGCTCTCTGGACCTCCCAAACGCCTGATTTTATAAAAACAGCTGTTTTCCATTTAAGATTGCCGATTTTGAGCTCTCTGGACCTCCCAAAAACCTGATTTTATAAAAACAGCTGTTTTCCATTTAAGATTGCCGATTTTGCGCTCTATGGACCTCCCAAACACCTGATTTCATAAACACAGCTGTTTTCCATTTAAGATTGCTGATTTTAAGCTCTCTGGACCTCCTAAACACCTGATTTCACAAAAAATAGCGGTTTTTCAATCAAGATTGCGATTTTGAGCTCTATGGACCTCCTAACCACCTGATTTTATAAAAACAGCTGTTTTCTATCTAAAATAGCTGATTTAGAGCTCTTTGGACCTCCTGAACACCTGATTTTATAAAAACAGCTGTTTTCCATTTAAGATTGCTGATTTTAAGCTCTCTGGACCTCCTAAACACCTGATTTTATAAAAATACCTCTTTTCGATCTAAAATGGCCAATTTTAAGCTCTCTGGACCTCCTAAATACCTAATTCTATAAAAACAGCTGTTTTCCATGTAAAATAGCCGATTTCAAGAACTCTGAACGTCCTAAACAACTAATTTCATAAAAACAGCTGTTTCCCATCTAAAAGTCATTCACTCATTGACTGATTCATTGATTCTTTTATTCATTTCTTTTCCCATTGACCACGTAAGAAAACAGCAACAATACACAAGAAATTAATAATGCTTTATTAAAAAAAGATAATAGACACTCATCTAAAAAACTATTTACATAATAAAAACTAAATTTACAAAATTTGCATTCGGTCAAAATAATTCACGATAAAAAAGGCGACTATTTCCGAAAATCGCATTTTTCCAAAGCGGTTAACCTATTCTTTTCGTCAAAAAAAGTAATTTTTTATTTATTTTTTTTCCGTCAAAATAAGACTAGAAATAACGTTTAATAATGTTCTAGATAGAAAAGAAACCGTTTTTGGCCATAAAAATTTTAGTCTTTCGAGGACTCAAAAATCGCATTTTTTCAAAGGGGTTAACCCATGCTTTTGGTCAAAAAATGTAATTTTATTCTTTATTTGTTTTCCCTCAAAATAAGACTAGAAATAATGTTTAAGAATGTTCTAGGTAGAAAAGAAACTTTTTTTGGCCATAAAAATTTTAGTCTTTCGAGGACTCAAAAATCGCATTTTTTCAAAGGGGTTAACCCATACTTTTGGTCAAAAAATGTAATTTTATTCTTTATTTATTTTTCCTCAAAATAAGACTAGAAATAATGTTTAATAATGTTCTAGATAGAAAAGAAACCTTTTTTGGTCATAAAAATTTTAAGTCTTTCGAGGACTCAAAAATCGCAAATTTTTTCAAAGGGGTTAACCCATGCTTTTGGTCAAAAACTGTAATTTTTTTCTTTATTTGTTTTCCGTCAAAATAAGACTAGAAATAATGTTTAAGAATTTTCTAGATAGAAAAGAAACCTTTTTTGGCCATAAAAACTTCAATCTCTCAAAGTCCCAAAAATCGCATTTTTTTCAAAAGGGTTAACCCATGCTTTTGGTCAAAAAATGTAATTTTTTTCCTTATTTTTTTTTGCCTCAAAATAAGACTAGAAATAATATTTAATAATGTTCTAGATAGAAAAGAAACCTTTTTTGGCCATAAAAATTTTAAGTCTTTCGAGGACTCAAAAAATCGCATCTTTTCAAAGGGGTTAACCCATGCTTTTGGTCAAAAACTGTAATCTTTTTCTTTATTTGTTTTCCGTCAAAATAAGACTAGAAATAATGTTTAATAATGTTCTAGAAAGAAAAGAAACCTTTCTGGTCCATAAAAACTTCAATCTCTCAAAGTCCCAGAAATCGCATTTTTCCAAAGGGGTTAACCCATGCTTTTGGTCAAAAACTGTAATTCTTTTCTTTATTTATTTTTCCTCAAAATAAGACTAGAAATAATGTTTAATAATGTTCTAGATAGAAAAGAAACCTTTTTTGGCCATAAAAACTTCAATATCTCAAAGTCCCAGAAATCGCATTTTTTTCAAAGGGGTTAACCCATGCTTTTGGTCAAAAACTGTAATTTTTTTCTTTATTTATTTTTCCTCAAAATAAGACTAGAAATAACGTTTAATAATGTTCTAGAAAGAAAAGAAACCTTTTTTGGCCATAAAAATTTTAGTCTTTTAAGTACTCAAAAATCGCATTTTTTCAAAGGGGTTAACCCATGCTTTTGGTCAAAAACTGTAATTTTTTTCGTTATTGGTTTTCCCTTAAAGTAAGACTAGAAATAATGTTCAATAATGTTCTCGATAGAAAATAAACCTTTTTTGGCCATAAAAAATTTAGTCTTTCAAAGACTCAAAAATCGCATTTTTTCAAAGGGGTTAACCCATGCTTTTGGTCAAAAACTGTAATTTTTTTCGTTATTGGTTTTCCCTTAAAGTAAGACTAGAAATAATGTTCAATAATGTTCTAGATAGAAAATAAACCTTTTTTGGCCATAAAAAATTTAGCCTTTCGAGGACTCAAAAATCGCATTTTTTCAAAGGGGTTAACCCATGCTTTTGGTCAAAAACTGTAATTTTTTCCTTTATTTGTTTTCAGTCAAAATAAGACTAGAAATAATGTTTAATAATGTTCTAGATAGAAAAGAATTTTTTTTTTGGCAATAAACACTTTTATCTTTTTCAGTTCCAAAAAACGCATTTTTCCAAAGGGGTTAACGCATGCTTTTGGTCAAAAAATGAATTTTTTTTTTCTTGAGTTGTTTTCGGTCAAAATAAGACTAGAAATAATGTTTAATGATGCTTTAGATACAAAAGAAACCTTTTTAAGCCGCAAAAAAATTCAATCTTTCAAAGTCCCAAAAATCGCATTTTCCCAAAGGGGTAAACCCAGGGGTTAGCCCAAAAACAAAGAAAGATCAATTTTAATTTTTCAACTTAAACCATGGATTAACCACTTTGGAAAAATCACTAGTATGCGACTCTGTAAAATGGACATTTTTATAGTCTGGAAATACTTTCTTTCGATCTAGAACATCAACAAACAATAATTCTAGGTATATGTTGACCAAAACCAAAGAAAGATCAAATTTTGAATTTTCAACTTAACCATGAGTTTCCCCTTTGGAAAAATCGTTAATATGGCGACTCTGTGAAATGGACGTTCTTCTTAGTCTTGAAAGCCTTTCTTTCTATGTAGAACATCAGAAAACAATATTTCTAGGTCTATTTTGTCCAAAAACAAGCAAAGATCAAATTTCAATTTTTCAACTTAAACCATGGGTTAACCCCTACTATGGTGACTCTGGAAAATGGACATTTTTATAGTCTAGAAAGCCTTGTCTTCTATCAAGAACATCAGCAAACAATATTTGTAGCTCTATTTTGACCGAAAACAAAGAAAAGTCAAATTTCAAATTTTCAACTTAAACCATGGGTTAACCCCTTTGGAAAAATCACTAATACGGCGACTCTGTAAAATAGACATTTTTAGAGTCTGGAAAGCCCTTCCTTCTATCTAGAACGTCATTAACCAATGTTTCTAGTTCTATTTTGACCAAAAACAAAGAAAGATCAAATTTCAATTTTTTGACTTAAACCTTAGGTTAACCCCTTTGGAAAAATCACTAATATGGCGACTCTGTAAAATGGACATTCTTCTTAGTCTGAAGAGCCTTTTTTTCTATTCAGAACATCAGAAAACAATATTTTTAGGTCTATTTTGACAAAAAACAAAGAAAGATCAAATCTTAAATTTACAATTTAAACCATGGGTTAACCCCTTTAGAAAAATCGCTATTATGGTATGTGTGTAAAACAGACTTTTTTTAGTCTGGAAAGCCTTTTTTCTATCTAGAACATCAGCAAACAATATTTCTAGGACTATTTAGACCCAAAACAAAGAAAGATCAAATTTTAATTTTTGAACTTAAACCATGGATTAACCCCTTTGGAAAAATCACTACTATGATGACTCTGTAAAATGGACATTCTTCTTAGTCTGTAAAGCCTTTGTTTCTATCCAGAACATCAGAAAACAATATTTCTTGGTCTATTTTGATCAAAAGCAAAGAAAGATCAAATTTCATTTTTCAACTTAAACCATGGGTTAACCCCTTTGAAAAATCACTAGTATGGTATCTGTGTAAAATGGACATTTTTTAGTCTGGAAAACCTTTCTTTCCATCTAGAACATCAGCAAACAATATTTCTTGGTCTATTTTGACCAAAAACAAAGAAAGATCAAATTTCAATTTTTCAATCGGTAAACCAGGGGTAACCTGTTCGGAAAAATCACTAATATGCAGGGTGCGAAGAAAATCATTTTTACAGCTTGCCATTCGGGCAAGCTGAAGCTAGCATTTACTAGCCCAGACGTCATTTCAACTAGCCCCAAAAACTTTTCGTTCTTCTGTTATTCAAATTCCTCATAAAACATCACTAGCCCATCGGGCAAGTTAAAAACAGAATTCACTAGCCCGATAGCAAAATCCACTAGCCCCGGGCTGTCGGACAGTACTTTCTTTGCACGCTGATATGGCAATTCTGTAATAATTATGGACATTCGTCTGGTCTGGAAAGCCTTTGTTTCTATCAAGAACATCAGCAAACAATATTTCTGGGTCTATTTTGCCCTCCTTTGACGAAAAACAAGTACAGGTCAAAATTGAAATTTTCAACTTGAACCACAGTTAACCCAAGAGCCATTATGGGCCAGAGAGGGTTCTTAAGGCGTTGGCCAGGATATGTTAATTTCACTTAAGTTTGTTTAGAGGTTGTAATTACATGGAAGTCCAGACTATAAAACTAGAAGATACAACAGTTCGACCAAAAGCAGACGTCTGTGGTAAGTCAGGATTCAGGATTTTCAAATCTCCACCTATTGATTCTAGCTCCAATTATGCACATCTTCGCTTTGACCTGGAAGGACTGCATAAAAGTCAAAGCCTACAAAGCCCAGTGTTGTGGCTGATCTAAAACAACAACACTAGAGACAATGAAGGAAAAAGGTTAGAAATCTCAGAATAAAATGTGCTCAACCATCACCTGTAGAAAAAAAAAGGAACTAGAAAGTTAGAAATTATATGTTTTTGCTTTCAAAAGAATCTCAATGAGAGGGGTATCTTATGGTATCTTATTATTATTATTATTATTATTATTATTATTATTATTATTATTATTATTATTATTATTATTATTATTATTATGTGGTATCCCTACGTTTCTCTGGTCCCTGATTTATTGTGTAAATTCGGTTTAAGTGTCAGCGGTTTACGCAAAATACATTTCAACGCCTATACACCCTGGCAAATTTCCACAAAATATCAGTTCCCAAACAAACTAGGATTCCTGTTCTCCACGTTAATAATTTTGGATTGGTATCTCTACGTTTCTCTGGTCCCTGATTTATTGTGTAAATTCGGTTTAAGTGTCAGCGGTTTACGCAAAATACGTTTCAACGCCTATACACCCCGGCAAATTTCCACAAAAAATCAGTTCCCAAACAAACTAGGATTCCTGTTCTCCACGTTAATAATTTTGGATTGGTATCTCTACGTTTCTCTGTTAACTGATTCATTGTGTAAATTTGGTTTAAGTGTCAGCGGTTTACGCAAAATACGTTTCAACGCCTATACACCCCGGCAAATTTCCACAAAAAATCAGTTCCCAAACAAACTAGGATTCCTGTTCTCCATGTTAATAATTTTGGATTGGTATCTCTACGTTTCTCTGTTAACTGATTCATTGTGTAAATTTGGTTTGAGTGTCAGCGGTTTACGCAAAATACGTTTCAACACCTATACACCCCTTCGAATTTCCACAAAAAAATCAATTACCAAAGAAACCAGGATTTCCATTGTCCACTCTGATAATTTTAGATCGGAGTAAAGTGGACCTCCTTCTCTTTAAAAAAAAGAAAGCGGAAAAAATAGAATCATGGTCAATAGAGTTTGCTTGGCAATCCCAAAGCGTCCTACCATCACCTGTAGAGATAGGAAGAAACTAAGAAGTTAGCATAAGGTTACAATATTATTTGAAAAGCACCTGAATTAGGATGGTATCCCTACGTTTCTCTGTTCCCTGATTTATTGTGTAAATTCGGTTTGAGTGTCAGCGGTTTACGCAAAATACATTTCAACGCCCATACACCCCATCGAATTTCCACAAAAAAATCAGTTCCCAAACAAACCAGGATTTCCGTTGTCCACGTTAATAATCTTGGATTGGTATCCCTACGTTTCTCTGTTAACTGATTTGTTGTGTAAATTCGGTTTGAGTGTCAGCGGTTTACGCAAAATATGTTTCAACACCTATACACCCCGTCGAATTTCCACAAAAAATCAGTTCCCAAACAAACCAGGATTCCCGTTGTCCACGTTAATAATTTTGGATTGGTATCCCTACGTTTCTCTGTTAACTGATTCATTGTGTAAATTTGGTTTGAGTGTCAGCGGTTTACGCAAAATACGTTTCAACGCCTATACACCCCTTCAAATTTCCACAAAAAATCAGTTCCCAAACAAACCAGGATTTTCGTTGTCCACGTTAATAATTTTGGATTGGTATCCCTACGTTGCTCTGTTAACTGATTCGTTGTGTAAATTCGGTTTGAGTGTCAGCGGTTTACGCAAAATACGTTTCAACGCCTATACACCCCGTCGAATTTCCACCAAAAATCAGTTCCCAAACAAACCAGGATTCCCGTTGTCCACATTAATAATTTTGGATTGGTGTCCCTATGTTTCTCTGTTAACTGATTCATTGTGTAAATTCAGTTCGAGTGTCAGCGGTTTACGCAAAATACGTTTCCACACCTATACACCCCTTCGAATTTCCACAAAAAAATCAATTCCGAAAGAAACCAGGATTCCCATTGTCCGCTCTGATAATTTTAGATCAGGGTAATGTGGACCTCCTTCTCTTTAAAAAAGAAAGCGGAAAAAATAGAATCATGGTCAATAGAGTTTACTTGGCAATTCCAAAGCGTGCTACCATCACCTGTAGAGATACAAAGAAACTAAGATGTTACATTAAGGTTCCAATTTGAAAAGCACCCGAATTAGCATGGTATCCCTACATTTTTCTGTTCCCTGATTTATTGTGTAATATCAGTTTGGGTGTCAGTGGTTTACGCAAAATACCTCTCAACGCTTATACACTAGGTCAAATTTCCACAAAAAAAGTCAGTTCCTAAACAAACCAGGATTCCCATTGTCCGCATTGAAATTTTAGATTGGGGTATAAAGCTAAAAAGGCCAGAAATCTAGGAATCTGAAGACTTGCAAACTCAAAGCACTCACTTGTTGATGCCGAGAGTGAAATTCCTGCTAAGACCTCCCAGGAACAGAAGCTTTGATATCAATTCCCGCAGTTTGGCAGCGACAGGAACTCTGAAATAATAACGAAAGTTGATTGTATTGGTGTTGGTGTTTTTTTTGTTAAAATAGACGCTAATCGGGGTTTAAAGGATTTTTTGTAGCAGTCGATGATTTTTCACTCCAGAGATAATTGTCTGTTGCATCATTTCCTACACAGTACTAACAATGTACATGGCAGATAATACTGAGATCAGTATTAGGTATGTAAGTTTACTTAATTACACATTCTACCCTCTACGCGACCTGCTACACAAATTACCCACGACTTGCTCCATGCAGGGTTCAAGGCATAATCAGTAGAGCAACAGCAGATCCAACTTGGAGATTGTCCGTGGGTGCGAATCATGCCGAGGTCAAAACACTTTCTCTTTGCCTCGTGTGGTCCCCAAATTCCCTTAACTTGGCGTAACGCTTATTGGGGCTTCCGGGTTGAACCTACCAGAAGTTGGAAAGTTATTAGTTCCTTCCATCCCCATCAAGCTTTCTCATATGGACATCTCGGTTGAAATCTGATACAACTTTCAACTGGACATGTATCATTTCCCTTTCCCAGCATTTTACTCCTACAAAAAAAGACAGTATAACATGAACATTATCCTGGAGAAATAATGGTTACAAAAATAAGTAGTACTGTTTACTGAATCAGTAGCCAATATGAGATTTGCATTTGTCTTTTTTATAACAAGGTTACATTGCTTGAAGAATTTTAAAACTCTTTTATCCCTCTACGGCCTCCCTTTGGCAAGTGTAATGTGTAGTTGCAGAAAAAAACCAAAAATCCCCCACGAAGGGCAATGGAAATTCCGAGGGGAGGGGGGGGGGGTGTCAAAAAGGAGGCAATTTCCAAGGGAGTCGGGGGGTGCTTACAGAGGTCTTTTTCCAGGGGGTTTGAGTAAGATTGGTCAGTTAATAATAAATTACAGCTTCTCTGTTGAGAAAGCTATCAGTTATTTACTGTTACCAGTGTTTCAAGACAAGTATTATTGTTAGCATTGATCATGTTTTACCTACGGTCGGCTAAATGCTTTTTTCAATAGTTTTCTTTAATACAATAATTGTCATCGGCTCATGAATAAACCTTCAGGTGTTGTTTAGCCTGCGAGCAAGTTATCCTAGTAAGGCAAGCGAAGCGAGCTTTGCAAGGGAACACACGAGCGAGGGGCGCGCAATCTCACTAGGCTCACTTCACTTGCCCAATTAGAAGAGCATGCTCATAAGCTAGGTGTTGCTTTATTACACAATTGATTCACCATAATTTGGTTGGATTCTAAGCCTTCTTGCAACATGTTCTAACTAAAATGAAGTAATGAAACTTCAAGTGGTGTTTAGTTTGAATGTAACTGGTTCTTTTTTTATAGATGACATCTTTCGTGTAGTCTGTAGTATAAGGTTTCGCCTGTATGGTTTATCATTAGGTAAGGACGTCCTTGAGATTATTAGCCACCTTAATAACATGAATGATAAGATCTTTTCACATTTTCTTGCAGAAAAAAATTAATAATTTTTTTTTTTTCCTGCATAATAAAACATAGTGCAACAAACACAACATTTTGACACAAATATACTTCCCAGAGGGTACTCGACCAAATTCCAGAGGGTGGGGGACTATAACAAGCAACCCCTACAGTATAAAATGTCTAAAGTAAAAGTTCCCTCTGTGGGGGGTATGGATATTTTTTCTGGAACTGCACAAAAATAGATGTGTTCAGTATTTTATTGACTGCTTCAGTGTATGTGGTGTCTTGAGTGATGGCTTCTTGCAAAGTTTCTATGGATGTACATGTATACGTGGTATTTATTTTTTAGATCTCAGGTAATTTTTATTTTTCAACTTCATTAGCGACATTACCATACCCAAAAACAAAAGAAAAACAAAATTTACCTGAGATATATAAAAAATTAACGACAACATATACATAAATTGGTTTACATGTATTTCACTGTTTATTAAAGAGTCAATGGTTTTAAAACATTTGCATCATGCATTCTGCTTGGTATTGAGGCCACAACAGCAAATTTGTCTTCAAGATAACATAATGATTATTTAGTAACAGCCGCGGGGAGGAGGGGCGGGGGGTTTGCATTGTTACCTACCTGTTCAGATGATTAAGGCAAGCTTTCGGTTCAGGTTTTCATGCCCCCAGGTGGCCTCTGAGAATTACAATGAGTGCTTTATGTTCAATTTGCCATGCACAGACATTTTTCTGGAAAATTGAATGTGTTTTACTACCAGACAATAACTTCTACTTACACTGAAGTAGTAAGTTACAATGACTAACAGTACTATAATAATATAATACATTTTAAGGCAACTTAGGTTTCTGTGTTGCATTTGTTCTGTTTATCAAGAGAATTACTGTAGCTGACTGATTTGTTGCTAAAAATAATGCTGTTAATTGTTTGAAAGTTGCTTATCCAGGAAAGGGAAAAAAATTAAATCCGCTTGTCCAATGGACAATAAAATTTCAATTTTAACTTAACCCCCTCTTAGTAATATTACTTGCACAAAAGTAACACAATGCCTTTTCATCTGTACAAAGTAATATGGTTCTAACTACATAGTTGTCAATATTAAGTCATACCTGTAAATATTTTGAGCAAAATTAAAGGATTAATAATTTAATGAGGGTAATTGCACAGTGGAACCACAGGTAATCCAGGCTCACTATTTGTGTCACATATGGGTTTCATATAACACGAGTAAATACAGAGAACATACAGGGCAAAGTTTAGGTCAGGAAATTTGTTAGAAATGGAAATAAAAATCAGCAAAACTTACCATGTGGCGAGTTGTTGTTGTCCTTTATATGCACATAAAGTTGCAGGAAAAATAGTCTCCTTCATCTTTCCTACATAGTTGCCCCCGCAGGGATTTCGCCCAGAAGGCGAAATCCTGAGCAGGCACCCTAGTAACTCGCGCGTATATTAAGGAAAGTACTTACAGTTGAAATATACAGTCCGTATACTAGAAAAAGTCTTGATTTGCTTGAACAGGGGCTGCGAGGAATCGGTAGGTAATGATGACGTTTCTATTGTTTTCCCCCGCAAGTACGAAATGGTTGGGATGACGTAAGAACAGAAAATCCCGAAGGGACCGCCTAGGTAGATTTTGTGACATTTATTGTGCAGTCATACTTTGATACTCTTTTGTGTTACATGTTATCAGTGACATTCTGTGGAGCAGTTGTTTTGAAAGTTATGGACCAAAAGACACTAGTTAAGCGCAGATGAAGTTATAAGGTGCGTTTAACTTGTATATGTGTAAACACTTGGAGAGTTTGCCAGACACGAGTTCACAAATCTTTGATTGGAAACCTTGCCAGACACTCTCTTTGACCAGAATACTTTGAAGACTCAGCCCCAAACTAAGCAAGACAAGTGAACAACGGCTAGCTTATCACCAGCAGAACGATGGACAATTACAGAAATTCGCCGACAATCAAATTCTGTGCTGAGTTATTTCCTGCTCACAGATGTCCTTCTGCAGTAAAGTTTAAAATAAGACTAGAATGCGCGAGCGTGAAATGACCAAACGTCCTTTTAATTTCTAAGGCTTACCTTCCGGTAAATAAAATGAACTGAATGTAAAAAATGAAAGAGAAAAAGCGAAAAATTCAACTTCTAATTAAATCATTTCTTATGGATTAGAATAAACGATTCTTGAAACTGAGAATGTTTTGATCAAAGCAGTGTAAATCGAACTGAAAATGTGCATGGAACCTTGCGTTTCCTGTATTTTATCTCACCTATTGTATGGAATATGTGTGGAAATCTTCATTATGAATCGGTATATTTCAAAGAGCTACACGACGAGCAAGAATACTATTGACCAACAATATACACAGCGGGGGCAGCTGTAGTGTCAACTATTACTAGTATAGTGACAAGGTAGGAGGCTGACAACAGCGTCGGGACTCAGATCAAGCCCAAAAAAGACAATTTTTTTTTCGTGAAAATCAAATCCAGTTGACAACTAGTCCAATTAAAAAATGGCACTGAGCTCGAGGCGCCTGGTGACAAGTATAATAATTAAGTCCCCGTGGAGGGAAGGGTGCAGTCAGATGGTGAGTGGTACTCCCTTCCCTCCATGGAGACTCATTATACTCGTGACCAGGCATCCCGAGCTCAGTTGGACCAGTTGTGATTCTAACAGCTTCTGGCTGTCATTTTAATAGGTAAACATATAAGTTCTACAGAAAGTACTGGCTTTGGGTTGCTAGCTGGAGTCAGGGTTTAGAGAAATTCAAGTTCCACGAGCCTGGCGTGTTTATTTAGCAACTGGATTCAGTTTTCGCGAAAAAAATCATGCTGGTTTGGGGTCCATCAGAGCCCCAGCGCTGCCGTCACCCTTCTACCTGGTCACTATACTAAAAAAGGAGACTACTTTTGCTGAACCTTCGTGTGCATATAAAGGACAACAACTACTCGCCACAAGGCAAGTTTCATCGATTTTTATTTCCATTTTCTAACAAATTTCCAGACCTAAACTTCGCCTCATATGCTCTCTCATAAATCTCAAAGATATTTTCTCTAAAAATAAACCTGCTTAAATGTGAGCACAATTACTGGCACCACACACTGTACATGTTTCACTAAGGAATAGTGAAAAAAGCTCGACGGATGGTTTTTACCATTTCACCTCACATATGTATATGTGTAAGGTACATGTGAAAAATGAGCAAAAAACCGTGTAAAAAATAAGAAGATAAAAACAATGCTTGAAAACTTATTTCACTGCAATGATTACAAGCTCAAAACCTATAGCACGTTTACCCCATAAGCTTAATTAATTTAACCATTAAATATGATGTCGTATTCGTTTGGCTTTTGTCTTTGTTAGTCAAATGCCAGTTTAGACCTCTTACTTTAACCTTACCTGCTCATATGGCCCAGGTAGTTGTCGCTCTGCGGCTAAACTGGACACAGAAGTAACGTGACGTGCTGGAAAACAAATAACAAATAACTTATGTTGAAAAACTGTCTCGTTTCTCAAATCCCACATGAAACATGTCAAGAGTTAAACCGTTTTTGCAGTCAATTAAGCACCTTTTGTAATTGTGCGTTTTCCTTTTGAAGAGTTGACTTGAATCCGTACACAAAGTCTGTAAAAAATACGAAACCTTTTCCATCCACCGACTTCTCCGCCATTTGCTTGTTCTTGGTTTGTACAACATGTACGGCGTTTTCCCAGGATCTTCGTTTGGACCACGTGACCCGAGAAGCTCTGGCCGAGAGTTAGCCGAGAGCCGGCCGAGAGTTTTACGACGTCCCAAAAGGTGAAAAAAGGAGGGAGGGGTAGAATACCATGACAAAAATTAATGTTTGTCAAGCATGGGGTTGTAAGACTGTCACATACGGCGTTTTTCTGGTATGTGAGTTTGTCTTCTGAGAACTCTCGCAAACACAACGGTAGTAAGCCGCAAAATAAGTCGAGCAAGATTTCCCCTGCAGAAGTCAACTTATCGTACTCTTTAATAATCCATGGACAAAACATAACTGAAAAGTGGAAACGCAACAAAGATTACTAACTCGAGCCCTGAATAGAGCTGAACACCGCTTAACTGATCATAAAATATTGCGTTTTAGCCTGGGACCAGGCTCAGCATTGTGGGACCCTTGTGGGAAAAAGCTCGCTCGCCGATGTTTTTCCTATTTGCTTTTTGACCCCGTTTTTTACCTTTTTCCCAGACTGAGTCAAAAAATGTAATTTTTTTCTTTATTTGTTTTCCCTCAAAATAAGACTAGAAATAATGTTTAATAATGTTCTACATAGAAAAGAAACCTTTTTTGGCCATAAAAACTTCAATCTCTCAAATTCCCAAAAATCGCATTTTTTCAAAGGGGTTAACCAATGCTTTTGATCAAAAAATGTATTATTCCTTTTTTTGTTTTCCCTCAAAATAAGACTAGAAGTAATGTTTAATAATGTTCTAGATAGAAAAGAAACCGTTTTTGCCCATAAAAACTTTAGTCTCTCAAAGTCCCAGAAATCACATTTTTCCAAAGGGGTTAACCCATGCTTTTGATCAAAAACTGTAATTTTTTTATTTGTTTTTCCTCAAAATAAGACTAGAAATAATGTTTAATAATGTCCTAGATAGAAAAGAAACCTTTTTTGGCCATAAAAAGTTCAGTCTTGTAAAGTCCCAAAAATCGCCTTTTGCCAAAGGGGTTAACTCATGCTTGTGGTCAAAGAATGTAATTTTTCTCTTTTTTGGTTTTCCCTCATAATAAGACTAGTAATAATGTTTAATAATGTCCTAGATAGAAAAGAAACCTTTTTTGGCCATAAAAACTTCAATCTCTCAAAGTCCCAAAAATCGCATTTTTCCAAAGGGGTTAACCCATGTTTTTGATAAAAAAATGTAACTTTTTTGTTTATTTATTTTTCCTCAAAATAAGACTAGAAATAATGTTTAACAATGTTCTAGATAGAAAAGAAACCTCTTTTGGCCATAAAAACTTCAATCTTTCAAAGTCCCAAAAATCGCATTTTTTTCAAAGGGGTTAACCCATGCTTTTGGTCAAAAACTGTATTTTTTTTCTTTATTTGTTTTCCCTCAAAATAAGACTAGAAAGAATGTTTAATAAAGTTCTAAATAGAAAAGAAACCCTTTTTGGTAAGAAAAACTTAAATCTTTCAAAGTCCCAAAAATCGCATTTTTCCAAAGGGGTTAACCCATGCTTTTGGTCAAAAAATGTGTTTTCTTCTTGAGTTGTTTTCCGTCAAAATAAGACTAGAAAAAATGTTTAGTAATGTTCTAGATAGAAACAAACCTTTTTTGGCCATAAAAATTTTAGTCTTTCAAAGACCCCAAAATCGCATTTTTTCAAATGGGTTAACCCATGCTCTTCGTCAAAACTGTAATTTTTTTCTTTATTTGTTTTCCGTCAAAATAAGACTAGAAATAATGTTTAATAATGTTCTAGATAGAAAAGAAACCTTTTTGGCCATAAAAACTTGAATCAATCAAAGTCCCAAAAATGCAATTTGTTTCTGTTTGTTTTCGCTTAAAATAAGTGTAGAAATAATCTTTAATGACTTTGTGACTATTAAAAAGAGGTTTTTCAAAATCCCTAAAATCTTATTTTTCGCAAAGGATTTACCCATGCTGTTGGTCAAAAAATGCAATTTTTTTCTTTATTTGGTTTCTGTCAAAAAGAGTATAAAAAAATGTGTAGTATCAAAGTTGACAGAAACCATGATTTCCCTTTATGACTTCTATTTCTGATTATTCTGGAAACTTGTTTCTTGTTTATTTTAGTTTGTTTTAAAAGGAATCCAATGAAGGGATTCATTTTCAGGATAATGCCATTGTATTGTTTGTTTCAATAGTTTTTTTTCTTGTTTTTATTCTTAAAAAAGGAATGAAAAATTTCAACGTGGAAATGCGATGGCTTAACGAGTAGGCTGCAAATGAATTATTTCAAAAATAAATAACTTACCCGACCTACTTATTTACACAACTGGTGCACTGTTTTAAAAAGGCATTTGAACGTAACTTTTTAAGCAAGTAAAAGTCACGGTACCATATCACTTCAGATAACTTACTACGCTTTTCACAAACATGCGAACTCTAAAGTTCAAAAGCCGCCTTCACAATAGAGTTTTTCGCTGCCGTCAATCATAATTACGATCAGAAGCAACGAACCTTGAAAAACAGAAACATACAAAACGGATCAAAATCCACCAATCACAAATCAGAAACCATGACCTTTTGAACCTTTTAAAGTAAAGTTTTGTTTCCTAAGAGGTCCGTTAAGATGATTGACGGCAGCGAAAAACGCAATCGTCAGTTGGGTTTTGAACTTCAGAATTCGCATGTTTGTGAAAAGCGCAGTAATATCCGATTGTTTTGTTTGACTACTTCTCCAACTTTAAGGTGGATTTCCGCCGTCACGTAACTTTGAAGTGCAAAAGCAAAATAGAGGGGATGAATGATACAACGTGCGTAAACGTAAAATTTGCTTCAACCAATAAGAAGCACTACTCAGATCTGTGTAGTGACGCGTCATCAGTATAGAATCTCAGACGTCATTTCGCGGGAAAACCAGGGGTGGCGTCACGACATTTCAGCTGTTTTCACAGGCTGCACTTTCACGTTTACGCGTGACCTTTCATATTGTGCTTTTGGTTTATTTACAGCCGTAAAATGTTACGCTCACGTACCTTATAGTCAGGTGACGTTGGAAACCCACCCTGTGGTATTAGAGGAGAGATGTTTAAATAGTCGTATAAACATAACATCTTTCTTTAATTTTCCAGACATGTTTCGACGGTACATCCGTCATCTTCAGTGTTACATATTTTGAAATCGCCGTTGAATTTAAAGCGCGCGCGATCTTACAAAGTTCGTTACATTGCGTTGTCAATATTGCCTACTAAAACAAAAAAATTAAATGAGTGACACTTGGCTCTTTACAGGGAGAGAGTCAGGTTAATGTGTTTCACCTGCTGGTTGAGATCGGGCTTCTCCCATTTTATAAACATGGATTCCTTAAGCTTCACTTGGTACTTAGTGGCTGCAGAGTCCAGGAACTAACGGCGATTTCAAAATATGTAACACTGAAGATGACGGATGTACCGTCGAAACATGTCTGGAAAATTAAAGAAATTTGTTATGTTTGTTAATACGACTATCTATATTGTTGCTGCTATCTAGACCTTTTGAGAGATGTTTAAAAATTCACAGTTCTTCTTGGGTAACAATGTCGCACCGTCTTCTCAACTAATCAGAAAGTCTCAATTTATCGCCACTTAGTTGTTGGTGTTTCCCAGTCCCTGTCGCCAGCTTCCTGTGATTGCATCGGTTTAGTTTTACTGTTTGAACTATTTTTAACGGCTGGAAAATATCGCGGTAATATCGTAATCAACAGAAACCAAATCCAATCTACACTTTTTCCTGCGTTGTAAGCCGGCTTCTTCTATTTGCTATGAGCTCTGAATGACTGATTGCTTGCATGGTTAACCGGAAAACATTCTTTTCGATCCTGGCAGGAGCTCCTGATCTTGGGAAAAGCAAATTTGAAAAAAATATTTCAGAGACGCAGAAAAATTTATCTACTGTGCGGCGGATCTTCTACTCGTCCCTTTCGCAGGCGTAACGGGTCTCCCAATTGAAGGGCTCCGCGAACCCGCGGGACTGTTATCGGCTTTCCTAGCCACAGCGGGTGACGCGCGAGATTTTGAAGCAACCCGCGGAGATGAGGAACCGGCCTTACTTCCGGTTCCAGTCCCTGTTTTGGTTCCAGTCTTAGTTGTGGTCCCTGTACCGGAAGTGCTGGTAGATGACCTTCGTTTCCTGTTTGCCTTGGATTCGTCCAGTTTTACGTCTTTACCGACCACTAAATTGTTTGTTGTCACAAAGTTGATCATCCATTCTGGCATCTCACCATTGTTTGTTTTCTGTTTTTGTTTTTTCTCCTGTTTTGGTGAAGTTCTTTTGCCCGCGCTGATGTTCAAGGGGTCTGGCTTGTCTGTGTTTGTGGAGGGTGGAGAAGGGGTGCCAGGGCTGAAAAACTTAACAAGATACAAATATTACAATAAATTTGAATAAAGAATACACGGTTGGTCGATAAAACAATCTGAGTTATACATAAGAAAACCAAAATATAGTGACCCACTCTATGTGCCTTTAAATTTAATTTTCAGCGACCTCTTGTTCACCTTAACTTACATACCGCTAACAGTCATCATATTATTCAATGCATCGAACACTTTTTAACTGAAACTATACAATTCATCTCATCCGACCTCCCTCTTTCCGCCGTTTTATTTTTCCTGGAAAAAGGGATGAAATCAGCCCAAGGGAATATGTGAAGGAATGAATTGCGAGAAGTGAGGTTACATACCTCAACCGAAGGTACTCGTGGCGATCTTTCACCGCTGCTTCCACTTTCAGAACGAAATCTGCCTGAAGGAGAAACAGCATTCTGTCCGAACCGTGGACTCCCAGACCGGCCCATAAAGCGACCCGAGAAGGGCCTAGGTTCCAGTGATACACCGCTGTTTGGTCTAACTACAGAGAGGAAAGTACAAAATAGAATCTTTATTCTGTCATACAAAACAGAGGTCAACGTAAAATGAGTTCCAGTGGAAAAAACTAGAGTGCCGCGTCTCTATTCACCACTTTAGAATCAAGGAACCTCAGTAGAGTTACCGTTCGCAAGGCCTTCGGGGGGACGCAAAGGTCACCTATTTGTTACTTTTTCTTCCTTCCCGAGTACCAGTCCCAGAAGCCTTTGCGAACGTTCAATAGAAATTAAAAGTTTCCTCCTAATTTCTACAGTAGCGAATAGACAAGATAAGAGAAGACCACAATTTTATTTACACCACGCACAGAAAAAAAGACATTAAAAAGATAACACTACTTATGAAAGGTACA
This sequence comes from Porites rus, assembly GCA_964035705.1. NCBI lineage: Eukaryota > Metazoa > Cnidaria > Anthozoa > Scleractinia > Poritidae > Porites > Porites rus. Next base: position 1,092,540 of record OZ038005.1, on the reverse strand, counting down.
AGCCACCAATAAAAGAGCTTAAAAACTAATCTAGCTAGGAAGCATATGGATTGATAAAGATAATTAAACAACTTCATTTATGGAGGCACAAGTAGGAACAGGGTTGTCAAAATGCGCCCGCAACCGCCGCTATCGCTGCCTACTTTAAGGTTTTTGACGCCGGTAAATTATTGGAAAAAAGCGAAGAAAATGGATAATTAAAAAAGTTGTAAAATAACACCAAGAAAAAAAATTGTTTTAATCGTGACCTACATGTTATTTTTTGTGAAGCACCTTATCTACCTAAGAAACACATATCCCTAGTGATATCTCTTCTCCCGTCTGAGAAACACGTATCTCTAGTGATATGTCTTCCCCAACCTGGGAAACACGTATCCCTAGTGATATCTCTTCCCCCACCTGGGAAACACGTATCCCTAGTGATATGTGTTCCCCCACCCGGGAAACACATATCCCTAGTGATATGTGTTCCCCCACCTGGGAAACACATATCCCTACTGATATGTGTTCCCCCACCTGGGAAACTCATATCCCTAGTGATAAGTGTTCCCCCACCTGGGAAACTCATATCCCTAGTGATATGTGTTACACCACCTTGGAAACACATATCCCTAGTGATATGTGTTCCCCCGCCTGAGAAACACATATCCCTAGTGATATGTGTTCCCCCACCTGGGAAACACATATCCCTAGTGATAAGTGTTCCCCTATCTGGGAAACACATATCCCCTAGTGATATGTGTTCCCCCACCTGAGAAACACATATCCCTAGTGATATGTGTTCCCCCACCTGGGAAACACATATCCCTAGTAATAAGTGTTCCCCTATCTGGGAAACCCATATCCCTAGTGATATGTGTTCCCCTACTTGGGAAACACATATCCCTAGTGATATGTGTTCCCTCACCTGGGAAACACATATCCCTTGTGATATGTGTTCCCCCACCTGGGAAACACGTATCCCTAGTGATATGTGTGCCCCCACCTGGGAAACACGTATCCCTAGTGATATGTGTTCTCCCCACTTGGGAAACACATATTCCTAGTGATAGTTTTATTCGTTGTTATATGGGTTCCCCCCCCCCCCCCCTGCACAACACATATCCATAGTGACATGAGTTGTCCTATCTATAGAAATTAAAAAGAGTAGTTGACAACATGAAACCTTTCCTTTACAAGGAAATGATTGGGTTAATTTGTCATCAGTTTTAACTGCAGATTTATCATTTGAGTACATGGATATTAAAACGTCCAAGAAACGTCTGTGGACACCTTCTTTTCTTAGTTTGTCAACTAGTTTCTGTCGGGGTATACAGTGAAGGGCTTTTCTAAAGTCGACGAAGCATGAAAAGAGTAAATTTAGGTTCTTCTGTGGTTTGGTTTTTACGTACTTGTCAATAAGCCTTTTTAATGTGAAGATGCTATCAACTGTGTCATGCATTTTTCTGAAACCACGTTGTTTAGCTTTCGAAATTCATTTTTGAACCATGTAGTCGTACAGTCGATTATTGAGGATTGATGTAAACATTTTGCCTAGCGCAGAGAGTAAAGTGATACCTCGGTAATTTTCGACTTTGGCTCGATCATCCTTCTTATGAATAGGTACAATGAGGCCAAAACTCCAAAGAGCAGGGTATTTGCCATTATCTAAGATTCGATTAAATAAATTTACTAAATGCCCTTTAATGGCTTCCTTTCCGATTCTTATTACTTCCTTTAATATATTATCGATACCTGGAGATTTGTTTGCCTTCACTTTGTTAATTGCAGCTTCGAACTCTTCATCAGTTATTGGATAATCAATTGGGCCTTCCACTCTTTCATTACTGTGGGTTTCCATATTCGTCTCTAGATCTAGTATATTATTGAGAGGGGTCGCATTCCGTTTCTAAATGTATTTATAAAACTGTTCCGTTCTCACTGCTTCAGCTCCATGTGTTTTTCTTTTTCCTAAGTTAAAGATTTTTCTTGCATGTATTTGTCGCCAGGTCTCTTTGGAGTTCTGCATATCGATATTAGACATGCCTTTGCTGATAGACTCCCGTTTCTTCCGTCTACAAGTTTGTTTGAACCTCTTCCTTTTGTCTCGCAGTAGTTGTCTCAGTTCTGAATTATTAATGTCATGAGAAATTTTCTCCCCAAGGGATTGCAAGTTTTCTTTTTCTGTTTCACATTCCTGATCGAACCATTTTATTTGTGATTTGCCTGTAATTTTAGCGCCTCTCGCTTTCTAACCAGCTTCTTTGCATGATTCCATCAAAGTTTCACTTAGTAATTCAGAGGGAGTATCGATGCTATCATGTTTGACAGCTGCTACTAACCTGGATTGAACTGTTTCTATCGATAGTGATATGTCTTCCCCTACCGGCCCCGCCGGGAAACACATACCGGCTACTTTCTGTTATTCTCCTGCTACCTAAAATCTTTTTGACAACCCTGAGTTACCCTGAGTAGGAAACGCCCTCATAAACTGCTCATGCTCACTCCCAATAGATAACTTGCAAACAAAGATCACTCAAACTAAATCTCCTGTACCTTGGTTGATGTCCACAAGTTCGTGGTCTTCATTTATGGGGCATTCTCTAATAAAAATGAAATGAAAAGTTAACCGTAACGTTCATCACAAAACTTTACAGTACTGAAAGAAATCCCCGAGCATTTACCTGAGAGAGTCATCATCACTCGCCAGTCTAAGTGGACCCTAAGAAAACAAAAAATAAAATAAAATTTAAAGTTTGTAATCCATAACAGTGTTGGAGTTTTAGTCTAAAGCTCAGTTTATAAGTGACTGATTAGTCTCAGGTTTGATTGCAGTTAACTGCAAAGAAAACATTACACTTTCATTGATCGACCTATTCCGATATTGGGCTGTATGGTGTCACTAAGACAATCTTCCACTCAAAATTTAGTCCTTTTGCAGAAAAAAGACTTAAGTTTTATCGTTTGTACAAGCTTTAACATCTCCTTTTTATTTAAAAACCATTTTTAGCAAGAAAAAGGAAATTATAGCAACAATCCTAAAGACAGCCTTTAACCAACACCTCAGATACTCAAAATATCGGTTGCCTTAACTAAGAGCTGCTCTCATGGGGGTGAAAACCATGAAAAATAAAGTCAGAATTTAACTAAAATTACAAACACTATGTAGGTCAGCCATACCAGTCTCTTGGAACGAAGTCCAGTTGGTGTTCTAAGCTCAGCCCTCATGATGTTATTCAGCTCACGCAACTACAAGAAAAAGAGGCCGGAAATATTTGTCTTTTGTTGACGTCATACGTAACTGACCAATAGCAAGACTCGAGTAGTCCATTACCTCACAAGAACCTCTAATTTAATTAGTCATCTAAAACAATATTGCCTTTTGTGTTAAGGGTTAGGGTAATTGTTAGTTTGATTATCCTTTTGTTTTCACAGCCAATCGTGTGGGCCGTTCAGTGAGGTGCTGTTTGATCAATAGCAAGAGAGTACCTCTTCTGCATTCATGACAGTCATATCACCAAGGATCTCTCGTCTCCAGTCTCCGGATTTTTTCACTTTCATCTAGGAAAAACGTTGAATTCAATCATTGAAAGAACCGATCAATCAGTTTATCATATATTTCGTCATAATTTCACAATCTTTGTACATACCCGTCCTCTAACAGCTGGTGGAGTACCTCTGCAAAGGGATAGAAGATTGAACATTATTAGAAAAATAGCTACTAATCATCATAATTAAAGAATGCCAATAAATTGCCTTTCCACGCTCAGATTGACGGTGATTTGCTGGAATAATGATGATTGTGCGGGTCTATGACTAGGAGCCTTAATCTCCAATACAAGCCCTTGGAGTCAGCCCTTTTCCTGAATAAATTCAAAAAATAGAACGGTTCCCAGGGGACACGTCAACATTCAAAAGGGCCAATCACAAAGAAGTAATGACAATGCTATTGTTCTACATCAAACAGGAAATACAGTGTTGACAGGCCAAACTCAATCATAAGCTCTAGAAGCGTGATCTAACCTTTTGCTCTAGAACATGCCTCAGAGGTTTTCTAGCTTTTATTGCTGGCGGGTATTCTATACTGTGGAGAATTTTAAACACTGACTGTGAAGATATTAATTTCGGTTGCTTATCAGAGGCCATCAACCTGACCTCTCCCATTATTTCCAAAAGTTTATCGTCTGTAGTTCTATCAGGATTCCATTTTCTTTGGCCAATTTTTTAAGCGTTAAGGGTTTTATGCCCAGGAACACATATAACTAGGAATATGCGTTTCCCCTATCACCAATGCCGTCCCAAGCCTCATCATCATCATCACCACTACCTCGCCACCGTAACAACAGCATCAGCAAGTCATCATCATGTTATCAATAATATCACCAATACCACCCGCCAGCCTGCTAGGAATATGTGTTTGGGGCGAAACTTATCCCGGGGAAACACATACCACTGTGACGTCACAGTGATATGTGTTTTCCCGTGATATGTTTCCCTCCCGAACACATCCCTAGTGAAATGTGTTTCCCCTACCCGTTTTCCTGGATAGGTGATGAGGTGTTTCCCGGTAATATGCATTGCCCCCAACACATATCCCTAGTGATATATGTTTCCCTGCCCAGAAAACACATATCCCTATATCCCTTGAGATATGTGTTCCTGGGTAATGATGATGACGAAGGTGATGTAGATGGCAACGATAATCGTGGTGCTGCTGATGGTGGTGGTGGTGATGATGATGATGATGATCATGAGGGTGGTGGTGATGGCATGATGGTATGTGTGGTAGTGGTGATGATGTTGATGAGGGTGGTGATGGTGGTGGTAGTGTGCATGATGACGAGGGTGACAGTCATGACGATGACAGTGGTGATGGCGGTGATGATGATAATGATGATGACGATGAAGCCGTGAAGGCGGTGATAATGATGATGATGATGACGGTGGTGGTGGTGGTGAGAACGATGATGATTGTCATGTAGATACAAGTAATTTAATATACTCACGGAGCTAAGGTTCCTCCAGTGGCGGATCGCTCACGATGGAAGGAATTTTCCTTTCGATTCAAAGAAGTGGAACTTTTCTCTTTCACTAATTCTTGCACCTACGTTATTCAAGAAAAAACTTCTTCAATGAGCTGTTTTCTTTTTCTGATTCAGAAAATGATTGTAAGTACCTTATTTTCATTCTCGTCAGAGGTAGATTGAGAAGAGAGCTTGACCTTCTCACCATCCCCTCCCTCGGTGGAATGTTTCCCTTTGCGTTTTCCATACTCTGGGATTGCCTTCACTGTTCTTAAGATTACGTGAGACGCTGCAAAAAAGTAAACACTCATAAATTTCTCTTCCAATAAGTGATCTATAACCAATCCATAGCTATCCGATCAGCCTTGCCTTTTGATTAAAGTTTTCTTCCTCATTGCTGATCCTGATCTTCACCAAGATCCGGCTTCTATACGTGCTGTTTGTCTAAGTGGTCCTGCACAGTTCGCTGATCCTACTGATACTTCTAATTTGGGAGAAAGCGTTTGGGTCTACACACAAAGTGCGCCTACTTATCCCTACTATATCACAGGTATGTTTTCTTTCCTCCACAAGGTGATTCTAGCTGTTAAATCTGGGAATAAAACTGTCCTTTCTTTTTTTTATAGTTAGCTTGTGGGCAAACTTTTGTGGAGGAGCGAATCCCTGAGAAATCTCTCAACTGCAAGCGGTCAGGAGGGTTAACACAGAGAAGAATTCAAGATGAATGACACGTGGTATACACTATTCACTATCTACAGTACCTGTAGGTAATACAGTCTGGTTGCCACTTAAGCAATTAAACTGTGTCTTATACATCCTTACCAGGGAACCAACCGACTTTGTTTTTGCAACGGCCTTGCCACCAATCATCTTTCTACGATAAAAATTTGAATAATATTCAGACAAATGTGATAGTTGTGATTATTTGAGTGGCGTGCAAGTCTTAATAAGTAAATCGAACATTTGAAAACATTTCACACCACATCATGCCACAGTTATGTTACTATAGTCATACCACAGGTGTAGTATGTAGCACAGTTATACCAAAGCTATGTACCACAGACATACCGAGGCAATGAACCACAGTCACACCTCAGCTATATATATCCTAATCTTACCACAATTATATCGTAGTCATAAATTAAAGTTCTGCTTACCTTCAAAAACACAGTGACTTCATCACCCACTTGTAAATCCAAATCATTATCCCTTAGTCCTCTAAACGTAGTGATCACGCGCACTTTTTGTTCGGCATTTGCCATACTCTTCCTCGCTTGTTTTTTCTCCTTCATTCGTTTCTTTAGAACACGTTCACGCTAAAACAGAAAAAAACGTCACTAATACAACACAAAAACTTTTTAACGAACACTCAAATATAAAAAGACTTTGTACCTTGTCGCCCTTGCCTTCACCAACTTCATCCTTTTCAAATTCAAAAACTTCATCCTGTATTGAATTAAAGGGTTTGTAAACAATATGAGGTATCATCAACGACACAATTATCATCCACATAATTATTTATCACGACCAGTGTCACTATCGTCCTTATTTACATCATCATCATCATCACCACCAATACTAGCACTGTCACCATCATTAACATCATTACCACCACCATCGTCATTACTATCATTATCACCACCATCATCATCATCATCACCACCACCAATACTAGCACTGTCACCATCATTAACATCATTACCACCACCATTGTGACTACTATCATTATCACCACCATCATCATCATCATAACAATCAGCAAAGTCACAATAATCATCATCAACACCGTCATAAAAAAAAACTGCATCTACACTATCATCATTATAACAAACATAACGAACACCGGACTCTGTAATTCATCAAAATTACCTCTTCCTTGCCATTTTCCTCGGCCTTCTCCTCTGGAATTGAAGGTCTTCTATTCTAAATGAACAAAAAATAATGCAAACATCTAGGTATGATGCAATACTGACTGCATGAAAAGAGCACTTAACTTGTCATAAGCTAATAAAACACTAGCGTTACCTTCGCAATGGAGCCACGTTTTAATGTACCCCTTCTCACGTTTAAAGATTCTACAGCTGCCAGGGATTGCCTTCTTTCTTCAACTTGGTCTACCTGCAACAAAGACATAGATGTATGCAAATGAATTTCCTCTTGAAACACCTAAAAACTTGCCAGTCTTTCACATTGTATTTACGAAACAAACTTTTCCTCTACACCTCTCTGTTGACTTAAACTACCAGCAAAAGTTTCTATTTTGGGGGCGGAAGTCATTAACCGTTTCAAGTTTTTCTTGTGACTTCTGCTAATAGGGTTACCAGCTCAACAAACGGTCCATTTGAACTCACCCTTACGCTTCCAAATAAACTGCTCGCTACACTGCTAATCATATACACAGCATGGTGTTTTGCTGAAGCCTGTAATAACATAAAAGATAAACGTTACTACTACACACGGCTATAGTGTCTACAACCAACAATCTAACGAAAATGATATTTCAAAGGTAAGGTTTCACTTTTTTCGGCACCGTTTATAAACAAATCTCTTTTTATGTCCCACCAGTGCTACTCTCATGAGATTAACTCTGCCTCAAGAAATCTGTGACCTTGTGTTTGTCTTTGAAGGATGACATTTCAAACTTTTTACTTAATTACGTTATTAATCCGCAAAGGCGGTAATTAACGCGCTGATATAAATTTTCCACTCTAAAATTCAGTTCTCTCTCACAAAGAGAAGCATGACTTAAAGAAAAAAAACTCAGTGCGTAGATTACTTGTAATCTGGAATGATTTACTTTAGAGCATTACTAGAAGACGGGGGGAGGACAAAAAGAGGAACCGGGGGAGGGAGGGAGGGGTAGGGAGAAGTAAGAGAAGAAAAACAGGAAAGAAGGCAAGAAAGAAAGAAAACAAGAAGAAGCATTCTCCACCCTAAGAATATTTTTTCATGAAGAAAATGAAAGAGAAAAGCTTCATACATCAACCGTGGGAGGTCGCTGTTCTGAAGGCTGCCTTTCTATATGTGGTCTAAGCTGATGCGGATCTTCGTCCAATGTCCCGAGTTTGTTAAAAGCTTCAATTGCAATGGCTACAAACAAACTGAAACAAATAAAACATGAATTAACACGGATGAGATACGTTCATTTATTTAAAAAATACCGCCTTCACTTAATTCACTTCAAACAGCACTACCACTTTACAAAACAATAGAGACATTTGGATTCTAAAACAAGGACAACAGGCGGACCACGAGGAAAGATTTTCTTAATTGTTAGTTGTGCGTGCACGTGAATCAGCGTCATTTTGGTGGGAAAACGTGGTAGCCGTCGTCATTTTGCTATGAGCTAAATGCACAGTGTACAATGAATTAACGACTAAACTCACTTCATGACAACCATATTGACCAGAATATATGCTGCTACAAAATAAAGACTGGCCCAGTTATTTCCAGTGGCTTCCATTACCTAGCAAAACAAAAATGAATTTTAAAAAAAGTCACCAGGCAAGTGTTTTATACAACAGAAGAAATAAACATCAATTTGGAAAAGACATAAGGGCCATTTATACGAGGAAAAAAAGACGCGTCTTAAATAAGACGCGTACTGTACCATTTATACGAGCATGTCTTATTTAAGACAAAAACAGCTCGTATAAATGGTTTGCGTCTTAGTTCTGTTCTTGACTCGTCTTGATGTGAATACTGCCCGTAGCAACGGCAATCCAGCAGGTCTGCTACTGCCCTCTCCTTGCATTGATACGATGTTTTTCTCGTCTTAGCCAAGACGCGTCTTATTTAAGAACAGGTGTTAAGGGCTGTTCTAAAATAAGACGCATCTTAGCTAAGTCGCGTCTAATTTTAGACGAAAATGCCGTTGATACGGAAAGTTCGCGTCTTATTTAAGACGCCTTTTATGTAAGACACGCGTCTTATTTTTTCCCGTATAAATGGCCCTACAGATAAAGCGCTTAAATTCTGAAGAAACTGGGGTCTGGCGTTTGAAGCGTTATCCAAGAAACTATGCGTCGTGCGTGATTAATAGGGTGGTTAAGCAACAATGACGGCGACGGCTACAAAAACGTCACTTCAAAAGTGAAGTCGCGCTGCTTTAAACTTTATCGCACTTATTCCATGTCGTTCAATTCGTCAAATCTTGGCAATTTTCTCTGGAGTTGAATACTGAAAGACTGTATCGATGTTCAGGAAAAGAACCAGAAAGTCTTTGCCTTCGGTTCACGTCCTCCACAAAACAAGAAATTAGGCATTTCCACAGCGTAGTCGTGCAGTAACGGCAAAGAAAAGTACAAAAAAGCGTGATGCACTTGTAAACTTGTTGTTTTGCTCAATAAACCCATTGCTTTTTTGACGTTCTCGTCGCCGTCGCTCGTCGTCGTTGCTAAAACTCCCTAATATACCAAATGGATCCCCTAGTCGACAAAACCATTTAGACGAGACTGGGAGCCCACTTTTGTACAAGACACAAACTTGTAAACGTTTAACATGACTCACCGAGTTCATGATTTCGTGCCAGTTGCTCGTGGTTACCATTTGAAATAAAATCAGGACGGAACACCTGGGAGAGGAATAAAAAGGGTTAACTTGAAGGTAATCAGAAGATTAGCACAAGCACACTTTGGCTTTCCCTTTCAATAGAACAATGCTCTGACCGGTATCTATTACAATTTGCCTGGATTTTGAACAGGCTGGAAAAATCCTCATTGTGCTTTGATATTCCAGAGCTTTTTCATTTTTCAAAGTTCTAAATTATGATAATTATTTGTCCATAATTATGATCATATTTATCATAACTAATTACTGGAGCAGAACCAACGTGTATTAATTATCATAATTATCATAATCAATTTTGGGAGAGGAATTAAGAGGAATAATTATCATAATTAACAGTTGACTTGAGTCGTCCAAGTTTGAAGAGTTATCATAAAGTTAAGATGGGTCTCAAGTACATACCAAAACGTTTGAAATCCCAGGCCACAAGCCGGAAGATACATGTGTCCCTCACTTGTCTCGGGCGCGCCATGAAATAACTCCATTCCTACACTGGCTATCAAATACCTGCAAGTTCATTAGATACAAGTAAAAAATAGACTTGAGAAAAAGCAAGGGCAAGCACCTGGGTTTTACAGAAAGTTACCCTATGACTACTTCGAACCTCACCGGTTTCTATACAAAATTTTAAAAAAAGGTTATGGAAATATACTGGTGATGGACTTTGATTAGGTGCGAGCTTTCAAAATAGCTGGTTTGTAAAATAACCGAAATCATGTATGTGTTGTGGTTCAATTTTATCCTTGGTTTAAATTTTATGTTCTTTTGTTTTTGGGTATGGTAATGTATGATAATGATTTATAAACAAAAGAAAATAAAAATTAAACCAAGGATAAAATTAAACCACAACATATGCGCTCTGACTGGTCAAAACCAATTTATAAGAATTAAACAGCGGTAAACTGGAGTTACTTTAAGCGAGCAATAGTTCGATATTTCTACTGATTTACCAGCGTAAAAAATACACAGAAACAACAATAACAACAACAACACCAAGGATGATGGGTGAACTCGTCAGTTAGTTACATCGGTACACGCACCCAGGGCAGTTTGTTCTACTGCTTGGATAAATTAGGAGGTCTCTCACACAGTCAAACGTTACAAACACTCGACACGAATTACAAGTAAAAGTGTTAAAGCAATAAAAATGGGAGAAAATGATCTTACTAGACTTTTCACAGTCCCCTATTTTTCCGTAAGATCGTTGAGATCGAGCGCTTTGCGTTACGGGCGGCCATCTTGGATGAGTGTCATCTGAAACCAACATGGCCGCCCGGAACGGTAAGCGCTCGCTCCTGAATATCATGCGAAAAACTGGGCGACTGTGAACAGTCTATAACCTTACACAATAATTCCTAAAAGGCACAGAAGATCCACCATAACGGGTGCAATTCTTAGGAATATAGAAACCGCTTGTTTGAGTTGTCTGTTGTTGAAAGGTAGTCGACAGAATACAGCGAGGCTTGATATAGTAGTTGCGTAATTTCTAAACCAAAAAAAGTCAGGATATCTGGTGTACCACACGAAGTTTGAGGAAAAAGCCAGGGCCGTCTAAAAGAAAGAGAAATAAAAATACACATATTGCCGAAAGTGGTGGTTTCAAATATTTTGTCATTACTGAGCAATAAATTCATACTAATTTTTAAATAGTTGATTCTTCATTCTCTATATAGAAACTGCTCACCAAAAATAGATCCATAATCTCGAGAGGTTCTATAATTTGTTTGCCAACTGCTAAAATTCGCATTATGCCTTCAAACTGTAAAATGAAAAAATGATAATACAGCTCATATCCTTTTCTAAAAAACTACCATATTAAGGGCCGTAGTAATTAACTATATGGTATTCGAACAGTGAACATTTCTCCATGTCTTTGCACCCTAAAGTAATGGCAACGTAATACCCCCGGGAATTTCCTCGTGCAGACGTTCAGCCTTAACCCGTCTCCAGACAGGAAACGTGAAAATTTTCATACCCTTTTAAAATAAGACTTAATTGCAAGAAACTCAAGCCCGAATCTTGAAGTCATATTTGCAATCACAACTGGGTCTTTAAAGTGATACCTGTTTTTATATTTAAATGACCCTACATTAACCTAGGGTGTTCCACAAAACTAACGTATTTCAAACAGGTGCTCCTTGCCAGCGCCCCCCCTTCCCCCCCCCCCCAACCAAAAAAAAAGTATTTCTGAAACTGTGAGGATATCACAGAGAAGCTTAATAAGTGCTTTCCGTGATTAAGTATTCTCCTTTTAATATGAGCCCAATTGCCCTTTTGCCCACAAGCTAAAGTAAGCGTCCCGGGAAGACTTGTTGAGGAAGTACGGTTTATAACACAGACATTTAGGCTCTGTGGTAGCAGTCGAAAGGAGAGGGAAACAGAAAGAGGAAGTTTTAGATAAAAGAAAAAATGCATTCAAATAGCGCCATACTCCACTAATTGTCCGTGGCGCTTTACAATACCATAACTGTCAATTAATTAAAAAAAAAACATTATTCAAAACAATTCAGGTTAATAATAAAAATTATAAATCAAAAGAATTAGTAAACAGATATGTCTTGAGCTTATTTTAGATTGGGGATTGATTTATCTCTTTCTTCCCCTGTTGCCCTTTTCTCCTCAACTACTCTTCCCTATTTTGCGCCTGTGACGCGAACTATGACTAGGAGATATCCAACACTCATAATCATCCACACCAGCCTGGAGAAACAGCCATCATTAAAACCATTGTCTTAGCAACCTTAAAACATCTTTGATATACTGAAATATACGTACCAAGAATATTGTTACTATTATGCTCCTAGTCACTGCAGCAAGAAAATTAACAAAAAAAATGAAAATGAAAAAATGGGAATAGGTAATAAGCGAGGTATGAACTGAACACCAGACTCACAAACAGTAGCCCATCGCTCCGACCGCCATTTCGTATAGAAGCCTTGGGTCACAGTGTGGAAGACCTTTAGCCAATAGGCTATTTGTAGATTCAGTTTTCCCGCCAAAAAACTCGCAGCCAGTCATAGCAGAGTAGGATTTCCAGCAAAAGAAGTGAAGGCCAACGAATAGAATGTAGCTGAACCTCTTTCTAAAAGTTTAATACGGCCTGCGCCGAGCAAGCTCTCTGAGTGGCTAGCGGCCTCTCGCTCTCTCGTCCCTTTCGCGTTATCCTCGCGCGTGACTTTTCACGACATCCTTCCAATGGAGAGCTTGCTCGCAGGCTAGAATATCGACTGCCTTATTGGATGGTGCAGAAGTGTGTTCACGCAGCCTGAATAGGCCCTTTGCAGGTAACCATTCACGTGGTGCAAAACCGCCATGCTGAAGAGCAAAAGTCGCACTGGGACAAATTATCATTTAAAATTATGTATGTCTTTTGTTTGTCTTGTCCCAGTGAGACTTTTGCTCTCCAGCATGGCGGGTTTGTACCACGTGAATGGCTAGCTGCAAATGGCCTATTCCGCAAGAAAAACAATCTAGAAGTCTATGGCGCCGTGACACTGACACGTTGCTGATGGTGATGGACGCTACACCGTGCAACGCCAAACTCGAGGACAATTTTTTGTCCCTCTTTAACATAGTGTCTTCTATGTTGTCACGTAGTGCTCTTCAGTGGGAAGAAGCGTTATGTGATCACAGAATTAACGTTGCGTAAGAGACTATTTGTTCCCTTGGCCGACCTAGACAGTTGAAAAAGGGAAGGACAGTAAATAATACGCTGACCTACCTTGGACAATTAACTCGACTTCAAGACTTTCACCTTTCCATTTGAAGGCAAAGAGAATACTGTGAAGTAACATGAATAAAAAACGAAAAATTAGTTAGAGAAATCACGGGCAACCCAAGATAAAGTCAAACCCATCTCATAAATAAAACTGACATAACTCAGAATGACAGAGATTGATACACGAAGCAACACGCCTAACTTGTCTTAACCTCCGGGTCCATGCAAAGAAACCTGAGAGTGCCTAAGATTTTTAAAGTCAACTTCAGTGGAAACCGCCTGACCCACACTAAAAACTCGCAGCCATTCACCAGACTTTTATGGCCATTAGCCAGTCGCAGTGTACGGATAATGGGCCCAACAAATCGTTACGCGGTCGTTTTCCCGCGCTTGCCAACGGATGCACGTATCAGCTTTCAGTTCTGATTGGTTATATTTACAGTGCCTTTTGTCATTGGCTAGAGTGAATACATACGTGGGTTTTACATACGATTCTTACCAGTGTAAAATAATAAGAAGTAGAATGAAATGCGAGAAGACTTCTGTCTGAAAACAAGAGAGACGAGCAATAAATACAATGTTACCCGGAAATAAAAACCCAGCAACTCTTAAACCATTCCTTGATTGTCACACTTTGACATTAAAACTGAACTGGCATCACAGAGCAAGCTCAGTAGCTTTCATTTCAGTAGTCATACCACAGTATTAATAGTAAGAGGGACCTTCTACGGCGTAATAACGGGAAAGATACTCCCTTAGCTTTCATATAAACGACCATAAATCATTATTTCATCAAGACACAAAAATAATTCGAGCACTTTGCTGAAAATATAGATAGTTATACATCAAATAAATAAGGGACACAGTGTACCTCCGTAAGAAACTTGGCAGCCTCTCTGATCCTGATCATCCATTTTGAAAGACCAAGCTGCAAAATAATTACGTGGGTTGTATTAATAAGCAGAATTCCTACTGCAACCCGATAATTTGATAGGCAGGATTTGACTGAAATACTGTGTAGCAATAATTCTTCCACAGCAGTTTCAAGTCTAAATTCGTTCATCCTTTAAAGTACCTGGGTTAGGTAAGGAAACAGGTGCGCAAGAAATTCTCTAGGTTTTTTAGCTTAAGTTCTCTAGTTTTGTAATCACTTCTGACTGGTTGAGAAGATGACGCGCGTTATGTCAACCAGTCACAACGCACAAGCGTGAAGCAATCTTAACACCCCTTTGCGACAATAGACACACACACAGAAGTTTATACGACTTAAATCCCCCCACAGGATCAGGAAAGTGGAAGAACACGTCACATCGCACACCACGCGCAGTACATAACGCTGACTCACGGTTTCATCAAGTAGTAATAGTTCTTCATCATCTTCAAATTCGAGGCTTAAAACCTGCCAAGGAAAATGTAACATTGGGAAATGAAACCTTAGAAATTTAAAACCAATGAAATATTTATAATCATGAACGTACTGAGGACTGATTTTCCTGTTAAGCAGTTAAGCCGCTGAGCAAGATCCGATACAAGTGTCGTATTAGACAAAAGATGGGCATACCCTTCCAGGGTACCCTTGAGTGTATAACAACGCTACCTGACTAAGCATAGTGGTCCACTCAAATGAATCGACCTCTCCATCCTCATTAGCATCCAGCATTTCAATTAACATCAAGTTTTCTGGTTCTGAATTCTAAGGAAAAAAAGATGGAAGGAAGATAGCACCTAAAGTGGAAAGATTGTAAGCAAACGTGGATAGGATATGGATACGATGTCGATATAATGCCTGTAACAAGCAGACTAAAAAAATAGAAACTGACTAGTCCTTAGTGGTCTCTAATTGCACGCGAGCAACAGAACGCGCGAGGCGTGACCAAGAGGAGCGCGAGGGATGATGGGAAGAGAGAAAACGCTAGGGAGAGCCTCCCCCTTTTCCTCCTTCCCACCAACCCTTGCGCTCCCCTTTACAGCGCTTCTCGCGTTAAGATCTGTTCATATTAATAAGAGACTGAGAAACGACTGGGGACTAGTCAGCCACAGAAACGATACAGATATACGACGATATGATGCAGATATGACTCGCGTACTAATGAAGCACTTACGTCGCAGGTATGATTCAGATACGTTACAGATTTGGCTCACGTAGGATGCAGATGGGTTACTGGTTTCCCGTGGATACGTTGCATGCATGACTCAGATACGATGCTGATATCACTCAGAAACGACTCAGCTATGAATCAGATGTAACGTAGATATGATGCAAACAGGACAGAGAAATAAGTGTGATATGACGCGGGAATGACTCACAACAAAGCAAATAAGATACAGATGTGTTCTGCATTCGATACAGATAGGACAAACGTACAATGACTCGTATGCGATGCACGAATCACACAAGTGCAATGCATATACGACGAAGATATGACCAAGATACGATGCAAACATGACTCAGATCCGATACAGATATGGTTCAGAAACGATACAGATACGATGCGGGGAAGTCTCATTGACGATGCAGATACGACAAAGATATGAAGCAGATAAGAAGGAGATATGATTCAGATGCAACCGGGTCAAGACACAGATAAGTTTCAGATAGGATAGAGATGTCACTATTATACAAAGCGCGTATGACTTATGTACGATACAGATATGTTCCAGATGCGATTCATAAAGGATAGAAATATGACTGTGATGTGATGTAGAAAGGACTTAGGTACTATGCAGTGCGACTCAGATGCGATGCAGAAATGGCTTTAAGTGCGATGCTGATACGACACGCTTATGACTCAGATACGATGAAGACACGACTCAGATACGATGTAGACACGACTCAGATACGATGAAGACACGACTCAGATACGATGTAGACACGACTCAGACACGATGAAGACACGACTCAGATACAATGTAGACACTACTCAGAAACGATGTAGACACGACTCACATACGATGTAGACGCCACTCAGCTACGATGAAGACGCGACTCAGATACGTTACAGATACGACGCAGGTATGGCTAAAAACTATACAGATACACAGATATGAAGCAAAAAGCATAGAGATAGTACTCAAACGTAACTCAGATACGATGCAGACGAGATGCATATGCAACCAAAAGACCGTGCGGACAAGATGGTTAATCCCTTAAGCAGACTCTCATAATTAACTGGTATTTCTTTCCCAAAGACGCTTGCTCAGTTTAATTTCATTATGTGGTCAAGCAGTTATTATTTATGACTTAACAAGAATCTTACCTTTGGTTTTAAAAGTTGAAAAAGCTTAATGAATTTCTCGTCATCAATACTTAAGGCTCCTGGCAAAAATAAATGAGTAAATTAAGTTAAAAGTAGTACTACTCTCTTACGTTTCCACTTTAAACCATCTCTTAGACCCTTCAGAATTGAACCAAAGTGTGAGGAAACCTGCCAGTCAAGCAACTACGTGTCAACATGTCTAAACTTTGGTTACCTCACCTAATAATCCACTTAGAGATTTTGAACACCTTGGTAGAAAAGCTAAATAGTTGTGCCCTCCTCGTGTTTAACGTGCACAAACAATTAGGTTCAAGTATTTCAGATCAGTTTTCACCAGCAGCGTACCAAACTACCAAAAAAATAGGCGAGTCAACCGTTATTCACCCTCTCCGTTAAAGTATACATGAGGTGCGTTGCTGCCATTTTATCTCAAAACACTCAACAGTCCAGAACCTTTCAGAGGTGCATTTAAATGTACAATATAAAACTCACCCTTTCCTAACGGATCTAAAAGATTCCAAGCTTTTGCCAGCTCAGCTCGTTCCCTGGATCTTTCTTTCTTAACATGCTTCTTAGAAAAAACCCTGGAATCAAGATACAGAAACAGAGAAAAACAATTTAGTGTGCTTAACATGGAGCATCCATCTGTGTTGACGTTTAAGGCAATTTGTTTGGTTTTCACCAGACAGAAAGGCAACAGAAACAGATTTCAGGGTGGTTAAAAAGAATGTTCCTACATCTGTTCCCGATGCTGATGCACCTTTGGTTTTTCAATCGTTCATCTCATTCTGTTTTCAAACCAAAAGAGAATATCTCTTACTTCAAACCACAAAAACAGGATGATCATAACCACAAGGCATGATGGCGGTTTCTGGGAAACTGCTCACATACCCCTCCCCTAAACACTTACTTCTCACTTAGGGCAAAATGTTGGGTTGGGGGAGGGGTAGGTGGGCATTTTCCAGAAACCTCAATTGATCCATGATAAGGATGAAAATGATAATGTTGGTGATGATGACGACGACCATGACGATAATGATGATAATGGTGATGGAGGTGGTGCTGGTGATGATGATGATGATGATGATGATGGTGGTGGTGGTGGTGGTGATGATGATGATGATGATGATGATGTTAAACAGTTACGATGATAAACGCAAAGACCGTGGTGTTGGTTGTAATAATGACAACACTTACCAATAGCCGTCCACCACAATGGCCAGTAGAATCGCTGTTAAGAAGAACACTCCAACAAATACGTACAATCCTGCAGAGAAATAAAACACGCTTTCAGCCAATATGCTTTGGATCAGATTGGCTTAGTATGGATTGCCCAGAAAAGAGCCTCAAGTTCAAGACAGCCCCATAAGCGTACATAAGGGCTGGAACACTTAAAGGAGTCGTATTTTATGTACTCACCAAAATAAACAAAATATCCTGGATGTACCCTAAGAGCTGGAAGCAACACCTCCTGTGAAGATGAGGAAAATCAGGAAAAGGAAGATGAAAAGATGGAAATTACAGCAAGAGAGAAAATTGCCAAAATTTCTCTGGTCATGTGATAAGTTGTCTTTCTTTCTTTGTAGAAAAATTTATTTTTCTAACACACCTCTTTAAGAAAATGTAAAGGATATTAGCAAAAAAACTGTTATTCTGCTCTGGCAAAGACCCGAGAGAAACAACAATTAATTCAACTGAATCTCAAAGCCAGAAAAATTAGAGAAATTCGAATATTTCATTTGAATCACTCAAACTTCAACAGTGATGTAAAATGAATACGATGCAATTTAATACGTAGCTTAGCTGAATTTGTTTAAACTTTTTGGCTCCAAGAACAGTACCTAAAAATATCACCAGTGAATAAAAAGCAAAAGCTTCAATTTGAAAGAGAAGTCTATTATTTTCTCACAGCTAATTCAGTAAAACAAAACTGATAATACTAATTATGCAGTGTACTAACCGGGAAATTTTCAGTCGACAAAAGGACAAAAAGTCTTAACATTGCAAAGGCAACATGATTAAATGCCCTAGAATAAAAGAATAAAATATGTCGTCACAACAGAAACTTTCAAATCAAAATGACAAAAAGAGACCACAGATAAAGAAAACTCTTTAAATACTCCTACCCTTTGTAAACCTTTTCTTCATCTTCCACAAAACAAGGAACACTTTGACTATAATAAAATGATAGAGACAAGAGAAGTAAAAAAGTCACAGACAACTTTAAAAAGGTGGGTGTCAATGTTTCCAAAGGGGAACTAAGACATCTGAATCTGCCCAATGCTACTACGCTATAAAAAAATCTACTTTTATTGGCCTTTGAAAACACAAACAACCTGCGAGTCTCCTTTTGTTTGAAGAAAAGGAAGCTCTGCCTCAATACAGCAACCCTTGGAAATCGCCACACTGAACCAAAACTTTGTGACTAGTCAATCTCGTTTTCTATCATCAAGCAAGCTTTTTCAAGTATGAGCATCCGCATGGATCTGTCCATCCCTGACTTCCTCTCGGAGGTAGTTATGAAGACCCCTACTGTGTTGCAGTTTTAACTATTGAGCCGATAGATCTTGAAAATCAGAAATCCTTGTGACACCTAACGGCTTTTGTATTTTGCAATACTAGGTCTTACCCATGGTGTAATGTTGTGGAAGATGAATTTCCCAATGGTCCATTACAGTCATACGCATCCATAAGAACATGGACTCCAACAGAGGCAAATAACAGAACAAATACTAGAATTATAAAAAATAACTAGAGAAGGAAAAAACAAAGCAGAATGTTACAAAACGTTTTACACTACAGGGTCAAGAGAAGTAAGTTCACATTCCAAAGATGTATGGGAGATTTTTATGGGAGGATGGGGTGGGGGTCAGTATTGGGAGAGGTCTTAAGGAGGTTAAAAGGATAGATGTAACTTTAATTTGAACTACTAAAAAACCAGGTACCTTTGAAAGTTTAAATCCTATTGTAAGTAATACCTGCAAAACAAGAGTGCATACATTTCATTCAAATTAATACTACTGATGTCATGAGATAAAATTATTCAGCAAGGAAATCTTGAAGACGAATGCAATAATTAACTAGTCCTGACAATGCAAAATTTACTTAACTGCACTTACATTAAAAATATGACGGATATTCTTGACTTTGCACAAAATAAGAGCTAATCTGAGGGATCTAAAAATCTGTGGTATATACTGGGGAGAGAAAAAATGAAAATAAAACAAAATTAACATTGAAAACTACTCTAGCCAAAATTGAAGGCTGAAAAGTTAAACAGTGCCATGTAAATTATACCATGCTCACTATATTTAAGTATTTCACCTACCACTTCAGAAAATCTAGATGCCAGTAATAATATAAAGTCCACAGTGAAACAACAGACAAGAACAAATTCAACCCTGAAATGTTAACAGGAACAATAACATCATCAGATCTTCTTTTCTTGTCATATTTTCATTGAAAATTATACATAGTAAATGATGTGGTTTCATCCACAGACTCAAAAGGTTGGATTGTCTTACAAGTCGCCACCATTCACTCTGCAAGTTAAAAGTATATAACAAAACCCAAGAATAACAAATGATTTTCTTTACATCACTTTCAGTGAAATGTGTGTATAAGGTGGGGCCCTAAGTAACATACCCTTGCCCTTATAACAAACACATTGTACTAGTCCCCCAACACCTCGTCATATTGGGGTTTTCAATGTACATGCAGTCACTAATGACATCATACAGGGTGAATACAACAGCAGCGCCAAAATACATGAAGAACTCTCTTACCCCCCAAAATCCGAAAATGTGCGAGCCCCTTCTAGTAACTCTAATGAAAATGCGACCCGGCATTATGGTCAATCCAGTCATGAAAATGTGACCCCATCCAGCAGCAAATCCCTATTAGCCTCTTATAAGGAAGTACACTCCCCGGGCAACTACCAAAGCCTTGGTGCTTCTTTCAATAGAAATCTGGGAGAACAAATTTCAGGAAGGTGGAAGGGGTAAGCTCCTTTAATATTTCCCAAATTGAGTCAATAGTCAAATTACCCATTCCACAGTCCTCCTTCAGCTCTTCTGGACCAGAATACAGGCCACGTTAGAAATATAATGTGTACCACAACATCAAAGATGAACAGCAGAATGCAGAAAAGATTGAAGGCAAACACCACAGGATGAACGCTACAAGAAACAAGCAGATTTGGCTAAGGAAATATCCAAGTTTTCAATAACTAATATCATCTAAACACTAAACAAAAAAATAGTCCATAAAATTAACTACTGATAATGGTGAAAATGTTTTTGATAAACAAACCAATATTAACTTGACAAGAATAGATACTGTAGAGAGGCAAGGTTATTTTTTTCCCATTGAACCAAGTATAGACTCATAAACATATAACATGTACATATTCAACATGAACAACATTTACACATCAAGACAATAATGTATAACCTGCACATTAATGTAATAACTGTTTGTACAATACTCATGGCTGCGACACACCTTGTACAACCATTAAATTCAAATTGACCTCAAAAATGCAAGTGATTGTTAGATGTAATGTGAACATATCTATAAGCTGGAATCCCATGCAGGAGAGAGGAGCAAAGAATAGGTTTAGGTAAGTCCCTTCCCAGGTGGGATGCCTGTGGTTGACGCAACTCTAACTTGGGAACATAGCCCTATACAATATTATTCACAGGAGGCAAAAGAAATTCTGGGTTAACCCAAGAATGGATTTTACCTATAACACAGACACTTCTTCCTACCTTAACACATTTATAGTTGGAGGCTCAAAGAAAATTAGAAAGGAATGTATCAGAGAATTGCAGATGACAGCTCGACGGAACCAAGGGTTGTCCAGAATATCAAAACACCTAGAGAATAGAGCAAATTTTAGACTGAAAAAACTGAAAACTAACAACAAACAAATAATTTTCTATGCACAGAATCATACCTTTTGGCTAACCGAGGCTTAAAATATGAACGAGCTTTTCCATAACTTCCTCTAAGATAAAACAGAAATTAAAGTTTTTAGACCATACTGATGGCTGGTTTATAAACCATCTGGCACTTGAGAAACCATGCAGCTTTAATCTTTACCTTCCTTTTAATGCATCATCAATGTGAGCGGCTGCTAACTTTAATTCCCTGTGTGAACCTTGTAAATCTCCAAACTGCTTTGTAAGTGCATCAGTCTAAGTATATAGAAAAATGTCTTATTACATTAACCATTTCACTTCTTATACAGTTGTACTTCCATTAAGCGGCCATTAAGCGGCCACCAGTTGTACCTCCATTAAGCGGCCACCCTCAGGGTACTGGCAGGTAACCAATTGATGGAAGTTGGCAACTTAACCCTTGAAGTCCCAATGGTGACCAAAATGGAGAAATTATTTCTCCTAACAATATCCATACATTGTCAAGAGATTAGGTTATAAGAATTAACAAATGATCACCAAAGAGAAAATGCTTTGATCTTTTAAATTCTCTCAACTAAGTTCTTAAAGGAAATGTATGAGGATCAGTTTGGAGAATTTGTAGGTTGATATTGGGACTTAAAGGGTTAATAGACGTTCATCATAAATTAGCATATAATCTTTAGCATCGCTAATTATTTGGAAACAACTTCCAATGTCTTGCTTTTTTCGCTGAGAGAGAATCATAATTGTCTGGATGATGTAAATTTTAAAGTTGTATCAAGCTTCTTCTTATGATCCTGAATAAAAACGGTACTTTTCCAAGTGGGTGTTGAGTATAAATGAGGGAGGTGTTTATTGGTAATTCTTGCTTCCATATGCGACATTTAATTTAGGCCAGTGCTTATTCAAGGGTGGCGTTTGATCGAGAAAATACTGAACTGCCATAAATCACAAGGAAAACCCACCAAACTCAGACTTTTCTTCTGAGAAAATTTGCACAACGTTCCTAAGCAACCGTTGATAAGGAATGCATGCTGCATTATTAATATTTCAAAAACTGCTTTTCAGGACGTCAACTCGATGTTGAAAACAAGATGGTAATTTTTAAGATGCAAGTGACAACCGAACCATAATATCTTGTATATGACCTCATATGTTTGACGCAAAAGAAATACAAATGTAATCACAAAATAATTGTCACCCGAGGTTAAATTGAATGATCACTTTTTGACACTCACTTTTGTCTAGTCACCTGTTTTGGAATTCGCCAACTTACTAGTAACCAAAGACTTAAGACTCAAATTAAACAAAACTCACCCCATCAGCTTGTGGAAAAAGGGCTAATGCAGGGACCAAAAACCCAAATTGTCCAAAGTTTTCCACCGATGATCGCCGCTTCAAGGTTCGAAACTTCTCTCCAGTTCTCAAGTTAGACAGAGAACTTTGTCCGGAACAAGGGATAGAAGGGGAGCGAGATTTCTCTTCCAACACATCGCTAGAAAAGGGGCTTTCATTCTCAACAAGAATTGTAACACTAGTGCTTCTTTCAGTCGCCTCCTCTTGAGTCACTTCATTGTCAGCCATTATACCCAATATAAAAAGCTTATTAAAACTAATTGCTTTACAGCTCCTGCCCGCAAAATAGAAGCCTTGATCATCTTGAAGGAAACGCCAGCTTATTAAATTGCACACATCAGGTTTTATGATGAAGTTGCCCGTGTACACAAATCTTTTTTTGCGGAAGAAGGAATGCGTTGAAATTTCTTGCGGTGAAGTTTATCTATTAAAATGGTACTTGAGGTCGTAAACAACAAAGATACAGTACGAATGTTACAGTGCTTAATCTCCAGCCCCGAACACGTTGAAATTTTCACCATGAGATCATCAAGTTTGGTTTTGTACACATCTAATCCATTACCAAAGCAGTTTTGGTACCAAATTGTGTCCTTTGAATCCTCAACGTAATTAACAACTCACTCAAAGCGATCAAAAATTAAGTTAAAGCTTTCAGCCTCGTCCGGCTGCGTAAAATGAAAGGTCATTCGATATTGGCTCCAATAAACTTTTGTGAAACCGTGAAAGCTCGTTAGAACATAAAAAAGCACTTTCCTTGTTACTTCAATCAACAGAATGTAAATGATTGCAAATTCCAGAAGAGTTGACAGGATGAAAGGAAGCGTAAAAACAAACAAATTCTCACATTTGTCCCGACAGCGTGTTTGTTCAAGGTCTCGTCAACTTTCAGCCGAATACAAAGCTCGCGCTCTAATGACGTCATGACGGCTCGTGAAGCGTGAAACAAGAAGCGAGAACCGTGAAACAGGAATTTACAATCGGTTACTGTATCAAATAATTTCGTAAATGTAAGAAGAAGACAGGAAAAAGTCCCTAAGAATGATCTCATTTGCAAAATATGAGCGAATATACTTCACCTTTTACGAAGTTATATTGCGGAGAGTTACGGGGGTCTTCGTGCATCCAACTCAGTTCAAGATACCAATATCGCACTAACAAAAACATCAGACATATAAAGTCACCTCGGAAATAATTTATGGGGTGTGTACCAACGTCACATAACAAACGACTATTGTATCCTGGTAACTCTGCTTTTTACCATAGCAGATCGTATTGTACAGGTTCACAAAATCTTAATCCTGGGTGTGAGCATTCAGTACTTTTTGGTGGTATTATTTGTTCTGAGAAATCCCGACAGAATCCCATGAGAGGATCACTGACTCTTTGCACCCCAGTAGATAAAACCAACAGATAAGTAAAGTCTGATTGTTTCATATATGTAGTGGGAGGGGTTACTGAGTAAAAGGGGTGACAGGCAGAACGATACAAGACATACAAGGACAGGACACCGTTGCGTGGCTAGGCGCGGCTGGCTCCTTTAGCTGGCAAGATGAAACAAATCCTGAGCTTATTCTAGCCGCGTCCGCCATAAGTGACCAAAAGTACCTAAAGATCCGACGCTCTGGTGACGAGAATGCACAAGTCTCCAGCTGACGGAACGAACGTTTCACGAAACAGGGAAACTGAATGCGCCTCACACGCTTGAGAAAGCTCTACACAGTCTAACAAAAGCATACGGGGTTGTAAAATCATTTTATTTTTTCTGAGACATCTACCCTTTAAAACCCCGGTTTTTGACCGGAAAACTATATTTAAATTTTTACTGATTTTTATAACATATTCTCTTAGTTGCTATTAGTCTTTTCTACTCTTTTTTTTTTCGGTTCGTTCTACAACAAAAAAGCCTTAACAACTACCACCCGGTCCCTTCAATTACTTAATGCCTTTTACTTTGTCAATAAGTTTAAAGCC
The DNA here is from genome assembly GCA_964035705.1 of Porites rus. NCBI lineage: Eukaryota > Metazoa > Cnidaria > Anthozoa > Scleractinia > Poritidae > Porites > Porites rus. The sequence goes on along the minus strand of OZ038005.1, from coordinate 1,067,747 downwards.
ACATAACGTTCCTCTAATACTATATTAGCTTTTTTGACTTGGCTAATTTCTACAATATTTATTTCCTAGGTGGCCTTAAGCAACCTTTATTTCGATTATTCCTTTATTCGATACAGAGCAAATACAGTGGAATACAAGGCACACACCCTCGAGGCACTTGTTACTTCCACGTTTTGTTTTATATAATAACGGAAAACAAAGTTCGAGAAAAGGAAAGAAGTTTAAAAAGAAAGAATACACGATTATTTTGAGAGAAATTCAAAGTTTTCGACCGCGGTTCACTGCGTTTTTTTTTCGCATTGTAACGCGCTAAACCATGGTTTGAGCTACAGAGGGTAAAATTACAGTCAATGTATGAAGGAAATCAAAAAGAAATCGATTTTGGTTCGAGTAGGCGCGAGGTTCGAGTTGGCTAGGGTTCGAGTTATCGGGAGTCGACTGTATTCTTATTCTGGAATATGATCAGTCGAACGCACCCTTAAACGGACACCACGAGTTACCCGTGGGAGGACTCCCATACGAATATGACGGGGACGTTTTTCGTCTCGTCTCGGGCAAGGGTCAACAATTGAAATATAACATGGTTTGGTAGATGTTCTATGTAACGTAACCTAAAGATGTATCACGTGGTTAATAAATTCTCTGTGCGTCACGCAAACTAAAGATGAGTGTCACGATCAGACTCTCGAAAAAAGACCGCAATGTCAAGTGGGTATTCACTCTGGCTATCAAAGGACTGACGAAACAGCTGCGCGTGTTGCCAAGCAACGTCTCCTTTCCCGCCACTGATGGTAGCTGTGAGTTTGAGGGTCTTGGAGCCACTCAGAGCCGAGGAAATGGTTGATTCTTGTCCTGTAAGAGGAGAATAAACGACAAGAATAAAATTAATAGTGAACTTACGCAAAAGGACGGCGGAGAGGAAAGAAGACGGCAAACCTTGTGTGACAAGAGTGACAATAATTTGGTTGAAAAACTTTCCGCCAAACCTACCCTCCTTTACACAGATCTTTTTGTAAAAGACCAGAAAGCTGTGATGTTAGGCAAAGATTACGACGAAACATGCAAAAAGTAGCCCTCTCACGTTTGTCACACACAAGCGTTTTGCCGTCCTGTTGCGTAAGCTCACTAATACCACTTGAATTTAAATTTAAAAACAGTTACCACGATTTAACAAATGCAGTGGAAAATAAAACGACCTACCTCCAGAAAGTTTCTCCCGTTGGCTCTCGTCATCTCCACTTAGCACCCAGTCCACTCTACCTGTCTGAAACGTGGTGCTTGTTGCTACTATGGTAACGCTGTCAATCACTAAATTGCAAGAACTTAAATCTACCTGCCATGTTATTGAGCCTGTTGAAGCAGATTCTGTCCTCGATAAATATGTCTGAAAATAACAGTTCATAGGAATTACAGGGGCTTTGTGCTGCTATATATACTTGAAAACATAAATGGCGTCTTACAGCCTCGTTTCCGGGATGGGAACGAGAGGACCCTGGCGACGAATTTGGGTCTCTTAAGCTACACTGTTTCCAGTTACAGAGCTGCAAGTTTTTCCCAAAAGCTCGCGTTGTTGAAATCACATGGCATTAACCAACAGAACCGTTTCCCGCCAAAAGTCTCTACACGAACCACACCATGCAAAACCGAGGACGTCAGTAGGCAGCAGTACTCCATAATATAGGTAGGTGTGAGTATGATCGTCCGGGAGAACGTGGTCCTGAATTTCAGGGCGGAAAAACGTTCTGCGCAAGCTTCTGCGCATCCCTTATCGCAGGCTCAAGGCGGGCTTTTCTGTGTGTTGACTGTGTTTGTTTGTTGCTGGAGTTCTGAGTGAAATGCACGAGGTGCGAACGTTTGCTCCCTGTAAAGCATTTTTATTTGACATGTTTGCTTTTTATTCGTCGCATGAAAATTACTTTGGATTCAGAACAACCAATGTTAAAGGAAAAACGGATCATTCCGTCAGTCTGAGGTGGAATAAAGGTTTTTGAACATTTCTTAAGAGGCGAGTATTTTTCTGATTGTGCATCTGATTAATTTATGAGTTGATTTCGCCGGGTTCAAGTAAAACCCGTTTGTATTCTGTTATTAGTAGTTACGGTTACTTTTTTTACATGCCCAGATTTATTACCTTTGCAGAACCAGCTTTATCTCTGTCTTCAGTCAAAGAACCATATTGCTGTTATAACGCATCAGAGTAAACAAACTTGTGCGCTTATTAAACTTTCTCGGAAATAGAAGGCCAGCAAGCTTACTCAAGATCATTTTTCTGTTGCTTAAGTAATAATAGTCAGAATTTTTTTCATTTTTCATTACATAGTTTTGTCTTCTAGTGCACTGTGAAAGTCACAGTCTGTTCTTTATAAGAATAACTTTCTGTACGCAAATTGTCCTTTTCACTCGCTGTGAAGTAGAGAACGACAACTGCCGGCAGTGACTTCAAAACAATTGACTCTTTTCCCGTAAACAATTGCTGCAGCTTGATTTGACTGAGGCGAGCAAAACAAACCCGTATGTGCAATTTTCTTTATTTTCTAATGATCGGCTGGGTTTAATTTGCTTAAACGAAGACCCTCGCATGGACCAGTCAAGCTTATTGAAAATAGCTACATGGTGAACCACGGCTTGGCTGCCAAGTTGCAACTGATCTTTTGCTTTCAAGATCTTTAGGTAGGTTCTTTTCGTACAGAAAATTCATTTCTTCATTGTCAGCAAAAAGTTTTTAAAGTAATGTAACTTTGACTTTGTTTGAAGGAAATCCTATTTACGCGTAGGTTTTTGATAGATCTTATGCGTGTTCAACTTGACAACACAAAGCAAAATTTATATATCTGCGCGAAACGAGCAAGTTTAAAAAACTATAGTTGCTTTTAAACCGATTTTTGGGAAGATTTTACTAGATAAAGGTTGACCTTTTTTCTGCCCACATATCAACGCAATAACTTCTACATTGAGGATTTTGTTTATATTTTAGTGATCTGTGAAACTACGAGTGTCCGATCGAGCGAGGGTTTTAAAATATCAGCTCGAGTGCGACAAAGTTCAGTGACTTCAAACACACTGTGGGCAAGCGTTATTTTTTTTGGGCAAATCACTGTCCAAAGATATGTTGTTTTTGTGTCCACAGTGGAGCTCCGGACCTTATATATCCAGGAACTTCCTTATATGAACACATTTTGTGAATGCATCTTGAAAAAAATCGGACCTACGCACGCACATTTCCAGTACAACGCAAAGAAATTAATGTCGTTGAAGTCCGTTTTACTATGAGGTTTTCTTCGAGAAAATGAAGTAACGACAAGGTTATAACCACAGCTTGCAACTTTTGAAGACAAATTGCCTGGTCTTTCCAGGTTATGAGTGGAAACATTTGATTTTTAGGCAATAAAATATTTGAAATCCCGCCATTTTTTCAAACCCGGCCAGGGGATCTGGGCAAAAAAGTTCACGCATGCTCAGTACGTTTTTCCGCCCTGAAGTCCTGAATAGGACTGTCATTGTTGACGATCATATCCAGCCTACTTATCCAATGACTCCTGGGTTCAGACCCTTCAGAGTAGTCCATAACTCGCCAATGCTGACTAGTACTTTGTTTTTACATCGAATTACTCGCGAATACAAGAACTCCAGCTCTTCGGTAACACGAACAAGAATAGTAGAATGAAGTGAGGTTCTTATATATCAGGTCCTCATAAGAGGATCTGGATGAGGTTAACTGACAATTATAATGACATTTACCTTGAATTTTACTGACAAACGACAAAGGACCCGATTGTCCTTTATTGTCTGCAAAACCCGTTTTGAGGCCTTTCAAGCAAGCAAGCAAGCTGTCAATTTGGGAAAGTCGCGAGAAATCACGCGTGAGCAGCACGCGAAAGAAGACCCGAAGTCTCGGCTTCGCCACTCACTCGTGCGTTTTTACGCGTCTCGTTTCGCTCACCAGAAATGGATATCTTGCTCGCAGGCCAGGGTGTTTACTGTAACAACTTTGTTAAGTTGTCGGGTTAAAGATGAAGTGTCGTTTTGTACAGAGTAATTCAGCGTTGTAGAACTTACCATTTTCCAATCGCGCTCAACTTTACGCATCATAGAGCTATATGAAACAACTCTTGATTGCCAGTCGGATATGTCTAGTTTTCTATCAAAGCCTCTGAGATACTTGTTTATAACACAGTTGTAGCAAAATCGCAATCTGCAAGACATGTAATGAAATCATTTTTTAGATGCAAACTGACGAATTGCACGTGCAGATCACGTGCAGATAGTCCACAAAAGATATGGAGAAGTAAGATTCACATCAAGCGCTACCCAAACGGCAATTTCAGAAATATTATGGTACTTTTCGAAATGGTCTATCAAGACACCTTTTCAAAAATTCCTTTTCAGAGGCTTAAAGGTCGTTAGACGCGGTTGTCACTTTGTATAGTTAATCCCAGCGTTTTACGATGCGCACGCAAGGAATTCACGCGCAGACACGATAACGCGAAAATAATGCATTCATAACTCATAGAAAATCGTTAAATAGTCAAAGCATTAAAAAACAGACCTTTTTTCCTTGATTTCCTCTTCAGTAGGTTTGTAAATGTAAGGTTCGTGCTACAATGAAAACGAAGACAAACGAATATGTTACTCAGCTAAATAAAAACATAGCACAGAGTGGCTTATACTTGAGAGTATGTGAGACCAAGCCCACTGTTGCTATCACCTGGAACCATGCTAGGGTCTTTATTTATTTATTTGTTTATTTATTTCAACAAATGAAAACAACTTTAAAGTTCACTGGACATGAAATATATATTTCTGTCAAAAAATCATTTCCTATTTTTAGTTGCATTTCAATGCATTTTATAGCGATTTTACAAAGGAAATTTGGCGTTTCTCTCGCCAATCTTTTCTTTTTTCCGTAAAACGATTTAAAAGATGACTTCTCGTGCGCTCACCCTTCTTCGCAGCGAATCGATATTGCCAGAGCTCAAAACGTCAGCTTTTCAACCTTTTGCGGCGCGTAATGACTTAAATTCACGTTATCAACTGAGTAGATAAAGTCCAATTGTTCGTGTATTTCTCAAACTTCACTAACCTTATATTCATCTTCTTGTACTTTTGTTTCTCCTCGAAGCAACCTCCAGGCCAAATCACCCGAGACTCTCCCCTGAAGCTCACCATCGCGGACAGATTTGATGGTAAAAAACTCTACAATTTCCTTTACTTGGCGTTCCATTAAGACCTTCTTCCGTTCTTCACTCAAGTTTCTTTGACGCTAAAGACAATTTTAATCAAGATTTAGATGCGAGAGACACAGGAGCATAATAACAGACCAGATCTGACCCCGACAGGAATCAAACAGGAACGAGCAGTCGGCGCTAACATCGGCCATTTTATGGTAAATGTTATTAGTTTACCTCGCATGACCTCGATGACTACAAGCTAGATCCAGTTTATTAAAACTGAAAGGACATAAGATGGTTAAAACTAAAAACAGCGAGCCGTAAGCTAACTCATAAAAAGTAAGTGTACTGCAAACCACAGATAACACCGCAAGGACATAAGTCGATTCGCCCGATGGTGAACCTACTACTCGGAGATGTTGTTTTAGTTAACCTTGGATTTCACATGTGCAGTCACTGTCTTTCCACGCTTATTCCTTTTTCTCAGGCTTAAAGAACAACAAATACACATCGGGCGAATCGGGTTAGTCTGGGCGAACTTTCATCGGGCGAATCGACCTTTTGGGCGAAACGACCTGATACCATTTCCTCACCTCTTCTGTTAGATTGGAAATTGTTTCACTTAACCATTTTTCAGGCACAAGTGTTCTTGCCTTACGCACTTCATCGTGTTTAGCAGAGTAACGCCACGTCACATCCAACACCTGATAAACACAAAGCAAATAAGGGATACTGTCCGAAACCTCAAGCAACCACAATAAACGTTTTACTGTTAGACCGAGTTATTGTTAGATCCCAACTTTTGAATCTGTGGATGGAATCCTGAAAGGTTTTGGCCAACTCTCTTGGTGGGTTTGACTGGCAGAAACGTCGGTACTTTGGATAAACATAGCCTGTTCCAGGCTCCGAGATAGTCGGGTCTGCTGAATTGAGAAAGAGCCGGCGATTCCTTCCTTCTTCCTTTTTCCCGCCTCTTTTTCTCGCCCCGCCAACTTTACGCGTGCCTTTCACTTTCGCGTCTTCCCCACTATCTGAGAGCCTGGAACAGGCTGTGATAAACACTGTAGTTTATAACGCATATTAGTGAGATGGATGCACATGGAGTATAATAAGGCACAATATTCATCCTTCACATCAAACAATTATTCTTATGGAGTCTTTTGATGTGGCCCCAACCAATGCAGACCACATTTCTTTTTCAGACTAATCTCTATTCAAACGAAACCTGGTATATTTTTTATTCAAGGCATGTTTAATGCTTTTTAACGGTTGAGCCAGCTTTTTTCTGCGGGAAGGCTGTCTCTCTTATCTTATCGTTGTAACTTTTGTATCCGTGAACAAAATCCCGTCACGGTGGTGTGAACAGTCAAACGAAACCTAGTGGGCCGTGCTTCCGCACGCTCACCTGGTTTTTCAGTATTTAACAAAGCGAAATTTGAAATTTTTCTCGAATTTTCAGTTTCGGCGTTCTTCAGGCGGGTTATAGAGTTCACTGACCTGTTCATGTGAAAATGCTACGATGTAAGAAAGTTTCTTCCCCCAGCCAGCCTCATAAAGAAGTGGTTTATCGCACGTGTTCTCACAAGAATCACAATGAAGCCATCTCTTCTGCGCCTCAGAGTACACTTCAGTCCACACGTGATCAGTCCAGTCTAACACGTGACGTGACTCAAACCCAACAGCTCGACAACAAAGTGTGAAACAGTTAGCCCATTCACCGCACCTTCCTTTGCGGGTTTCTGCAGAAGAGTGACTAACATCAATTTTCTCCTACTTATATCCTTACGTCATCAAGAGAAAAGGTGGTGAGAATTGAACTAATGATCATGAAAAGGGAAAGGCTTTGATTTTTGGTAATTTATCTCAACTTTTTTTTTTTAAGGAAATGTATGGGGAATAGTCTGAAGAATTTGTATGTGGATATTGATCCAGGGTTGTCAAAAGGAGACAGCTGCCGGCGAAAATCGCCGCCTACTTGTTTAGTATCGGCCGGCTACTCTGCTTGGCATTTCAAGGCAAAATCCAATGGTAGCCTCCTCGCACGATTTTTCTCGCCCTTTGCGTTAAGTAAATGTAGTCATTTTCACCTCTGATTGTTTGAGTTTGTTGTGATAAGCTAAAAAAGCTCTCACCACTTTCCCAACCAATCAGCAGTGCAGTAAAATGCACATAGACAAAGCTGTCGTTAAGTAATGGCTATGTATATTTATTTATGGTTGCCTCGTATGCCGTGAATAGCCATTCAGCTCAGCATTCAGACTAAGAGCTCCGACAGTTACCAGTCAAAATTGTGGGTCCTGGTTAACGACTTTCAACCTTCTCTACAGTCTTATTCCATACACAATATAACACAGCACTATAAAGGAATTTTTACACCACGCATGTTTTGAATTGAACGATCAGTTCCTATATTCTCAAGACCTTTATGATTGATAAACAAGTGATATTATAAGGAGAATTTACATTGCAGGGCCAAGGTAGCATACAAAAGCAGACGTATTTCCGGTAGTTGCTTCACTTCACCCGAAAACTTTCCGGGGAGAGAGAAATGATGACCAGAATACGTCTGTGTTCGCAGGCTAACACCAAGCAAGGGTTATGGACCATGAAATCTCTTCCTTACCTAACAGTTTAGCAGGATGATTATATCGTGGGAACCTTATTGTCCTCATGCAGTTTTGACATTTATAACTTTCCACATTTCCAGCACCCCACCTGGCCTCCTCGGGCGTTGGTGGAATAACACCAATAGGAAATGTCAGCGAACCACAGGACGGGCAAGATGGCTTGTCCACCCACTTGAAAAATTCAGCTGAAATGAGTTAAATCATAATTAATGATATGAATTATAGTAAGAGTTTTTCGTCACCTTTCAAAATATCACAGAGGACTATTTTGATTAGACTGGAGCAGTTACTGGGCGTAAAATATAATTCACTTTGTTCAAGGGAAAATTGATTCATCAAAAAGTATGTACCAATAACTTTAATAAGGACAGTGTTGTTTACATCCCCCCCATCCCCACCATTGGCCAGGTGAACAACTTCTACATCATCTGCTACTCCAAGCCATGCAAAGCTGTAGATTGAATATTCTTTTCCTGGCTTTTAGTAGTCCAACCTCCCTTAGACAGACACTAAGCATGGGCTGACACCTAAACCTGCTCGCTAACAGAAGGTTAGACTATACACGCCCCTGAAATCTGTGGGTTGTTATTACCTTTAAACCAAGACAGAAGTTCTAAAATAAGACAATCCTGCTCATCCACGCCACTCCCTCCTCCCTCTTTGGTTCTATCGCTGGCCTCCTTTGCTCTTTTCCTTAACTCAGCTAGAGGGATAAATTCACGTGTCCGCTGTTGTAATTCTGGGTCTTCATACAGAAGCACATGCTGCAGTGAGCTTTGTAGTCTAAGAAGGAAGTCCCTTTCATTGTCCTAGAAATTAAAACCAAAACAGAACAAACAGGCAAAATCTTAGCGAATTGTCTCACTCTGAAATCAAATGGTTGACCCTTTAACTAAAAGACCAAGTTACGGCGTGATCCCAATCTCTTTAAAATTAAAATCTGCAGACAAAAACCTATGGTGTGACCATTCAAATGAAATCTCTTTAGCAGAACCCTAACATGGTACTATACAATTCTAAGGATTTCACAAAAAGATATTTCGAACTTTGTAACTTTTTACACAGGCTTTTATTAGGAGTAAAAAGGGGTAACCTTGTTTCCATTCCCCTCTCATGGCTGAAAATGGTATTTTAGCTCTTATGCTTAGGGAGACAAGATTAAGTGGAAATACTCCTTTTTGGAAAACATTCTGAGAGACAGAATCAATAATTAAAGAAGTTCTTTAACTTACCGAGGAACTTGCGGTTGGATTAGGAATAATGGAAGGCTGTGCACATCCCATATTAGGTGGTGAACATCCCGAAGACTTGGTACCCTGTGGTGATGGACTAGATACTTGGGAGTCACTGTGATGGCTTCTTTCATCAGTTAATGTATCTTGGAGTATCAACATGTTTTCTAATGATTCTCCAGGTGGACAGACCAGTTGGTCACCACGCTGAAGTGTTAAAGAAATCAAAGAAAAAGAAAGAAATTCAGCCAACTTTCCTCACTTGCAGACAGTGGCTGAATAGGCCACTTCCAAGTTCCAAAAACCCTCCCTTTCAAAATGAGGCCAGGTGCACAACCTTTCTTGTGGAGATGAGTTTTATTTGCATGAGAATGAAAAATCATTTCCATATGAAAGGCTGAGCACTTAACCTAGTTTTCATACAGAGGCCCAGGGGAACTCAGAAGTGACCTATTGAATGCACATTCTTGACCTCAGCAAAAATGCAGGCTGTCTCGCGGCCTAGGTAAATAAAGGTAATATTTTAACTTTGCTACATAAAAAGGTGAACACAATACCTCTTGAAATCCTATAGCAAAGAGACATTCAACTGCCCCATTCACCGGCAGAAGTCGCGACTGGAAGATTTTGTTGCCTACTCGTATTGATCGATACTTAGGGTTGTCTGGATTGTTGATAATATTAGAAGCAAACTTGAGGAGAAGACCTGAAGCGTCCATAAAAACTTCTGTAGGATTGTCTAGAAGCTGCTCAAAACAGTCCCAACCACGTCCCACTGCAACTCTTTTGGGATCCACACTCTGCCAAGAGGGAAAACAAAAGAATTAATTTGGAGATACAGTATTACAGTCAACTCTCTCAAAGACAGACACCTTTGGGACCGGCACTAAGTGTCCGTCTTAGACAGGTGTCCGTCTTATAGAGAGTCAAATAAAGGGAGTAAAGAAAGGAAGGAACCATCTCTAGGTGTCCGTTTTACAGAGGTGTCTGTCATATAGAGGTGTCCGTTAAGAGCGAGTTGACTGTAAGTGCATCCAGTGACTCTTGGGGTTAAACCATCCCCTGTGGGACCAAGGCACCAAAAGTTTTTACCAGCTGGTAGTGATACTGTATTGTAACTGGGGGACTGTCACTAAGGGTTAGAAGCCAAGGATTTCCCATGGCTAATATAAGTATGATCCCAGGCAACTTTCATAGGAATCAAAAGAAAAGTAGAAACAAAAAAAATTCCTAGCTGTTCAATGCCCCACCTACTTATTACATTTTACAGCTTGAAATCTAAGTGAAAGCCCTGTAGCTGTATTCTAGTATAGAGTTGTTAACCCTTTAAGCCCCAATATCCACATACAAATTCTCCAACCTGATCTCTATACATTTCCTTAAAGAATGAGTGGAGAGAATTTGATAAAAGATCAAGGAATTTTCTCTTGTGTGATCATTTTATTAATTCTCATAACGTATCTCTTGACAGTGTATGGATATTGTTAGGAGAAAATTAATCTTGGTCACTATTGGGACTTAAATACAGTCAAACCTCCACTAACGGCCACCTCTCCACAATGGCAACCTTTCTATAATGGCCGCTTTTTTTTGGCGGACAGTCGATACATTGAGTCTTGTTTAAACCACTCAAAACAGCCTGTTTCTTCTGTCCCAAAGGTGGCCATCGCAGAGAGGTTCAACTGTATGCTGCAATTATCCATCTTTTGTGAGAAATGTGCATAACACAGCAGGGGTAAAAAAGAAATTGACTTTACTAGGGTGACATGTTTACTGGAAACCCAACCGTTTACATTGTGGTGTACAAACAAGAACAGAAGCAAGTTTTTTAAATGGAAAAATATAACAAGCAGTAATTTCAACTGATCAGAGGCAAACCAGTTGGGTGTTCACTGAAGAGTCGAGCTCGGAGCTTCCAAAAACAACGTCAAGAAAGTGACCTGATAGGGATTTGAACTGAGGGAAACTGAGTTTGAATACAGCACCTCGCTACAGGAATTGGTTATGCTGCCTCTGTGAAGAGAGGTGTCCTTATCACAACTGGCTAAGCTAACCATTAACAAAATTAACTTATACCACAGTGTCCACAGCACCACCAATCCACTGATTGATTTTATCTTCTAAGCCATTGGGATTTGCACCTGTCATTTCATCCACTTTCTTTCTGTTTTTGTAGAAGAAGAATGTCGGCATGGATTGGATCCCATTACGCATTGCTGTCACCTATTGAGACAGGAACCAGCACTGTAAGAAATACAACTAACTCTTTACTACTAACAGCGGAGTAGATATATACAAAACAACGACTCTGAAAACCGTTAACACCTTGGGGAGCAAGGGTGGTGCAGTGGTGAGAGCACTCACCTCCCACCAATGTGGCCTGGGTTCAAATCCTGGCATTGACGCCATATGTGGGTTGAGTTTGTTGTTGGTTCTCTCCCTTGCTCCGAGAGGCTTTTCTCCAGGTACTCCGGTTTTCCCCTCTCCTCAAAAACCACGCTTTCAAATTCCAATTCAATCTGGAACGCACGGACACGTTTCAACGAGTTCTTATGAACTCCTTAGTGATCCGTGGGTAAACAAATTACAATTTATAATTCAAATTTTTTTACCTACAATATCTCAAGAATGTTTACTGTGTTGTGACTAATAACAACAAAGATCAGGACATACCGTCGAGCAAGCAACAAAACTACAAAAATTAGAAATGTAATTACCCTTGCTGCTTGGGGTGTATTTTTCTTCTCACCTGATTGGCCTTCTCATTGCAATACAATAACAGTCCAGAGATATTTCTGGTGTTCAGGATTTTGTACACTTCACAGTAAAAAAGACTAAATTATTCTGAGTACCCTGCTATGCAATAATCTCACCTGACACTGATCAACATCTACTTTCAGAAAAACAGCAGCAGAATACTTCACACTCAGCCGTGCAAAAACAGGGGTCATCATGCGGCAAGGACCACACCTAAAGGCACAATAACAGATCATCACAACTCGGGATCTAATTCAATAAGCAAGGTCAAACTGAACTCTTTCAAGGCCTTGCTGAGGGGTATATGTACCAAAGGATTGGCCAATTGCACAACTGGGTGTCTTGTGAATAGCTAAATCCCTAGTCAAAACTCTTGGAACACTGTAATAGCTTGACGATATGATGCATTTTCCCTCCCTCCCCCTCCCCCCCCCCCCCCCCCACTGGTGCAGTGTTGTATCATGCATTCACTATTTTTCAACACAATCAAAAATCAACATTGCTTGGGGGAGAGAGCGGGACAGCAGAAATAGGTTCTTACAACAACTTTCCCATGCTTTTAAAAGAAGTTGATTACGAGTTTAAAAATGTTACTTGAGCAAAGAGCCATCTTTGCCCCTAATATTCTCAAGTGTCCCAAGATGTTTTGTCCAAGGTTGTAGTTTTTGAAGGAAATAAAAAACTTCTTTTTCATCTTAGTTTAGAGCTGGCTTGGGAGTAGAAGTGGAATCCCACCAGTCAATTACCTTGTAACATCTTAACTTATGACCAGTTTCTAAAAACTAAACTGAAAATTCAAATAAATTTACTTCTTGTACATGTAACTTATCAAACTTGAATGACAACTTATTCTTTCCTTCTTCTTTTTCATATAAATTTGTAACATCAGTATACAAGAAAATAGAACAAAAGAAACCAAAATTTGCAACAAGGAAAAAGGAGAAAGGTGAACCACAAGTGTCATATACATTTGTACAAAACTTATCATTAAACTATAAGTCCTTGTGAAAATAAAGATATTTGGGCCTGATCAGATGTGGTTTTTTATTCAAACTCACACAAACTTGTTATTGTTTAGCAAGACAAAACTTAAGAAAAATATAATGTCTGAATAAAAAAATGTTTGATTGCCATAACAGTTTGAATTTATGATTTCATCAGGTATCTGTCTGACACAACACCTAGTCAGATTTATTTAGAAACTACCCTGTTATGGGAAAGTATGCTCACTGAAGTGAAAACTAATCTAAAAAATCTATTTAAGACAGGTTGATTTGTGAGTGATGATTTTCACAAGCATCCTTACAACCCTCAAGATCTGAAGTATTATTATAATACCTATTTTTATTATGTGCAGACTACTTAACAGCCCAGTCAAACACAATTTCTTGAAGATGAAGGTCCACTTATGGTTTTGAAAATATTGTCCGTTCTAAAACATTACCCACCAAGATTAGAACTACAGCTCCCTGTAAGAATAATTGTATTGTAATACAATAAGTGAGTGTTCTGTTGCTGAAGATGTGGTTGTACTCGTGTTATTCGATGGACAAAGAAAACTTCATGAAAACAGTCAAATTCTCTTCATAAAATCCCTAGAAATATAGAGTATAAAGAAAACCGTTCTACCAGAAAGGTTTCATTTGAATGGTAACATCACAAGAATCTGTGGACAAATTTAAAAGTTGCAATGACAAATCAATTCTCCATAATTTGGTTTAAAAAAGAACATGTTAATTTGAAATTTACTGCTTTTAAAAATCTTCTCCAGAGGTCCAAACGTTTTAATTTACCAGTATTTGAAGAGTGCCATATGTTTTTTTAAAACATATAATTATGATATATCCTTTCAATCCCATATTTTGAAAGGAAATGACACAAAATGGATGTCAAGTGTAAAATAGAAACATTACAGCATTTCCTGTCTTGAGGGTAGATCTTTTAAATTAAGTTATCAAGTCAACTAAAGGTTGTTTAAAAAGGAAATGACCTTTTTACAAGCACTCAAATCACAAGCAAAAGTATGACTAAGCATTCATGACTAGGCACACACACTAAATAGCAACAAAACTACTCATAAATGATATGACTTCAAAACAACACAGAAACAATGACTTGAAAGAAGAAAAAGGCAACACTTTTATGTTTGCTGGATATTGATGTTGATCAAAATAATCCACAGTGTAAATTTTTGGATGCAAAAGTTTGTTATAATTTGAATTCTAAGTGTACAAAATTTCAAAGAAAGATTCTTAATTTAAAACAAAGAGTACATAAAAGGAATAGATCAACATGGTTAAACTTGTGAAAAAATGTCATATAACTAGTCTTTATATTAACTAAGGCTGTGTTCTATCAGTGCCTGGTGGTCGGTGGTGCCTAACTTTTGCTCCTGGGCGACTACAAAATCTTACTTTTTTCGTACAAATCATATGCTGAGTACCTTGGATTTCATAAGTTCAGAGCACTGGGCTGCATTTCAATTTTTCTTAGAGCACAGCTGCCTTGTCTTAATTTATCTTTATCTTACTATAAGCTAAAAGTACAGCTGCTAGGCATTTTTATATATAATAATTTTTAGCATTGGGGAAGAAATATTAAAACTGAAAAAATACAATATACCACAGAAGAAACATTGTTTGTCAAGCAAGAATGACATCACATAAAATAAAAAGGTTTTTGTTTGTTATTAGTGTGTGCTTGGCTTAATAATTTCCATGGAGAAGACACATGTATTAACAACAACTTTGGTGCTTTAATTTTTAGTGTTATTCCTTGTTCTAACTCTATGTTTATGATAAAAGGCAACTTATCAACAAGCATAAACTGAACTTGGTACAAATGTTACGCAACAGCCTTGTGTAACAAATTCATTGTCTCTAAAAGTAGAATTTACAGTGTAAGTTTAAATAATTTTTGCACTAAGTGTTTAAAAAGGTAATATTTTTAGCAACTTTAGACTTGCATTATTAAAAAGATTTTCGTTATCAAGGACATTTTACGCGAAATTCACCTGAGATCATGAACGTGATTTTTATAAGTAAGCGTTCGAATTTGAAATCCTAATGCGTGACCTAATGCTCAAACAGCATAAGTTAGGAACATACAGTTGTGTTTATATAGAAAGGTTTCCTGCGCGGTTTCCGGCTGCTAGTCAATGTTTATTGGTTCTTTAGCTCATGATCCAAAAAAGAAAGCACTCGTATCTTACCAAGAAGCAGTGAAGTCCACCACAACAAGTCTGTTTCCTGCAAGATCGATCTGCTGTTGAAATTTGCCGTCCTCTTCGATAACAATCGTATTTCCGTGACTAAGGTCTGAAGAGGCCATGTTGGATCAGCGACCGAGATGTATCAAAACATACAGTCTTTCAACCGCAGAATATAAACTTTATCAATCAACAGTAATTAAATGATCTGGCTACCAATGCGAGTTTTCAGGTTGAGCCTTTTACGTAGTTACTGCACAACACTCAACGCTGGAGCGAATGCGACCCCTCTGCCTTCTCGCTGTTCTCACCGGATACAGGTGACCGCGGCTATGAGTCATCAGCGGTGTAGCTAAATTTGAACAATTACTTCATGTTGACAGCTGGAAAAAGTACGGAAGTAGGGTTCATCAGCTGCCCTGATATGGAGTTCTTAGCCCGGGGTTGGGGGGTTGGGGGGTTGGGGGGGGGGGGGTAGTACTCCCTTATATAGCCACAGGTATGTGCCGCCCCATCGGGTACGGTTTTTGCGCCGTTTTGCTCTGGAATCGGGTATGGTTTTCGAGGGAACTACGCAGTGTATGAACGTTTTTATCGTTTCAATTCCAAATGAGTAAGAAAGTAAGAAAGAGAAATATGCGAATTCGAAAGGGATTGAATAATTTTTTTAGTTCGCGCTCTAATCCAAATAATACTTACATAGTTTCTGCCTAAAGGGCAGGTCTGAAAACGGGTATGGATTTTAGAGGTCTAGTCTAAAACGGGAACATTTTTTGGTCTGAAATCGGGTAAAAAATTTGAAGAACCGGGCGGTACACCCCCACCAAGAATTCCCAAGAGTACCCCCCCGGGGTACTTAGAGTGCTTTTACTTAACCCTTGAAATAGATGGTCGACTAATACGCGGTATTACACTCCAATTTCATTGTTCTGGTTTATTTGGTACTAATTGTTACGTAATGTTTCACCGGTTTAGTAAAATCACTCTGATGGCTCGTGGATGCAAAGCTCTTCATATGACTCGTAAATGTTTTTCAGTTCTTTTAAAAACGGGGTGCACATGATAAAAGCCAGGATAGACAATAGACAATATTTATGATACCCACTGATAAAAACTATAACGCCTGTTTATGGCAATAGTAAATTGCACACAACGTTTTATATTGATGATGATGCTAAAGGTAGGGTTTCGGCTTTTAAAATTTTACGAAAAACACAGACCATACTCTGTTTTTTCTTTCCATTACTAATGAGCTTATGACTCGATTCATAGCGTTTTACTACTGATGAGCTAATAACTCGATTCATGGGGGAGTTTTAAACAATAAGACCATTACTGTTATTTAATTACCATACATAATTTACTGCCTTTTTTTAACACGGTTTTGTCCCATTTCATTTTCTTTCTTTCTGATACACGAGCATCTCCGTCACATTCCTAAGGGAGTAACCCTGGGGGAAAACGCCTACTGACCCAGACCTCCCGTGGTTAGGTTTAAGGTAGATCACACACTTCAATGAGGCGAAAGAAAGTAAAGAGTAATAAAAATTACCTGAAGAAGAAATACAGTACCTTTCTATTTTCTTTTCTTACTGTGGAAATCATTAACCTTACCTTGAATGGACAATAAACATAAATAATTAAAAATACTCTGATTATTTCCCCGCTAATAAGGTTCTTCACGAATCGATGAAACAAATACTTCAAATGGAGCATAATATAGTTAAGAATTCAAACTTGGCCAAAGAATTTGAACTCAAGAACAAATCCAGCTGGCAGTCAGGGTGGGACAGCGCTCACCTTTCGACAACACTGTCTCCCCCAATTATTAGTTCGCGACGGAGTCAATGGCTTCGGTATTCTCGCCTCCAAATTTTCAACACCCTCCTTCAGTACGTAACAGTAGACTCTCTCACTAATCACATGACTAATAAATCTTGCTGTAAAAAAAATGAGTACAACAGCAAAAGAGAGACTGCTAGCAGTCTACCGAGAACATGATTTTACGAACCCCCGCCCCCCTTTCCCCCCCCCCCAAACTCATGACTTCTTTCAAGTTATTCAACACATACAGTTATAATTTGCATTGTCACGAAAGTGATTTGGCTGTACCTGCAGTATATGTAGTTCGTTGAACTGCTCATCTAAGATGTGCCATAACAGGAAGATTTATGTTTAGTTTCTCTGTTTGATTTCAAACGCAAATCAAGGCGGATTTTAGCATCGGTGTTACGTTGGGACGGCCAGCAGTATTAAGGTTTGTTTAGGAGTTTTCGCGCTTGTTTACCATTGATTGATTAAAAAGTTTATTAACTTTTAATCATCTTTTGTTCATGCTATTGGTAGATATATTTGCCCGCGATCAACTCGCATTTGTAAGAAACGAAGGAGAATCGACCAATAATCACTCCAGTCGGTCCTGATTCTGTACTTAGATACTGTTACAAGCACACTCCGGAATCGCTGCAAATGATCACTGCCACGATATTTTGTTGAAAATGCAAAACAGAAACTTGTGAATATTAGCTCAAGTGCCTTGGCTGAATAAAGTTTTCTTGCCTCACAAGTTCTGCGAGCTGATCAGGCTGACATCGAAGGCTATCGAAGAGATGGAAGAACAACTTCAAACTCCGGAGCAGATTCTGTTGGCATTGAAAGCTGAAATGGTGAGTAGATAACTGCCTGCTCAACATAAAATTCTGAAAATATATCGCGAATATTGATCAACTCGGAGAGTGTAATAAGCGTGCAAGATTGTTAAATGCTCCGATTTACTGTCTCAGTTTAGCACTCTACTGAAATACCTCTTAAATCTTTTTAAAAGTTTCAAACTTGTTCGCGACTTGTGAACAGCTTTGATTTTAAAGATGGAGGTATCAAGTCCCATGAAAAATTTGAAAACATCATTCATCTTGTGTAATCAATGCACAACTGAGCTTCAGTTACTACCTTTTTGTTTTAGCGCAGGATAATTTAAAGGAATTTAATGGATAATCTCGACAGCAAACAGTATAACATTCATTCATTGAATACAATAGCGTGTCAAAATTCAACTTAGATTCTCTGTCTACCTTGTTTAAAAAATGCTACAGAAGAGCAAACGAAATTTGCATTTTCATGTTAACATACCTCACCATTTGTGCATGTATTCACCAGTCCTTAAAGATTTATTAGTAGTACTTGATAAATTAATGCTAGTGTTATGGAAATAAATCTGCGAATTAAAAAAACAGCCATAAAATTTCTCTGTATTAAGGATTCTCAACTTTGATTTGTCCAGCGAGAAACGACACTGCATGCTAATTTATTCATTTCATGTGTTTTTGTTGTAAAACAAAGTGTTTGAGTAGGAAGTGCTAAAGCCTTAGTTTCTCTAAATTTGGCCTTCATCATTAAATTTAATCGAAAATATTGATAACACGATACACTGTACGTGATGGGATTTTGATTTACGCGGGATGTGATTTTACACGTTCAGCTGGAAACAAAAGGAAAATAACTTTGTTAACGTCAAGGCTCAACGCTTAAAATTTTCTCAACTAAGAAAGAATAGCAAAGAAGACAGGAAACGGAAAAAATAGGCGAACAATTACGAGAATAGGAAATCGTTGGCGTTGGTTCTCATTCAAACAAATCGAAACAAAACTACTTAGTCTCCGATATGCATTGCTGAAGCAATACTTAGTTTAAGCAATTTTGTCATACCTTGTGCATATTAACGCCAACATAATGGAACAAGTTGATAAATATTACAAAAAAAAAAACGTGTAACCAATAGATGGGTGTTCAGCTGAGCCCATTAATCAAATAAGGCGATACTGTTTTCCCCGGAAAAGAATTGAACCAATATGCTGTTTCTGATACAGGTCGCGAGAATTGAGGTTCCAAGTGTCTTTGTATTTAACCATTTTTATAATTGTAAATGGCATGTTTATCAAAACTGTTTTAGAAACTTCAGGTTTTGCTTTCCAACAGGATTCCTTAAAAGCAGAAGAAAAGGCCTTGAAAACGCAGCTCTCTTGCTTCAAAGAAGAATTTCAGCTTCTTGTGAGATCTGCCGCTGAATTATATCCAGAAATATTAGATGATGAATTCCCCCAAAAGGTTGCTGTAAGACGACAACTGCAGCTGTCCCCAAATAAATCACCTAGCAGCCCCGAAGCCGATACTACAAGGAGACCCCGTTACTCGAGAGGTAGTTACAGATCTAACGATGCACAGCACAGGAGACCCATGTTTGAACTGAAACGGTATTCGCGACGGTCTACGCGGCTTACCAGCGAGGAAGCTGTAGCACAAATTCAAGAACAGTTTGAAAACAATGCTAGCGCGTCCTCAGGGATAGACGCCAGGAAAATAAGAAGCTCTTTACCAAATTCTCCCACCGATGAAATGGTGCCAGAACAAAGTCAAGAGAATTCTCTTGACGACGAACGCACAAGAAGGCTCAAGAAAAAGATAATAGAGTCTAGAACAGTTGATGTAGTGAACTTGGGTTTGTTCTAAGGCCGCTGTGGTCATCTTTCCTTCGTTTAGTTCCAGTTTCTTGCCAACTAAACACATGACGAGAACGTCTCTAACACGTTGAGAGAAAAAATGTCTTCGTTCGAGCCCAATAAATATGTCAAAACATTTTACATTTAAATGATAAGTTTATGGATAATCTGGAGCAGTGAAAGTCAATTTAGAGTTTTGTAACTGAGTGGAGTGTAGAAAGTCTGTGTTCTGTGTTGTGTGGACATTGAATTGCCTTCTGATTGGCTAAAAATCTCGTGTTACTTTCTCATTTAACAAATCAGAAGTAAGACCAAACCAAATATGGATTTGCTCATACCCGTCGGTCTTCCTTTGCTTCGGAATGGTTGCAGGAGTTTGTTTAGATCACTGCTTAGTTACTGTATTGTCAGTGCACAATGTGGTTGGTCAAAGTCACTTGATTTTTCGACATTCTAGTTAAAACCACTTTTCAGAAATAAGCTTTTGCAAACGCGTAGATTTGAATTCTGAAAACAGCTTCTAATTGGGGGTTTATTTCATCCTGCTTCAAACACAGCTGCTAATGATTTCAGAGGAAATTTCAACATTGGAGTATGCTCTTGCATGATGAGTCATAATTAGACTACAAGTTGTCTCGTACCTCGCGAGATGACGCGAAGGCGTCAGCTGTTTTTCGCGCGTTTTGCGCGACGAACCGTAGAGAAAAGATTTTGTAGTCTAAGTCAGTTATAATTTTATATTTATCAAAATAAATAAATAAATAACTATTAAATAAAAGATTAATATATGCCTAGATATGGTTTATTCAAGTAATATTGAAGCAGTACTGCTTGGTATAGTGTTAATATTTTTGAAATAAGAGGCGTCTACGGCTATGCCGTATAAAGAATCTTTGTAAAATCAAACGAGGGAATGTTTTTTCCGGCGGACAAGAATCTTAAACACCTTAAGCTGATATCATTGAAATAATAATTCCGTAAGGGTATAAAGGAAAGAAAATATGTTAATAAATGTTTCAAGACTCTTACTGCTGTGTACTGAATACTCTAGAATATTACTGAATATTGTTCAGTGTGGTTTTCCTTCCTGTATATAGACCAAATAATTAAAACTCTCAGGTAGATGGTTAGTTTCGGCACTTTTCTTCCTTCTTTTTTGTTTTAAAATAGTCGGGAGAGCCTATAGAACAAACAATTTATTAGAATGAGTAGGATGCAGGAGAGAATCATTATCGTTCTGTACTGTAATGTTATTCTGAATTACCAAAGCTTAAATGATTTTATATATATACGCTTCAATAGTCTTTTAAAAAAACAACTGGAAAATTAAAAGGAGAAAACAACTCGGAAAAGTGAAGAATAACCGTCTTCAGTTCTAAGGATTTAATTAAACAAATGCTAGAATTGTAACAAAAATGTACCCGAGAACAATAATTCAGTACGTAAAAGGAAACAGGAGGAAAAGCAAGCTCATGATCAACATTCGATCTCTCCTTTCTTATAGTGTTCATTCTAGCCGTGAGGAGAAAAAGATTATATCAAGAAAACGTCACATCCGTAACTCTTCTGACATGTGAACAGGCTTAACTTTTAAGTCTTACTGGTGATATTCAGCACACAGCTCTCCATACATTTCTCATGATACTGTTGAAGAAAATTTGTCAACAATTAATGAAGAACTTTTTAACCTGATAGCCGTTTTGTTCTCATGAGCTTTATGTTTGATTTATCAGTGATATTCACAAGGAGAATTTAGATTCCAGTTTAAAGGGTTAAAATTAACTATACTTCTAAACTCTTGAGTCTGTGGATACAGCCATGTAGAGGGTTACCTTTCAAAATCAATAAAACCTCATCCCAAAGAGCTTTGTGAGGGATTAACTCCCATATTACCGTCAATGGTCTTATGACGTCCCCTCTACGATGTTAAGGTTGTATTATTAGAAGTCACCCTGCAATAAACGCCCCCTTTCTAATAAACTCCTCCCCCATTACAAAATAAGGGAACTATTGATTAACATGGGTCTCGGCGTTATGTTCCGGCGCTTTCATGGATCTGTTCATTTTTTAGGTACATTTTAGAACGCTTTTGCCCGCAAAAATGGAAGCTCCGCTCGATCTATGAGCGCTTTCGAAGTATGAGATATGACAAAGGAAAACTAAAGGTCATGTAAAGTTCAAAAATACCATTTCATTTCTTTTTGTTTTGCTGACTGGCTAGTGGGACTAAAAATATATTCTATATTCGCGCCAAAATTGTGCTAAAAATAAACTGGTCGGTGAAAACGCCGTGACATGAGTACATGGAAGTTACTCGCTTCTGGTTATGGGCTCCTGGTATCTGGCATTGATTTCTTAACAGTGAAATATTCAGAACGTTTAAATACAATTGGAAATGTAATGTATCGAGAAGGGGTTATTTGTAAACCAACAGTTCTAATAATAGTGTTTGATTGACTGATATTTAAAATTTGAACAGTATAAATCTTAATGTATATTATTGCAAGTGTCGAAAAGAACTCAGTACCCAAACATTTACTTCTAGAATCATCATATATACTTGCTTGCGTAGAACGAAAGTGGTCTGTATTTCAACTCCAAGAAAATATCTCAGCATTTAAGTGATAAGATAAACAATTCGTTTATTCGTTCCCTAGCAACTAAGTCAAAATAAAAAGAGAATCGATAAAGAAAGCAATCTAAAAAGAATATGTTTTTCGATGATTCATCAAACGATAGTAGAAATTTTTCGCAAAAAAGAAGACGTATTAGACGGTAAAAGATAGAGAGTAAATTTACCTGTTTAATTATAAAATGAAAATCATGCGGGCAAAAGTCATGCGGATCACACACCACGCGATTTTCACTTGACGAAACGGAAGTCAAAGAAATGTAATAAATAGCTTGCGAAAACGCCTCCAGTCCCACAAAGAAGGAACTAGGATTTTGAAACGACTTGAAAGAAGTTTCGGACAGGTCTTTTGACTGCCTTTTACAATTCAACTTCCTCAAGGGCGATTTCCCAAATGGTTTGTATTCTTTAAAAAATACCACTTTTGCCTCAAGGCGTTGCGAAGGGATCAAATATTTTTTTCTAGAAAATTTTAAACATATCTCGCCAAAACAAAGTAACATGACACATCAATTTTAGAACTCCTGATGAGATATTCACCCTTGAGAGGACAAAATATTATTATGGGTCACGGATATGAAATGTTTGTCTGTCGGGAATAAAGTAGCACTATTTTTCTGAAAAGTTTCAATAATATTCTTTTGAATATTAAAACAAATGGATAAGTAGAAAAAAAACCCCTGTATTTGATTTTTGTTATCTGTAGCGGGTCATTGTGGTATAAAACAAAGAGAACAAAGCTCGGATTAAGAAGAACAATTTTTTTACTCCAGTTTATGAAGTCTTTATGAATATGCCCATGTGCAAGTTATTAAAGCAAGTATCTTTGATTTATCTCTATGTATGAGGTCACATAACCTTAAAATAGGAATTATGATATCGGTCCGTTTAACATTGTTTATATGATGATGTCATTCTCACACGCACGTAAACTCACTTTCGTTTAGCAATAGCGTTAAAGCCGCTGTTTTGCATCACAAAAACCGCGAGAGCTTATTGGAACAAAAGCCGATTTTAAGAGCAAACTGAAGAGAAAGCGAATCATTTGCGGTCCCGTTTGTATGCGAAAAAACCAGCTTTGATGAGCTGCGGGAATTAGCGTTGCTTTATACGGCGAAAGAGAGTTTCCGAATGAAGAGAGGGCCATTTTAATCACCGAAGTGTTCATATATTGAAGCTCAACATCGCGTGACGAGTGGAGGAAGATGTCGGCGAACCCAGAAACAACTAAAGCGTTGATCAACTCACAAAGCACAGCAGAAATGCCATCGACAGCCCACGGCATTGATCCACTGGCGGACCCAGAACCTTTGCCGGACTGGAAAGTCGCGCTGACCGAATGGAAGGCACTTTGGGAAGTACACTTTGTTGGTTTCGCACTGCTATTTATCGCAATGGCTTTCTTCTCTTGTTTCTGTGTTGTGCGTATCAGACAAAGATCCAAATTAATGACCCTTGGTAATTATTTCTTCGTCGTTTGTTTGATGTTGATGTTGTTCAGTTTATCCAGAGCATTGTTCCTCGCACTGGATCCTTATGAATCTCACACGGTTTTGCATCTGCCCGTGTTGGTGGTGAGAATCTTGTTCGCCATTGGCTATCCATGCCTTACATCTTCCTTATCGCTCATTCATTTTGCTTTCCTTGAAGTCAACAAACTCGAACTGATCTCACGTCGTCTCCAAAACATTAAGTTCCTTGTATCGGTGATAGCGACGCATTTCATCGTTGTGTTCATTATATATGTAATCATAACATTCAGTCCAAAGCTTGCTCGTCTTCTCATATTGTGCCAGACTATTCAAATCGCTTGGTGGACAGTTTTGGCGATTTGCTTCCTGTACAGTGGTTGGAAAGTGAACTTGGAGTGGAGAAAAAGTATCAATTTTTTTAAGAGGACAACAAAAGACAGAGCGTATTCAACAGATTCGGCGTCAACTTTGAATAAGGCCTCACAACATGGACATAACGATGAGAATCAACCTCCGAAAGGAGCGCAAAAGATAGCGAGAATCTCAGGACTAGTGGTCCTTCTGAGCCTGCTCTTCGTTGGGTTAGAATTGTACTCTCTTTTCTCGCTATACAAACTTTATGATCTTGAGGGCGAAGAAACCGTGGATCACTGGTCTTGGTGGGGCTACCAGACGTGTGGAAGAGCGCTCGATTTCCTTTTGTGTTTAGTTATTGCGTATGTGATTTTCCCTTCAACTCAGTCCACGAGAAAGAAAAATACACCTTCAGCAACCTTAGACAGCAACTCAGCGCGTGTGAATAAGAACATTGTGTTGAAGGTTACAGGGTCTATCGCCAATGGGCTTGATGCGGTTTAAGACACGACCGATAAGCTGTATCAACAAAAGCGTCGCTTTACGAAAAGATCAAAAAAGATGGAGGTCTCCCGGACGGCGAACTTGCAAGCAGAGGGAGAACGGATTTTGTTTTATATCTTGACATTAAGAAGAATTGTTTTGGCCCCATATTAAAACAAAAAAGAGTCAAGAAAGAAGATAATCTGCTTAAAAACGAATCTACTTGAATCTAGACTGAAAGCGACAAGAAAACCAAAACTGCTTGACATTCAATGACGTTGTGAAAAAGTTGCCACTTTAGTTTCATGATACTTTGTTTCTTTTTCACTTAAATGTTGTTTCCCACGATACTGGCCCGACCTGAAAGCGCCGGTGTATTTCCGTTTCATTTCATCTTTCATCTTTCATCATTTTCGGTAGTTTAATACAAGCTTAGATATTGTTTTTCACTATCATCAGAATGTTTTCAGACAAAGTACGCCGCGGCACTGCTTGGCTACCTCTTGGCTTGCTACGGTTGTCATCTACGTAAATTAATTAAAATGAGAATGGCATTTAAAGTAGCAACTACAGATTGACGACAGATATATGGCTGCAAAAGGGCACAGCTATCGATAAGATATCAAACTTGGAAAACGGCACGACATTATGACAACTATGTCACGTTTAAGATAACATATGTAAATACTGCTGTGAAAACAAAATAATGATGAACAAACCAGGGAAACCAAATTTCTTTGAAATTACTTTTTTAAAAATATCTGTACCATAAGCTGGTGTATATAAGCTAAGTTGTTCAAGTCATGCAGCGCTTAAAAGCATGTCATTTTTAGCACCAAATAGCTTGAATTATCCGCTTCCCTGATGACAGACCGTGTTAGAAGTAAGAGTTAGCGAAGTAGCCAGAATTAAAATAATGCTATGTTATGATCTTTTTGTAGCGAATTACCTACCACAATAATCACGAAGAGCTGTGTTAGACTTCCAACATGTTAAATGGTTAAAATATATTGTAGGGTAGAAAAGCACGTATTCAAATAACTTGAAAGAAACATAATTACTAGGGACATGATGAGGAAACAAATTTCATGTATATTTAAAAATTACATAAAAGATGAAACTAATAAACAAAAAGCTTTTGACTGTTAATTATTCCATTTGGGGTAGATTTTAATTCCCTAATTTATTAGCAGTCTCCTTTACTTTCCAGTGGGTATCCGACCGTCCTCTTGTCAGTACATGTATGTCAAAGCGGTCGAAAAAAAGCGGTCCCTTTTAAAGGTCATTTTACGTTGTGTCCAGTTGACTGGACTGGGCGCCTCCTGGGATTTCCGACAGCAGTCGCGGCGCAAGGATCACGGGAAATATTTAAACGCAAAGGCACAAAGGAAGAGCGAAGTTTTTCGTCCTTCTCATGGCACCTTGCGCCGCAACTACCAAAGAAGCGCCTCGGGAACGAGGCAGTTCAGTTGAAAAGACAAGAAACAAAACCAAACACTTCACAAAGATTCTTTGGAATAAATAGTACCATGCAAAGTTCCACCCCATAGGTCTCATTTCAAAGGCAACACACGAGGGGATTTCGTCTACAGATTCAAAAGTTAGAATCACCTTGTACAACATAATAAACAGTACCACAGAAAAGTACTGCTCAGTAGCTTTCATTTGAATGGTCACACCATAGGATTTCATCCACAGTCTCAAAAGTTAGAACCACCTTGTACAGCATAATAAACAGTACAACAGGAAAGTACTGCTCAGTAGCTTTCATTTGAATGGTCACACCATAGGATTTCATCCACAGACTCAAAAGTTAGAACCATCTTGTACAGCATAATAAACAGTACAACAGGAAAGTACTGCTCAGTAGCTTTCATTTGAATGGTGACACCATAGGATTTCATCCACAGACTCAAAAGTTAGAACCATCTTGTACAGCATAATAAACAGTACAACAGGAAAGTACTGCTCAGTAGCTTTCATTTGAATGGTCACACCATAGGATTTCATCCACAGACTCAAAAGTTAGAACCACCTTGTACAGCATAATAAACAGTACCACAGGAAAGTACTGCTCAGTAGCTTTCATTTGAATGGTCACACCATAGGATTTCATCCACAGTCTCAAAAGTTAGAACCACCTTGTACAGCATAATAAACAGTACAACAGGAAAGTACTGCTCAGTAGCTTTCATTTGAATGGTCACATCATAGGATTTCATCCACAGACTCAAAAGTTAGAACCATCTTGTACAGCATAATAAACAGTACCACAGGAAGGTACTGCTCAGAATGAATGGCGACAATGCACGATAACATACACTAAGGTAAAGGACATAACAATAGACAAAAAGGAAATGAGCGAGTGAATGAATGGATGAAAGAAGAAATGAAGGAAAAAGGAAGTGGATGGACAAAAGAGTCAGAGGAGTTTCAAGAGTGATGTAATACACATAAATATTCAACATCAACATAAGTTTTTCATAAAAATTCTCGTCTTTTATTTTTTTTCAACAATTTCTGGATGCTATGGATGAATCCTTTCAATAACTTGGTTGTTTCAATTAAGTTAATAAATAAGCCAGCAATGAAACAATTGCCGGTAAATTTCTATATTTGTCGACAAAAAGCGCGCAACATGTTCGGAAAAAATGAACGCTTCATTTTTAGAAAACAGTAACCGGTGGTTAAAGGATCTATACAAATAAAACACAGACAGTAAACGACAAAAAATTAAACCAAAAAGAAATTACATTTCCAGAAGATAGTTCAGAATCACTTCGAAAGACCGAAAAAAGGAATGAAGGAGTGTCAAGCACATTTCAATTTACATCACCCGTCACTGGCAATAATGTTGCCTTCCCTCCCCCAGTTACCACCACCACTCCCTGGAAACATGCTAAACAAAGCGTAATCTGCCGCATTTCAATGAAAAAGACATTCTGAAATGAAAGGTAGGTTGTCATGACAACACAGACTGTGAATAAATATAGCTAAGATTAGAAGATGACTTTTTATCCAACAAAAAGTACATTTTCAAAATCAAAACAAACAAAGAAATAAATGCATTCGAAAGATAACAGAAAAACTAGGGAAAATAAGAAATGTAGCTTTCTTTTTAATTTGAGTTTTGAAAGACTAACTTTTTATGAGTCAATAAATTTCTCTTCTCTTCTCTTTAAAGCATTTGCTGTAATAACATGGGCATTTAGGGCTCGTTTCAGCTAGCGGAAGGTTTTGATATGCAATATACAATTTATTTCTGAACGATTCGTCAATTTCACTGGAAAAATAACCTAATTTTTACATACAAGTTATAGCTAATATAGCTAAAATATCTAGAAATATCTTACAACCTGTACATCCAAAATGCTGAATTAGAGAATAGCGGAGAAAGCGAGCTTGAAATCTATTTCCTTAAGTGAAACGTTGACAACTACGAGTTCGAAGGTAATGGCGTGACGTCATGCTGAAACAAAGCAAACAGAACTGCTGATTAGTAAAGTACATGGTTCCCGACTTCCGGCCAATTTTCCTGCCACTTTTATGCTTGTAAAGCTACATGTAAACGGAAGCAACAACTCCCAACATTGTTGGCCCTAGAATGTTGGGAGTTGTTGCGTCTGTGTTGGCAGTGGTGTGAAAACGGACGAAATAACTCTCGAAAATGTCGAGACCTGCCGTGCATCGTGGAAAGGATACAACCCACAAGCCTTTACGCATGGGTGGCCTCAACAATGTTGGAAGAGCTGTCCAAACGGTTCCAACAAAAGACAAAAGAATGTTGGGAGTTGTTGGCTAGAAAGTTTGACCGGTTTCAATCTTTGCGCTACAACTCCACACATGAACATGAACATGAACGCGGAACAACATGCAACAGCGTGTGCAAACGGACGCAACATCTAACATTCAACAATGCTGGGAGTTGTTGGTCATCAATAATGCATCCCCATGCATGGGGCTTAACGTTACCATCTGGGCCGAGTTGTTCAAAGCCGGCTTAAGATAACCCAGGGTTAGTGCGAGATTTGAATTCAGATTTGAAAGCTTAAAAAGCATTTCAGTTTTAATTCTTTTTGTCTACAAGTTGATGATTGGAAGCTCTAAAAATAACAAAGAAAATTATCCGAGAAAATGCTTTTGAACACAAGAAAAAGAAACCCTTAAGCGCTAATCGGCCTTCGAACAACTGGGCCCTGGTAATCATAACCTATATATAGCCAGATCGCGAAAAGTTATTGTTGATGTTGTTGTTTTTTTTTTTGTGGCGTTGGTCGTCATAAATGAGCGAAGCGAAAGGCCTAGAGCAGGTTTGAAAGCATCCTACTGAGTAGAGAGCGAGGGAGTGTCAACTTTCTCTTACGTTTAGAGTCAGCAATGGCACAAAAAGATATTTAACACCTTATAGAGCATGATACAAAAGCTAACAAGTTGTGCGTTTTAGTTGTATCTATAAAATATGTAAAAATACAACGCAAAAAATTTGCGACCTTGTGCGTTTTCCTGTCTACTTCTTAGGGCTTCATCTATCACAATATCGAAACACTTCATTGATATGAAATCAGTCACTCTTTAAACGAATGCCACTAAGAAGAAGTTTTTTTATGACATTTTTTCCCTTCGCTACATGCCAAACGTACTACCCCCTCCTTCCAAACTTTCAGCAACATTCACAAGGACTACATGATAAGCTTACCTGATTTCTCCTTCGTGCGTTGAAAGCCGCCAATCTTGTCGTGTTAAGTTTGATTGTTTTCACCGGACTGGGTGGTCTCGGACTTAGCATCTGTTAAAAAAGGCACACAAAGACAATCCTTGAATCCAGGGCGGGTTTCCAGGGGGTACAGACTAATAGAAGTAATTACGAATTTGTAAGCCTTTTGATTGGCTTAAAAATCTCACATCACTTTTGTAACCAATCAGAAGCAAACTTTAAACTAATTGTGGTTTCCTTACGCTATTTACTCCGCGCTGCGTGAGGATACATACGTTTGGTTTTGAGTTCTGCAAACTTTTTGGTTTATGAAAAGGGTGTATGCAAAAGGAAGCATTCGTCATAACTCACCCTTATCCACGGCGAATTTAAGCAGATCTGACAGTCGGCTCTTTTCCTACGATTGAAGTAAAGCCTAGTGTAAGTAATTACGAGTCTTCAAAAGCAACGTAAGCATCACTGATTGAGAGGCAGAGGGGTAAGACTGCCCCGAGAGAAAATGTTGGGAATGATAAATAGTCAACATTCAGATCACGTGTAACCAATGGGAAAAAAGCTTCCAAGATGGCAAAAAATTTATCAGAATGCGCGCGCATTAATTGGAGAGTTCGCAGGGTTCCTCCTGGAAAGAAAAACGACCCTGGGAACAAGGTTGAACGACTTGAAGTGTCAGAGTCCAGTTTTGTCATGAATTCCTCCAGGTAATGAGAGCCTCCCCAACGCGAAATTTGACATTCTCGTTCCCAGGGCTTATCCTTTTGGTCAGCTACAGGGATCGATCCCTGACGCTGACAAAAAGAATCGAAGCTCCGTGAACGAGAATCGAAATTTGAGGAAGCCAATTCATGAAACTTTTGCATAAATTTCCGTACAGTGGACCCTACGGACCAGTAATGTGGCAAGCTTTCGAGAGAAAAGGTAAAAAAAGAAAAAGGAAAAACAAAGAAGGAAAGACAAAAAGCTTGGAATGTGCTTTCACTCACTTAGGATTTTTTACAAGAAGCGCAGTGATGAAATCCTTGGCTTGTTGTGAGATGGGGTCGAAGTGTTTCGGATTAAATTCGTATTTGACGTCAGTTATTCTTCGACACGTTTCTTCAACTGTTTCTCCTTGAAAAGGTGATACTCCGCTAAGGCTGCAACGGAAACACAAGAACTGTGATAAATATTTATTCAATCAATATACTCGACTATGCCAAACAGGAAACTTTTCGTAACAACAGAAAAGAAGCGCCACCTAGTGGAAATGCTGAATAAAATCATTATTATTATTATAACAACACTTACATGACGTACGTAATAACTCCAACGCTCCTGTAACAAAAGAAACAACCAACCATTAGAATAAGCAAAATTATGTGAAAGACTTATGCATTAATTTGTGGCAGGCGTCAGAAGGGAGCGGGGGGTGGGTGGGGAGAGGGTGGGTGGGGAGAGGGGGGGTAGGGGTGGGGAAAAGAGGGGAGACCAGGCGCACGAGGAAGGAAGGTAACTGTCACTTCTGTTTCTTCTCCCTCGCGTCCCTCCCCTCTCCCTTTCCAAAGCACGCTAATCCAACAGAGA